>VYZT01041552.1:0-338842 GCA_013400735.1 Pomatostomus ruficeps
TATTTTAAATATATTAAGAGAGTTTTTTAATATATTAAGAGTTTGAGAAATTGTTTCCTTCAATTTAAGGAAACAATTTCTCAAACTTTTCTCAGAAGAACCTACCTGAGTAGTGATAATGTCAAACAGAACACTTTGTCTCTGGTATTTTCACAAAAAGACTGCTCTTCTCCCTTATGACTATGTGCTAATAAATACAGGAACACTCAAAAGGCAGGACATGCAGCAGGACAAGCAGTTTGCACTTTCATATGAAATCATCAGACTCCAAAATCTCTGGGGGCAGGGCATTTTAATTGATTTGACAATACATAATATTATATATATTTATGGTGATCTACGCACAGTAACACATTCTAATTAGTGGAGTGGAATAGGATGAGTAACACTGAGGCTGACTGGTATTTGCAAGGAGTGAAACATTTATTTACTGTTTGCCTGTGGTTGGCAATGTTGATAACAATGAGCCCCCGGCTTCTGCGAGCAAATATTCTTAGAGCATGAGAGTTCCAGCTCTCTTCCCTCTCACACCCTCATGTTACACTAGAAGAGGAACAACATTGTGAAAAACAGCTGTGATTTTCCATTTCACCTTCAACAATTGTCTGCATCTTCCAAGAATTTTCCTAACCTGTAGGAGTTATCAGATCACCAATTTCAGCCTATTTCCAGTACCTTTAAATTGAATGACTAGAATCAAGAATTGAGGTTTAGATCAGCACTATAATACTTAACCATTTGATGACAGACTTGGCACAGACAATAAATTTGGTATGATAGAAATATTTGAAATACCCTGAAGCTATAGAGGTAGAATGAAAAAAAATTTTCAAAAGCAGAAATATATCAGTAACACATTATTTGAAATTTAATGCACAAATATTAAGTCCCTCCTTTCTTCAGTAAACAATCAGATTAGAGTGCAATTATCATTAAAGAGAATTAAATAATGATTACTAGAAATTATTAGAGGTAATTACCAAAGACATTAAATGTAAAGAGGAACTCATCTTCAAAAGAATAATATTTTTCCTATGCATTTAAACTATGCCTTTATTTCTATTAATGAGGTGCATAATGATGACTCTGGCCGTTTGAAAAGCTAAAAGTCTGTAATTGAACAATTATTAGTGTCATGCTGCCTAAGGGCACTATTTGTCAAGAGATTTATATTATGGTAATTATATCCACTCAGCCTTGAAGGATAGGTAACATCTTCTAATGGAAATAAATTACCCTTTATATTTAATTTTTTTAAAAATTATAAGTTTAGGTTCTCTGTTTCATTATTTAGACCTTTGATACTAGTCTTTGAGAATACCTTTTTCCTCCACTATAAAGCATTATCAGTTTTACTGGGATACAATATCGAAAAATGCCCAGTGTCAACTCATTATGTTAATTACCTTACCAAAGGAAAAAAAATAGAGGATTTCTTTAATTCATGTCTTTGTCCTATTAAGTTTAATTTAACTTTAGTAATGTACAGAATTGCATACATAATCCCTATTGAAAGACAGAAGAAGCTTAATGAGCACATAAGAGTTCTTCAAACCTTTGAATATATTTAATTACACACTCATTCATTCTTTATTACCTAAATGAATCAACAGAATGTCATGGTAAAACAAGACATCCAAGTCCTTGACCATTTTTTCCTAAATGCTTTTCAAGTCCTCAAGAAGCATAGAGATAATCCCCACCCCCTCCTCCAAATGTTGCTTTATCTCTCACAAGAAAAAAAAAAAGAAAAAAGGAAAAAAGAAAAGAAAGAAAAGAAATAAAAGCCTTGCAATTGCTTCTGATAACAAANAAAAGAAAGAAAAGAAAGAAAAGAAAGAAAAGAAAGAAAAGAAAGAAAAGAAAGAAAAGAAAGAAAAGCCTTGCAATTGCTTCTGATAACAAAGACTGTGGGTGGGCTCTCACAGCATTATTTACTTTGTGAGGTCCAAATCCTAAAGCAGATTAAAAAGGGCTTTAAAAATATAAACATAATGATTTCTAAATGCAGAG
The DNA here is from genome assembly GCA_013400735.1 of Pomatostomus ruficeps. Taxonomy (NCBI): domain Eukaryota; kingdom Metazoa; phylum Chordata; class Aves; order Passeriformes; family Timaliidae; genus Pomatostomus; species Pomatostomus ruficeps. The sequence continues at coordinate 2,014 of VYZT01041552.1, forward strand.
TGTTTTTCTTCTGTTTTCTGTTGATTTTTCAACTGACATTAATTAAGCTCAAGAAACCTGATTGGACTCAGTAGGTCATGATTGGTGGGAAAAACACTTAAGTAAAGGAGCTTCAAACCTTGGCAGGACGCTGAGTCAGAGCCTGAAGGATACTACAGACTAACAAAGGCATATAGGTGTATTTTTTCCCTCTATCTACCTAAGGTGAAGAGTGATTAGTCCTGGAACCACTCATTAAGCCCACACATTGTGTGCTTTAACTACTGCCTGTCCCCAGAGAGGTGATCTGCACACTGGCAATCTTGCAATAGATTTTTAGATCAGAAAGGTCCATATGTCTCCTTAAAACCTTTCCAACACAGATATAATCAACTTAGAACTTACAGGGGAGGCCAAAACCCACAAATACAGGCGGTCACAAGGAGTGCAGAGAGATGTACAGTCTAACAAATGCTGTGTATTTTTCCATAGAAAAATAACCCCCACAATGTAATAAGCCCGGCCATCCTTTGGCAGCAGATGGGGCAGGACGAGCAGTGCCCTGGCATGGACTGACATTGATTGCTGCAAGCATGAGCCCCATAGAATTAGGAAATGAAATTCATTGTTACATCAAGACTACTATGACTGTGCACACTGCATGATGTGATAGGAAAATCAACAGCCACATATTAACTAGCATGACCAAAGGCTCACTTCACACATAAAACCCCCCAAACCTTTTCCAGGAAGGATCTGGAATCTGCCACTGATTAACTTTGGCCACCAAAAAGAATGGCCTTTGGAAGACTTACTGCACTGTGCTTCACTGACACATTGCTATTACCAAAGTCTGAAATGCTCTTCACTGTCATTATTTGTGTTAAATAAAACACAGTGGTAAACACTTCATTCTTTTCACAAATTCTATTTCTGTCATCTCAACCATTATTGCTTTTCTTCTTGTCAGTTTTAGCAAATAGCCTACTAAAAAGCTATCTGCAACTTAATTAAAACACACATTATTAATGTCATGTTTATATGGAAAATCTTTGGTAAAATAAGTAGCCTCTAGCTTTTGAAGCAACAGCAATTAAGTCTGTCAATATGTACTAGTTGCTGAATACATGAAGAAAACAAGACTAAGTGAAGCAATTTGACCTGCTTCAACCATCTCCGCATAAACTGCCTTTTCACAGAGTACCTGATCTAGAAAACTACCCATGGATCAATTATAAGAAACTGTCACTTGTGCAATATATTGTATAACTGCGGGTGTTAGCTAATTTTCTTTAAAGAGAATGAGTAAAATCCTAACTCATACCTGGAAAATATAACACTAATTTCAATAAAAAAACATAATTTCTTGGTAGTACATAGGAAGTAACCCTAATTTAACTACAGAACAGGAAGTGGCTGCTCAAAAAATATGTAGCCAGGTGAAAGCATCCCAAATTCCAAGGCTAATATTTTGAAATATTTGTTGATGTTGCAGGTTTCCCTGCTGCCATCCCTTAATTTCTTGACTGCTCTCTCTAGTTTGATCAGCAGGTAGCTCAGTCTTTTTCCCTGGATGCCAAACATCACTACAGTTCTTATATTACCTTCTGCCTCCGAATCACTGTAAGGGCCTGTGAAAACTTGCATTGAATAATTTTCATGTCAGTAAGATGATATCTTGAGGATTACTCTACATATTATACAGATTTTTTTTGAAGAGTGAATTTTCCACTCCTTTTGTTGTTGTTTCCTTCCTGGTACCCCTGACAGCACACTGTGCCTAACACACATAGGCACACACATGTCCTTTCACATGGAACAGGAACTTTGGGGAGGTGAGATGGAGCAAAGGTTCAGGAGGATTTCTTTCCATTTGGAAAGTGGCAGGCAGAGAATTCAGCAGCTGAGAGGTCACGTCACAGCACTGGGGAAGATACAGACAAGTGCGTGTGCTCAGGCAGCTGGTGTGGAACGAATTCAAGAAGCAGATTAAAGCAGTGGACTTCTCAACATGTTTGTTTTAGATGTTAGGGCCCTGATAAACAGAGGTCTTGTTCTTTTATTTTGAACATAGCTCTGAAATGTTATCAAGTAGGAAGTTTCTCTAATATTGTGTCTAATATTCATTATACACACAGAAATACATAAAAGCATCGGCCCAGTGGTATAAACATGATACACATAAACAAGCAACCCGATTAGTGCCACTCCTTGGGAACTGTGCATCTCACACCATTTTTTCTCCTTTCCTGTAGCAAGACCAGATAAGATGCATCAAGGTTTGATTCAGCCAGTGTTAAAATGATTGAGGTTAGGAATGAACAAGTCCTCGAATACACTTCCCACCCCCCTATAAAGCGGGGCTGGGTAAGGGGCAGGCGCACGTGGGCATCAGGCGGTGGGACGCAGCCAGAGACAGGAAGAGGAGATGGATGGTGAAGAGATTGCTCTTCCAAGGGCCCAGCAGAGAGCAGTGACGAGGTTTGCAGCCACATCTGAAGCAGAAGTTGCTTGAAAGGCAGGGGCGGGGGGATAATCCAAGACCACTGACAAGGTGTCACGAGCACAGTCAGCTGTTCAGCAATCCTGCGAAATGCATGTATCTGACAGGCCAAAGAAAATCAACAGGTTTTATTCATTTTCTGGTTTTGTGGATGCCAGTATCTAGATTTATGTGTTTGAACTTTGTAAAATACTAGATGTAATTAAAAGTGTCATTATCAAGCAATTTAGATAAATAAAGTGTTAAACCACCAGCAGAAAGGCATTTAAATGCCATATTTTAGAAGCAGATCAAGTGTTTATGCTTTTTATAAAAGGTGTTTGAAACCTGACATTGACTATTAAGCTTTTACTATCTTGAACTCCCATACTGATACGGGAGAAAAAAAACAAAGTATCCACTATTCTCTGGGACGGAAGTCCCAAGAGTTAATTGACTCTATTAACACATATATATATTAGTAACTGTACTGGGAAAAAATCTAATTTGCCTAAAGTTTTATATGATTTAATATTTTTATCTCTCTGTTGCTCCACATCTACCAACACAGGATAGAAAAGAGATCTATCACTTATAGCAACCAATTACACCTTTAGTCACCACTGTTCCTTTATTAGGACATTAAAAAAATAATATTTAAGGCAATTCTCAATTCTTGAGCAAAATAATAATTGTAGAAATTTTTGTATCATCAAGTAAAAAGACTAATAGCTATGTAACCTGTTTGAAGTTACTGCAAGATCAGAAGCAGACAATTGCAAACGCCCTCACTACATAGCCACATCAGTGGGACATTTCCTATAAAGATAATCCAAACTGTGAGCATTTAAAGTGTTAAAAATAAAATGCAGAATTCTATATCTGGTGAAATGACTTGTGATTCCATTGGCACTCTTGTTTCACATATTTTCAGACTCAAGCCCTTCCCACACTGTAATTGCCAGCAATCCTATTTGGGGTGCACCTGCGGCAGTGGCAGACCCCAGTTTTCTTCAGAGTACAGCCAGATGCAAAATGATAATGACATGCCAGGTGCCTTCTGTAACAAGAAACATGCAGAAATTCTGAAGGACTGTGAATGCAATGAAATGTGAGAAAACTTTAAAAAGTCACAGTCTCTTCACAGCAGGAAACAACAAGAGTTTGGAATGAGCAAAATACCCACAGAACACCTGCCTTATAAAACAAACCCAAAGCAGCTTAAAATAGGTGTTTTGACTCCATGATTTCCTCAAGAACAAACCCTTGCATCACATTTGATGAAATTCTAGGCTCAGTGAGTGCAGTGAAAAACTTCCACTGATTTCAACAGTCACAACTTCATCTCAGGGCCCCTCGCTTCATCATGGTCCCTGTCTGCACTCCATGAGCTATAAAAGGGCATAGGACTGTTCAGAGGCATGAGGGATACAAGATTAACCTTCCAGAGTGCAAAAATGTGCAATAAGACATTATTTAGAGCACAAAATGTACAGTAGTTCAATTATGTTTTAAATATGTTAATTTAATAAATGTTCGAGCACCATTGAATGATATGACATGGTATGATATGCTGTGCTATGCTATGCTATGATATGATATGATATGATATGATATGATATGATATGATATGGTGCCTTATACTGGCAGATAGGGGATAGGATTATGGGATTAGAAAGAGCAAGTACCTCAGTTGATTCTAAAAGGATAGAATCAATGCTGTATTAGTTCACAGCTGTAATACTGCTCAATGCTCTTTGATAACATCAACAGGACAGCAGACCATTTTACAACTAAAAAATCAGGTGATCCCTGCAAAAGAAGGGATGATCATAAAAATAACTTTTAAAAGTTGATGGTTCATGTGCTTAAATTACACTTAATGTCTATACTCAGACATGGGAACAAAAATCCCTTGAGTAATGTGGATACAAATGTATTTACAAGGTAAGTGGGGGGACAACCCCATCAATGTGTATAACACAAAAAATGAAGACAGACAAAGGCAAATAAGGACAGAAAATGAATCCGATACTAACCAGTAAGAATTAAACTTATGAGTGTAAGTCCTGAGATGCTACCAGAGAACAATTTCATGCAGCAAGTAGACAACAAATGCCATGTTTTTCAACTTCTCGCTGAGCATAGGCTAATAGCGACAAAATAACATTTAGTTAATTATGACAAGTTCTATAAATTTGAGCACTGCAAAATGTAAGAGTTCAATCCACAAAATACATCTTGCTAGAGCCTGTTTTTCACTAAGAAAATGGATCAACGTTTCACTGCAAATCACTAATGGATTTTTATACATGACAAAGCACAAATAAATTCTTTCGTCTCTACCCTCTGTCAGGAATTTGATTTAACAATAAGAGTCATTAAAGACACAACCCCCAAATTACTGAAATTTTTTAGGTAAATAAAGTCATCACAAATCAGAAGAAAATAAAATATTCAAACACACACTAAAATTATTATTCAAGACCAATTCCAACAAGCTGCCTCTGATTACTGTAGTGTGCACTTAGGAACGTCTAAGTAAAATGAGAACTGCTGAGAACAAAAAGCTCCTTTGTCTCCAACCTGCAAAAGTGCTGCATTCCCCAAACACAGGTTCAGTAGTAAAATACACGTTCCAACATTAAAGTTTCATTTGCACTGGTAAGGAAAAGTAGAAAAGCTTTCAGGAGAAATCAAGTATTTCACTGTTTTATTAAATGCTGTCTTCAAAAACATCTTCACAGGAAAGCAAATCCCAAACTGTTTTCATGCCTTGAAAAACCTATATTAAACATTTTTCACTCTGTCAGAGAAGCAATGCAGATAATATACATCTTACAGAATATCTGTATGGTCAGACATTCACATTTGCTGATGTACTATTGTCTATGGGAGCAAAATATATGTTTTTCACCTTCTGAAAGTCTTTACACCTCCTCCCAATAATGAATTAGTGCAACAAATGTTTCTTACAGAATAAAATAAAATCTTCATATTTCCTTGAAGGAAGAAAGGAAAATTATAGGTGTTAGAGTATTTCAGACAAAGGAGTGGTTTGACTGAAGTGACATTTGAGATGTAAAGACTGCCTCATCTCTTTGAGCTATGGGTCTACAACAATTTTTGTGCTAAAGTTCTAATCTATCAATAGTCAAAGTCCATCCTAACACAGAACTATGAAACTACACTAAGAAACTTTTCAGAAATGGTAGTCTCACAAGGCAGTGAAGAAATGAGGCAGAGACATTTTATAATGCTGAAGTACCTAGACCCAAATGCAGTGGAATAGGTCACTCTTCTCAGGCAGACACACCCATAGAGCAGTATCTACCTCGGTGTCACTGCAACAATGAAAGCAAAAATGCCATGGATAAAAACCTCTCACTGAAGTAAAAAGCTTGCCAAAAACAACGGAAAAGCAGGTCAGGCTTAATATGCCTGTGTGATTTCTCAGGGCAGCTCAGTGTGCCAGATGCTGTATAAAGCCCAAGGAGACAATACCCCTGCTAGCAGCATCATCCCTATCCTCATCACTCTGAAGGTACAAGCTGTGGTTTTTTGGTTTAACAATGTTTCTGAAGTGACAAGTCACAGAACGGCTGTGGGTTCAATGGGAATTGCAGCAAATCTTTTGATTCAATACTTGGACCATGCCTCAACCTAAATTCATCAGTAATTTTTTACACTTAAGGTTCAAAAAAATTCAATAAGCTTTCACGTATCCTTGAACAAACTCCATTTCTTCTTCATCTCAAACTTACCAGTCTGCTTTGGGTTCTTCACAAGATACTTTTGTATAATGTGTGATCATTTTGTCTGGTCCATGCAAATGTAATTCATTCATTCTCATGTTTCTGGAAGCATTTCACATCCCTTTTGCCCAGTAAACAACAAGGCTAGTGTAGAATAGGATCAAACCTATTGTCTGATGATAAAAACAATTGTAATCTTCTGAAAAATTTGGTATTTATTAAATCAGGAACTTGAAATGCAATCCTTCTTTCCAAGTAGAAAATATTGAGCAATGTTTGTTCTGCACTATCTGAGATACATTTGTAACCCTCCAAAATCATCTAAAATAGGGACAACCTGAAAATCTCGAGGCTCAAGAAAGGATACTCACATTTACAGTGACTGACAAGAGAAACTAGGGCTATGAAGGGAGGCTTCAGGCTAGAGATTTGCTGCAAGAAAAGAAAACTGAACTCAGATTAAGTGGATACAATGGATATCATTAAAAAGTGAGATATATTTCAAACTTCTTCATAAATAGGTGGTTATTTAGAAAAAGACAGTGTTGTCAGTGGAATTTCAAACATTCGAGATAATTTGTATATAAATGACAATTCTAATTCAGAATAGGCAGGGATAGATCTGGATTGCTTTTCTATTTAACTGTCTGATGTGACCGAGCTTTAGATCAAATTTGGTGGAATAGATTTTCCATTTATATTAAATGACATAAAAGACTTTACCTCTGAACTCCAGATTTAGATTTCCTTGGGCTTGAGACTACTTCTGTGCTCCAGTTATTTACTTCGCGTACTAATATGAACATACCCAAACCAACATCATGACTAGCCTACCAATTTCATAATTAAACATAACAGTACTCTGGTCCAGAGACAAAACCTATCATTCATCTTTCATCATTAGTTCAAATAATTTCCTGCCTGTTTTGTCTGCAAATTATTATTTTCCAATCCTGAAGAAGGTTCCTTTCCTTGTTACCACAGGTAAACATGTGGATATGTGAGCAGCAGAACTAATGAAGCCAGGTTTACGAATCTCCATGAGAAGCTTCTGATGCTTAATAAAAGAAAAGCTAATTAGCTTTGGGGTTAATAAGTTTGGATATTAATAGGGTCTTTCTCCTCCACTCAGAAACCTGTATGCAGAGCTCAACATTTTTATTCTTCCAGGCTTCTGTCAGATATAAAATATTGGCCAATCAGTCAAAGAACCAAATACATATAGTGTCACTGAAAAGCCTTATTTTGGTGGAAGCAGGGATGAAAATAAAAACTCATTTCCTTTCATACCAAGAAAAAAAAAGTATTTCATCAACTGCATCAATAATACTGAAGATAAAACACATTATGAAATAATTTCCAGCAAAACGTTCACAACCCTTGTCACATATTTTGTCTTAACAAATGAACATACACATGACCAATGTCCATGAAGACAGAATGATACTGCTTCACAAGTCCTAGCACCAAAACCAGTATTTCCTTAGGCTTTTCATCCCACAGAACTCAGCAGAATGTATGGAAAGAAAGGATGCCAACAAAAGCATCATGGAAAGGTGCAGAGAAATCATTACAGGGGAAATAACTGCCTATAGCCCTGCAGGGGAAGGATTCACATGTCACTAACAGGGGCCGGACGATGCTGGTGGAAGGAACAGCTGTGTCCATTTGCACCATTGGGCCACTCTGAGCACTCTGCCACTACTGCTGCATTACCACGTGCTGGAGGACTTGAGAAACTTCCAGCCTTGGTGGCATTTTAACAACTATTTAGATGATAAAAGCAATCTGAAACACAGAACTACAAAAGTCAGGAGTAGTTTCACAAACTGAGTTTCACAAACAAAGTATATGCCGAAATGCACAGAACTAAAAGATTTTATACTAGATTTCCCTAAGCATGTCCATTTGTTCTTTCTATTTTACAGAAATTAAGTCTTCCCACCTGCAAGTCATTTATCCTGGTAACTTTATTGAAAAGAAACATGAATTAAAGAACAGCTCAACTCAGTTGCTCATCTTGACAGTAACTCTGGGTCCGGACAAAATTTGAATAGGGAAAAAAATAATACAGTTCATCCAGCAGCCAAACAGTAGTCCCAAACTGACATCTAATCTGTAGCTCCAAATTGAAAACCTGAGTCCTCAAAAAAGCCCAAACCCAACAAGTACAGAATGCTGAGCACTTATTTAAACAATAACCTTATCTCAGTACTAATACATTAGCTTTAAAGTGATATTTTAGAAATTATTTATACAGACTTTTATTAGGCTACACCTTACAGATTAGGCTACACCTTACTACTTGCATGTACAACACACTGTATTTTCTGTACCTGGCAATAATCCCAGAATTGTTTAAAAAAAATCCCTGGAAGCTAAATAGCTATGTTTGAATTATAATTGTGTTTAGGTTTTAGTTAAGCAAATTAATTTCATAAAAACCATAAACCAACTGATTTTCCCCCTTTAGAAATTGGTCAAAGAATACATTTTTGTGGTGGACCTTAGGCAGCAAATCACGATTAGAGAATTGAGCAAGCATCAAAACATTCATAGTACCACAAGCTATTTTCTTCTCTGCTTCTGATTCCTAGACAGTTATTACTTTTGACAAAGAATTACAGAGAAATATTTCTCTAGGTTTTTGAAAACAAGGAGATGTTCATTATTAATAGAACTTTTAAGCTTGGTAAGAATGTTGTGCCAGAAAGTATCATTTGGGGAGGTTGGGAGGAGACGAGAGACAGGCAGGCTGCTGGACTTTATTTATGTTGTGTTAGAGGTACTAAAGATCAGCCAGTTTGTCGGGGTTTTTAATTAATTATTTCAACTTTTAAAAGATTTGTAGTGAGTGCTGATGAACTTCACATATATTCATTGTACAAATAATGTATAGAAATTCTTGGCTGAAAAACTGTTTTAGGAACATCATCTTGTACTTTCACAGTAGAATACATATATATATTTTCACACTATTATACTTTTCTTTCTATTGTGCAGCATGATGTGGGTCAAAAATTATTCAATTGAAATTCTGAAGATCAGATGTAATTTTAAATCTTATTTTGATTTCTAATCTGAAAACAATAAGAACTTAAGGATATATATGCATTTTCCAAGTACTCGTTAATACACTTTTTCCTTACTATTCTTATCAAAGGTTAGTGGTGAAAAAAAACCCCAAGCCATGAAACAATGAGAGACATCACTTCAGCTGACTGCTGGATGGACTAGCCCAGACACCTATTTCCCACAATGGCATTACATTTAGTTGATTCACATTGACTATGCAATCATGACTTTGATAGAGAAATCAGGAGACAGAACTAAGGAATCCAAGAAAACATCAGGTTATTTTACACAAATAAATTGCAGCCTGATACACAATACCTCAAGACTTGATGGTAAATTTTATTCGCCGTAAGTGTAAGTATTGGATCACTTATGTGACTGATACTGAAAAATGGAACCAACTGCAGTTGGGAAGAAGGTGTTAAGAGTCTCATTCTAAATAGGCTAATGGACCTGTTCTTTGAAAGTTACTTAATGACACTGTTGAAAAATCACACTCTAAATTTACAGTATTGTTTTCCAGCTGGCAAACAGTTTAGGAAAAATGCTTTACTTTCTTTAAGTGCATGTTTTCAGGTATAAAAAACCTCATTAAAATAAAATGCATTACACTCCTCATAACCCCTTCCAAGGGCATGACTTCTTGTTTTTTTAACCTGTAAAAATTTCATGTTCATAAACAGGGATCTTCACATCACATTCCTATTAGAAGCAAGAGTTTGATTTGATTCACATAATTGCAAGTCAGTGCACTCTGCCAGGTAAGACAATGTTGGGATGGGTTTTCCTCTGCTCTATCCATTCCTGCAGTCTGGGCTTGATATGCTCAGTTACACAAATCAGGAGCTCTGAATCCCATATCAAAACAGTTTGTGCAAAGAAATGGGAAATATTTTCTCTAGATTTTGAAAGCTACTTGTAGATGCACAGGGCTGTCAGATGCCTCATCATAATGAATATGATTATGATTCTGCCTCTCTTTTTCCATCACTTCATGGCAGAAAGAAACCGAGTATCGCAAATAAGGAGAAGACCTCAATATATTGAGCTTGTCATTTACAGGTATATAGATTTATGCAGTAATACCATAAAACTGAAACCCTTATTCCACTCTTGAAATGTGCTTTGATTCATGATATTACATTTCAGAGAGAAGTGAAGCAACTGTTTAATCCAGTAGTGGTTCATATTAAAGTAAAATGTAGATTACTCAATGTGTATTTTAATGCTTATGATTGAGTATCACTTTACTAATAAATAAAGGAGGAGCACAAAATTATGAAAGGAATACTAAAAAAATTAACATTATAATTCCTTAATCTGTTTTTGCAGTGGTGGTGGGATGGAGTAAGGGTGAAAGGTAATTTTAGATATAGGGTCTAAAAATACAGTCAAACCAAGATTTTAGAATGAGCTGATACTTTTTAGTTAGACTAGCAGGTTCAGAAAAAGCAGATAAAAGTTCTGGCAAGTCCTTTCTCAGATCTGAAACAACAGGCAAAAATCGTAAAAAGAACTGTAATTAGACATTACGAGCAATCGCTTAGGATTTAATTAGATATAAATTACACTGTTCAGGAGAAGAGGGAAGTTTACCTGGAGAGTCAAAGACAGTAAGGAGCTGGGGTGAGAGGGGACTGCCCTCTCTCAGGGGAAAGAGCTACCTGTAATCTGTAGAACACTGTAACGGGGTGCTGAGGGTGGACAAGGCCTTGGAGAAGGATGTAAAGGACACGAAAAAGAGTATCTGCAGTAAGTCCATAACTTTTGGTATTTTGAGTTTCCAGGCTTATCTTTCAAAAGCATTTTGTAGGTCATTCTTTAATTAAGTCAGAGCAGTTGCTTCCAACTTGAATTTTGCTTTGAAGTTTCCTGCTTCTGTTTCAGACCTCAAGAACTACTTATGTGCCCAAGAGCTTATCTGTTTTTTATTTCCCAACTATACTTAGTCTAATTAAAGATGTTACCCCTACCTGTAAATCTTCTCCTAATTAGCAACTTCATGGATTTGCTGATGGCAAGTGCAAGAGTGGATCACTCCACTGCTATCAAACCAATAGGGAATTAAACTAAGCATGCTGAAATGTTATTTCCTCATTAAGAAAATGCAGAAACACCTTTTTCTCTCTAACAAGACCATTACTGTAAAATGCTGTCCTTCAAGACTGGAGTGTTCTTGTTGAGGTCTAAGAGAAAACCTACCTCATGCTGTAATGGTTGCTGAACAACAAAATCGTGGTTAAAAAAATTATGCAGGTGTCACAAAGGAAAAGATGAGATAGATGCACTGACACCTGTAAAGAATAAAATCAAAACAGAATTAATTAAAAAATAATATGCTAGCAAAATAGAATAGGACATAAAATATAATGTTGGAAGAGACAGAGGGAGAGTAACCACTGGCACTCCGTTGAAGAGGGTAGGTCTCCATGGTCAGTGCATATTCCCCACACAAGTTCGATAGGAATGGCAATCAAAGAAAATATTTCCAGTCTTCTGGGTTTAAAAAGTTCCCACTGAAGGATCTTCCAATCCCCATGGAAAGGCAAGGCCAGAGGACTCAAAAGGCAAACTAAGCAGATGGGACATTGTGAGTGATCCAAGAACTGACTTAATTGTATGGCAAAGCATGGTATGTACCATCAGCTTTAAAGATTTACACACAATGTAAAGCCATGGAGAGGCCCCTGAGCTCACCTGAGAAATTTTGCCATGAAAGAGCACCTCCTTCACCTACCTCCAAAGGGAAAAGGAAGAGCAAATAAATCTGATATATTATAGAAGAGCAATTTTATAATTAAATTTTAAATCTTCTAAAGAAGCTCTCAAAATTTCAGTGATACAGTGATGATGGTATTCTGTAAAGAGATTGGGAAAAATAATGTAAATATGATTGCAGTTCTTACTTGTCATGTATTTATCATATAAAACAAATTAAACATCTTTGGAGGCTAAACAAACAAATAAGCATAGCTACTTTCTCCATTCTGGTTTTCTATTAAAAATAAAAAGAAAAATAATGAAACTAAAGAGAAGATATAAAATACTAAGAAGATAATTGGATGAAGACAGTGCAAATGACAAAAATGTGATTTATTTTAGTCTAATCTTTGGAGCTTCTCTGCCAATTTTCTTTCTTCCTTTGAGAATAATATTTAATATTTTATATTACAGATCAAGTACAGTTTCAAAAGGAGGTAAATACAACTCAGTAAAAGGATTCCTTAGCCAAAATTCCCAAAACTGAAACACAAATACAGGATTATGACAACCACCTTAAAACAGGAGAAAGCAGGAACTTGATTTCCCAGTCTGTTTGCTGCAACCACTGACAGGCACAAGAAAAAGGATAAGTTCCAGCCACTGCTTGGCCACACAGTGAGATAAGAGGAACCAGATGCAAAGTTCCCAACCTACTACACCAAAAAAAGCCAGCACCAGTTTAGGTAGTGCTCTTTGCCCTTTTGGGACAGGGAGCTGGGCCTACACAGACTGAAGAGTAGAAGAGCAGATGCCACTGTTTTCTTGGCACAGGGACTCGTGTCCTTCACATCTGCTACCAGTACTCCTCTGTGGTTCCCTTCCCTGCTCACAGTCTACACATGAAATGATTTTCCCACCTTCCTGGCTTGCACACCCACATCTCTACAAGTCACTTAGATGTGACCTGTACCTTAGCTTTTTCCTAGTCTGTCTTTCAATTATTTCTTTCTGGAGGAATCAGAGTTAAACTTAAGAAGTGGCTTTACTTGCCTGTTTTACATAGTTAACTTTTACCAGAATTTCTAGAACATATCAAATAACAATTGACAGATGAAAACATAATTTATCACAGGTTCTCTCAGGCACATCTGTCCTGATATTTATTTACTCAGTGTGGCTCCTTACCTTCCTAGCACAGAAACTTCTGTTCCTTGCTCACAAGGGTCTCTGGTGCATGTTTCTAACAGATGTCTTCCTGTGACTGTCATCTTCATAAAGCCCCAGTGAGATGATAATCATCCCCACAGCTTTCAGTTTATTCTATGAATTTTCTCTTAAAAGTTTTTCTTCGCCTCACAAAAATCAAACCCTTTCTAACAACAGAGCCCCTCTGTCAGGCATGTTCTCTTGATTTCAAATTTCATCCCTCTAATGAGTTTACAAGCAAAATAGCCAACGTTTCTTTTGAAAAGATCAATGTGTTTGATCCACAAGTGTCGGGGTGGTACGTATAAATAATAAAGGCCTGAAGGCCCCAGAATGTACCACCAAAGAAAAGGAGCTCTGGTGGAGAGCTCCCAGAGCTGGAGGGCTCCCCCGGGGAACAGACATCACTGTGGTGTAACCCAAGTTATAACAAGCCCACCTCCGAATCCCCTCATTGGATACCCAGTTGTCTATTAATTTCTGTATACTCCCCAAGTTCTACTAAGTTCTCCATTATTCAGTTAATGATTTGTTCTTCCCTCTTTACTCATCCTCCTTTCCTCCCCATTCCTCAAGTTACTGGCTCTGTAACCCTGGACCCTCCCTAACCCTTCCCCTGTATCCTCACCTAATTGGCTGTTTGTTCACCTTAAGACCCCATGTCTTGAGCTGTTCAGGGCTCCAGTCCCTGAGGATTCCATTGTGGTTGAATAAACCACTGTGCGCTCACACCTGGAGTCCCTCCTTTTGTCTTCGGGTCTCCTACAACTTTCGTCACCCCCCACTCCATGCTAAACCCAGCTCCCACAGGTGGGGCCAACATGTGCCCTCCTGGTACCTCCCCCCCCCCACACGGGGCAGCCGGGGCACTGGGATCACATCGGCTTTTGGGCAGCTCTGTTATCCGGGAAGGCGTCCCAAGAAAGCCGTGAGGAGCGATACACAAGTCTCTCTCACAAGACCCTTTTACTAATTATTAGGTTAAGGAAAAAAAAAAGAAGAAATAAGAAAAAAAGTCATAGTTTCCAGTACGATGGATGTTGTAATCTTTGGATGTTTATTTATTGAGCCCAGGTTTAGAATCCAGAAACCAAAATTATGTTCTCCTGGGTTATATCCCTGAGACATGACATGGAAACCCTGTATGCTGAGAATAGCGTCCTTGAGCCACACTGAGGTACACGTGCTCACCCATCTCTAGGTCAGGCTCCTGCAGGAACACACAGCGATAGTGCTATTCCTCTCATAGCCTAATAACTGAAACAGTCACAAAAGTTGGAGATTTCATTCAAATCCTTCCTTATAGCCCAAGGAGATTCAAATCCTTCACGTTCCCCATGAGTATCCTAAAGACTACACCTTTGAGATTTTCACCACACAGTGTTTACTTGCAACTTCTATTAATGCTGTAACACTGAATCCAAGGGAATACCACACTCATATTGCCAAAAGGGAACAAAGAGAAAGATTATGCAGGAAGAGGCCATGTTATGGTCCCACTTCTTCTAATTCATTGATGTAAAACGCATTAACTATATCCTGGGGAAAAGAACTGTAATATGAGGCTCCATCACACATTTGTCCCAGATGACGTTTTCAAAAGAGTTCAAAAGACTGGTCTGTGTACGATACAAGAAATTAACCCCTACTACTTTTTTTGCTCTTTTCTTCGGGTTTATTCATCTCTTTGAGAATAATCACAAAAAAAGTTTCCAAAGAATCTGAAGTTATAACATCTCTTTCATCACTCTTTACTGACAAAGGTTTTTTTACTATCACCACAGTCTTTTTTACTAGTCCTGTCTGACCATGTCCCCGTCTAAACAGAGCACAATTTTATCAAGAAGGAAGTGGAAAAACCTCCATATGTGAAAATAGGTGCAATAGGTGCCGGGAAATCAAGATGCAGTTACTGGGGATTCCCTGTCCAGCTCTGGGAGATGATTGCAATATGCTACCACTAATGGGCTAAATCAGCAAACATACTGTATAAAATGTACATGTCTTGAATCAGGTGAGTTTGTTACTTCTCATAAGGAAAACCATGGGTGATGGTGACATTTCTTTTATTCAGCCTGCAGGGACTACTCTATTCTTAAAGGCGATGTTTTCAAAGATGTGCTGTGTTTGGCTGTGAAAGAGTTAATTTTCTTCTTAGTAGTCGGTATGGGACTGTGTTTGGGATTCATGCTGGAAGCATTGGAAGTCAGGGATGTTTTTGTTCCTGCTGAGCAGAGCTTACCCAGAGCCAAGGCCTTCTCTGCTCCTCACCCCACCCCACCAGTGAGGAGGCTGAGGCTGCACAAGGAGCTGGGAGGGGACACAGCCAGGACAGCTGATCCCAACTGACCCAGGGGATATCCCAGACCACACAGCCTCATGCTCAGCACATAAAGCTGGGGGAGGAGGAAGGTGGTGAGACATTCAGAGTGATGGTGTTTGTGTTCCCAAGTCACCACTACGTGTGATGCAGCCCTGCTGTCCTGGGGATGCTGAGCACCTGCCTGGACTGGGGAAGTGAGGAATTAATTCCTTGGTTTGATTTCCTTGTGTGCATGGCTTTTGCTTTACCTATTAAACTGTCTTTATCTTGACCCATGAATTTTCTCACTTTTACCCTTTGATTCTCTCCTCCATCCCCCCAGGCAGGATTGAGTCAGTGGCTGTGTGGGGCTGAGTTGCTGGCTGGGGTTAAAATATGATAGGAGATTTCACTCTTAAGCTTCCCCATTATTTATCAAAGGACTTGTTAAAAATAAAGAGAAAGGGTGTTAGATTTTTGTTTAGGAAATTCAATTTGTCCTATGAGAGGAAACCCTTGTTTCAGGATGCCTTTCTAACTGCCTTTACCTTTTCCTGTTGCTGACATTACTGCATGTTCCCTACCAAGGGACACCAATATCTGAAGTGAAAACTGGCAAGAAACCTGGCACACAGACAAAAATCAATATAATTTTGAAAAAACAAGCTGAGAGGTAGCCATCAAAAGATCTCTCTATTTGGAGGTAAAAGGAAATATCTCCTTCCTTCCCTCCCTTCCAAATGTCATGGTCTAGGAATGATGTTCTCCAATTTAGCAGTCCCCTAAACCCATGCCACTGCTTGCACGCCCTTCACCACCAACTGGAAGCACAAAAGATGAAGATCACAGGTTGGGGATAAGAAAAAATTACTGGAAACAGCAATGAGACAAGAAAATGAACAGTAACAACAACAATACTAGTAACACATGGCCTAGCTAAAATTCTACATCTTAAATTCTTTCTTTTCTATTGGAGTGCCTTAGTTCATGTTTATTTTATTTCTGATAAACAATATTTCATAAAAGGTCTTCTATAAAATTCTAACTTCATTTTTATTATTCATTCAGTCTGAAATAAGTTACATCAGACAATTTAAATTTTTCTTGTGAAGGACAAGTCCTACTTTTGTTTGGTTTGATATAGCAGTAGAAATTCCTAGCCTTGATCAAGAGATTCATTGCAAACGCCCGTGCTACAGCAGCCATGAACGGTGAGGAGGATCTCCACGCTCTGCAGGTGCACCTACGCAACTCCAATGCAAACATAAGCCCTTAACCAGGCTTTGTGCCTTTAAAAGCAGCATCATCTCACAGCACACAGATTATTTCTGTGCTGACTACGGGTCTTGGAGTTCTCTGCATGTTTTTAGACACCTAGACTGACACAATTATGAGCTTTCACAGACGAATATATAAGCTGTGTTCCTGAACTGAATGGTTTCAAACTCACTCTCTATAGTAATTTGTTCTCCAAAATCATTACTTCACTAACATATTAATCTTCATCTGCCTTTGAACTAACAGTTAATTATTTCTTCTTCACAGTGTTATGAACGAGGTTTAGCAGTTTACTTTGTTGCTCCAACTCTTTCATTTATAGAAACTGTCTGTAAATAATAAACACTCATTTTTAAAGGCTGCTAGAAAGGTTATATACCAACACAATACAACACTTTTAGTATAAAAGATTAATTAAAAAAAACCTCTAAACAGAAAATACACTGGGATCCTTAAACTCCTCTCATCAATCCAAAATGGCACAGCAAAGGAATGTCACATTCATATCTGTTTATACTTCCCTTTCATCACCGCGAATAAATTAGCAGTCTTACCATTTCTACCCTTGGCCTCTTATTTTTGAGATGTAAAAGTTTTGTAGAATAAAAGATGTCACTTGTACTTCAGCTCAACAGATTTCACTCATGCTGCACTAAGTCACATCCTTATAGTCAACTCTGACACTGTTTTCTGAATCATAAAAATTCAACATCAGAACCAACATATTTCTGTTCAATATTTACCTTGAGGCTGAATATCATACACAAACAGGGAATGTAACACTTCTGATTGTAACCACTGCTAACTGAATCATGTGATGTGACAACAATTGCTTCTGTATTTCACAACAAGGTAGAGAAGCTGTCATTTGATACACAATTATAACTGTAGTTTTGGTAATAAAGAAAAAGACTAAAATATTTATAATATTTTTGTAAAACTGTTTGGAAGATACATTTAAAAGTCATTAACATTTACAAAATATATTCATGAAAGCTAATATAAGCAGAAATTTATTATAAAATGCACTCTCTATTGCACGTTACTGAACAGCCTTGAACCTCTTTCCACTGAAACCTAAATCTTACACACGGAATACCACCACCTACTTCACAATCCCCTAATTATAACTGAACAAAATGAACTTGTGAGATACCAGCATCACTTCCAGTTCTAATTCAGGAAAACCACATAACTTGCTCTAAGTGGGAAAAAAATGTATGACTCTGGTTGAAATGGTGCAATCACACCATGTAAAGAAAATGTGTTAAACCCAGACTCCAACTGGCTCAGGAGCAAGGCTTGTATATACCACAGTGAGTGCAGCTAGCAGTGGTGTCCTTTCAGAAATCCCAAAATCAGAACTGAAAATCAGCATTGTTTTAATGCAATGGACATTTCTATAGGAATGTAATCATTTTCATTAATTTCAAGAGAATCTTGCTCCTGTCTGAAAAGTTCACTTAGCAGCCCAAGCACACAGATATATTCAGTCTACCAGCAATAATGCTTAGCAATCTCAGGCTACAAAAGCAGTATGGTCTGTCAAGCTCAGAGAGATTTAGGGCTGTTTACAGTAGATTAACATTTTTCAGTTTTCTCAGTATAAAGTCTCAAAATCCCTTATTTGCTGGGCTTAAAATAAAAATTTGTCTTGTTAGAGATTTTTAATTATTTCATTACTTCTTGCAAAAGATGTATGGTTTTATTCCAGCTACCTCCAGGAGCCTTTTAGCATTCAGAATTCATATGTTGCACTGAAATGATAGGCAAGTCTAACCCTGCCAAATAGGTATCTTTAGAAGAACCATAAAAGACCTCTAAGCAGCCCTTAATCACAACTGCATACTCTTAGGAAATAATAGTCCTTTTTAAAAACTCACATCTTGCAACCACTTGAACAGAGGCAATTTTGCTCATGGGAATGAACCCACAGGATAAGGAGTAGTACACATAAACACAATGTTATTGTGTGTTCAAGGGTTCCCTGAATCTTCACCTTTTCAGTACTTGAATGTCTCTGATTGTGCCCTGGTTTCTCAATCTGAAACTAAGCCACCCTCAGACTGTACCTGTTGGGTCTTTTCATGGACACTTAACAGATCCAAAGGCTTCCATTTCAGAATAAACCAAGCTGTCTGAGTACCTATATAAACATGTCATGCCCATATGTAGAGTGTCACTCACGGGATCCAGAGTGAGTGTGAGTGCAAAGTACAGTAGTTCTGAACTTCTCTGCAGTGCTTCCAGGGACATACCTGTGTTGTACAATTTCAGCCATGGAAAGATAGCAGGAAATTAAGTGTGTATTCTGAAGACTGCGTTTGGGGAATGTTAAAGATCATTTTATGTTCTGCTGAATTTCTTGAAGAGAAGGAACAGTGAAAATTCAGCTGGCAGACTGGAAACACTTGGCTATGTTTGTTCATTTTCAAGTAGCAGAAAAAGAGTGGACCAATGTACCATGTCTCTGATGCCTTTCTCTTACCAATGTATTGTCTCAATAAGAGGAAAAAATCTGTGAATCAATCACGTTTTTGGTAGGGCCGTGGTCCATATGGCTCATGAGCCAATCTGTCTCAACACCTAATCTTACAATTGCTCATGCAGGCAACAAGAACGCATAGCTAGAAAAAATACCCAGCACAACTTTAGATTGGCATGAACTCATCACAAAGCAGCACAAGAACCTCTTACAACTATTCTGATAATTTGGTCCAGCCCTCTTTTAGTCTGTTATTTACACGAAAGTCTTTTGGTTAATAAAAGAAATCTGTTCCTTACGTTACCAAACTCTCATGCAAGTTAGTAGGAGAAAAGGCTAAATATGACTCGGCCCAGTACTCAGAATGACTTCAGCAGCTTTCAGAATATGTCTCACGCGGAAGGTTATCTAAACCTAACCCAGGGTTCTGGAAGATGCTCTGTGTCTCCTTGCTCAAAGGCAACAGGAATTGCCAAGAACTGAACATATTATCAAATCTGCATCCACTTTTTTCCCCTATTAGTATTCATTATCAAACTGTTACAAAATGGGACCTAAGTACATAAATAAAACTCTGGTAATGGTTTAGGAATTTAATCCTTCAACCTTTCATCTTTAGAGCTATCCTTCTTCTCTCAGCATGGGAGTTACAGCAGCTCAGGTCCAGGAGGAGGTTTTCCCCTTTAAAATGCAACACTTCACTCTGAGAAATGACTTACTGGGTTTGGCTCTATTTTTAAATAAGAGACATTGCAAGCTGCTGTACCTTCCAATCCCATTGGTGTTAATGGGTAAAATTCTAAGGTTACGATTTAGTTGTGCTTCAGCTCCTGCTGAGATGAATAGACAAAAACTTTGTACTGCTTTCAGTCAAACAGGACTGGGAGTTCAGTTTTACCTCAGGCCTGGCTCATGCAAGTTTTACACTGAAGCCAGTGGGACGTGGCTTGAACAAAGATTAAGGACCTCAAGATCCAGTCCAGTGTGAGCTGAATCCCTCAGCACCTAACAGGATCAGGCACATACACATTACTTTAAGTGGAAAATTATGACAGAAAATGAAACCTATTTCTATTTGACTCATTTTTCCTGAGATATGAGGAAGAGACTTACTATTTCAGAATAATATTAGAAAGTACATTATAATCCAGTAAAATATAAAGACATATGGAAGAACTCTGTTCATCCCCATATTCATCAAAATAAAACTTATTTGCAACTTGTATGTCTATCAGCTGCAGCAGGCAAATAACTTTCAAGCTCCAGCTATGGCATTATGGGCTCAAAGGCAGTAATATATTTCATCTATTTAATGCAGTGGAGAAAGGCTTGTATACCTCTTCATTTATAAATTGAAATGCATTGTAAAGCTACATGAATAATGAATACTAAGAAAAGACACCTGCTGCCAACAGGTCTAAGAAATCCAAACTGTAACAAAAACAGGTTTAAAATTCATTTCAGAGCTTTCCCATTTTTCCCAACATGACAGCTTTGAGAGAAAAGACTCTACTGAGCTAAATGGGTGCTGCTTCCTTTAGAGTTCATTATTTCATTTCCTATGACATTTGGGAAATTTTCACTCCATTCGGCTCCTTCTCCTGTCTGTGTTATTTGTTAGACTCTCCTTTTCCTTTCTTGCCTTTTATGTCAGGAAACAGATGAAATTATTTGTCTCATCACAATAAAAGAATAGCTCATAATGTTTTTCTTTCAGATTTAGTTCTCTATTACTTAACTGCAGTCCTGCCTGGTTCTTTGTATTATGGATTTCATCTTGGGAATTAATAAATTAAACAGAACAAAAATTTAATTAGACCTGGCAGGCTTGCAATAGCAGTGATTTAGGTGCTTCCTCACATCAAATTGAGATGGAATGTTTCTGTATCCTAAGGGAGACCAAATGAGATGAATACCTTGAAAGAGATTAAAATTTGTTAGGAAGATGGAAAGAATAGGGATCCACTTTGGAAAAATATCTGAGTAGCAGTTTTATGTTTTCAAACTCTCTTTGAGAAAGGAGGAATTATCTGATCAATCCAAAGACCCCTTCTGAAATCTGGCACACTAAAAGTACCAAAAAATCACATACTTTCTGACAATCTGATATCACTTCTACTAAAATTTTCATTATTCCTTCTAAGTAGGATAAAAAACCCATCAATTTTATTGGTGTTATACTAAAAGTGAAATTGTTGCAGAATTAAAAGCATGGACTTCAACTGATTTTGCATGTCCTTCGCTTGCATGTTGCACTTCTTTAAACATAACTGGGTCTGGGCAACTCCCAGTTTAGAGTGCTGACACAGGGGATTTTGCACTAGAATCGCTCAGGTCTATTGAGTGACACGTGAGGCATCCAATTTATTTTGTGAGCTTTATTAGGGAGAAAGTTACCACCCAGAAGTGATGGATACCAAGAGTTAATAAGATGCCAGGTGAGCTGGGGCAGTCATGGCTGATACACGAGCAGAAAGCACATCTTTATCATAGCTTACATATTCACACAGCAGTACTGACAGACTCCAGGAAATCACACATGCAGGCACAAGGCTAAGGGAAAGGAAGAGCACAAAGTGTACTTTGTAGAAACTGTTTATTTTGCCAAACCAATTTTTACCTTATCATGAGGAGGTTTATAAGAAAGGTGGGGATGCTTTTTAGCAGGGCTTGTTGCAATAGGACAAAGAAAAATGGCTTTAAACTACAAGAGGGTAGATTTTGATTAGGCATGAGGAAGAAAGGATGGTGAAACATTGAAACAGGTTGCCCCGAGAGGTGGTGGATGCCCCTTCCGCGGGAACACTCCAGGCCAGGTTGCAGGAGGCTCTGAGCAATCCCATGGAGCTGAAGATGTCTCTGCTCATTGTGAAGATGTCCCTGCTCATTGCTGGGGGATTGGACTAGATGACCTTCAAAAAGGGACCTTAAAAGGCCCCTTCTAACCCAAACTATTCTATTATTTATGAACTGCAAGTTGTTCTGTTAATCAAGTAAATTGGAGCCAACAGAACATAAACCCAAAAATATTTTTTAAAATGCTATTATTGATCCAACAGACAAGCATATCTTAACATTTTTGTCTGAAAATAAAGTCTAGTTAAGTTGGCAGTGCCAGGCAAGACCTGCAAACTGAAATTTATGTTACTGCTCTGCTCCCTTGAATATGTGACTAACATCTCAAAAACAAAATTCCAATTGATTTAAGAAATATTAAAGTCTTTCTATGCAATATCCTGAAGATTTTTCCCCTGAAGTCAGTATCAGGGAGATAACATATAAAATGGTACACAGTATTCAATGGAAAGGTCATGGGAAAGGAAAGAAATAAACCACAGGCAACTCAAATATACACAATTACTTCTTGTTGCTATTTAATTTAGAACTATTAATTAAAATTAGAGAACTACTCTATCACCTTCTTATTGTGAATTATTTTCGTTTTTAAAATCTTTTCTTATTATTCTCACAAGCAGGCCTGTGACCATTCCATACAAAGCAGTTCCACCTGAACCAACCTGTATAGTTTTATTTTATAAGTAACTGGAAGAAATACATTTGTTGAGATGGTCACACAAAACCAGCCCACTATTAGCCAGGAGAGCAGAACAATCAAGCAGGATTTATTACTACAATTTACTGAAAGTGGGAATATAATCATAAGCCTTCTTTCTCCAGCAGAGCTGAGAAAACCATTCAGTGACCAGCTAATACTTTTTCTCTGTTCCCTTTGGCTTCTAAACAAATGCACAGAACTGTGCTGCTTTTCAGACAGAACTTTTATGTTCAAGAATATTCAATTCGAAGTGAATGCAGCTGCAAGCCACATTGAACCATGCCATTTATTTGGCTTTGGGACTGGCCTGCTAGATAACGATCCTGATTTTTCATGGTAAATGTGACCAGTCAATGAGAAAAGTTAAATAAAGATATCTCTGCTAACAAGCAAAATTGGAATAATACATTACAAAGCAGACTCAGCTTTTCAGACCCTTCATTATAGAACCTAAGAGGTCATTTGATTAAAGCTGAACAGAAATTGCTATACATCCTTGTTTAAAATGCTCACCAAGCTTAATACATTTAAAGAGGTTAGTTATGGTTGGCTTATAATGCCAGATGTAGCAGAAGTATTGTAGCACCAAAGCTTCAGATTTCCTGTCCTTTAGGATGAACCCATATCCCTGTTAGGTGCCTAGACATCCTGTACAGCACAGATTCTTCAAAGTGGAGACAAAAGTCCAGGCATAAGAGCTTCCTCTTACCAGAAGTCACTTGACTGAAGACAGGAATAAATATTAAATTTGAATTAGGCCACTTTTTTCTGCTTAGCAATGGCTGCAACAGTTGTAAAGTGGTATCCTCGCCGTCTCTTTTGAAGGGCTGCACAGGGCAGCATTTTCTTTTAAAAGATTGCTATTACCATTAGGAATAGCCAGGTAATAGTATTTATATGTTTCATATCATTAGACCATTTACCCAGCAATAACTCTCCATGGGGGAATTTTAAGCAAACAGGATAGGTAGCATGTTGAGTAGCAATTAACTGGCACTGTTAAGGTTTATAATTGTGTCCTGGAGTTTTCATATAAATTCTATTTTATATCTAGCCCTAAGGATATCAACTGGATGAGAAAAAACATCAAAAAATCTTTTTAAAGCCCCCTTATTTTTTTTCCCAGCCCATCCACAGACAATAACTGAAATCCCTTTGCAATAACTGTCAAAACACTGAACTTAATTTTATTTCTGTGTTAATCAAAATGGTCATTTGAGAAGCAGTGATCATCCTGAACACTCTCTAAAGACTGCAGAGGAATTATCCTAAATGTAATAAGTGCTGGATAAGGCTATAGAGCATCTTCATTTCAATTTCTGAAATTGGTTATTTCAGTTGTTGACCATTTGGACATGTTCTAAAAAAAGAGTTTATCATAGGTATCCAGAGTTAATTGATGTGTTCATTAAAACTGTAGGCCCATAGGTAAAACTGTATGCCCATAAACTTCAATGAAAAAGCCATACTTAAACCTCCTACTCATTAAAAACATTACAAGTTATTTATTGCAGTGCTGCAAGACTGGAAATCACTTCCTACATGAACTTCACACTTTCCATAACATCATTTAACTCAAATACTTAGACACTAATGACCTCAGGATTTTGCCAATTAATAACTACTAAAGAGTTTTCCAGGGAAAAAAAATAAAAACAACCAAAAAAACCCCCACCACCCAATCTTTTCCACTTGCCCCAATACTCTATTCTTTACAATCTTAAGAGGATAAACATAAACAAGATTCACATTTTAATGAATGAAATGATATGCTTCTTATTTCTAAAAAAACTGATCTACCCATTTCCATCAATTTTCCTGTAAAATTTACTGGGGTGATCAGGCTACAGTTGAAGCATCTGCAAATCAACATGTGATACAAAGCTGCATCTTTCTCATTCTGAAAATAGAGGATTATTTTATGTAAAGGTATAATACCTTAGCTCTCATATTCTGTATGTTTCTCCTGAAACAATTTTCTTTTTAATGAAGTGTGAGGGAAATCATGGCCACACTGAAAAAATAAAATACAATTTGCCCTCTGACAATTCTGGTGCCTGAAATTCACCTAAGATTTTCATACAATGTTATATTTTGTGATCAGAGAATTTCTATCACTAGCAAGTGATATCACTAGCCTCTCTCAGACCCCCTCTCAAATAGAAAGGCATTATTGTCTGCACATTAACAAGCAATTGTGCAAACATTGATGAGAAACATTTCTAACATTCCTTTCTTTCCTCCAAGGACAATCAGATGTCCCAAGGCCATTGCTATGGCCTAATCATCCCCAGTTTCCTCCAAAGTTACAGTTTTCCCCATAACAATTGAGAGTCTCTCAAGAACGCTCTTCACATACTGAAATTATGTTCCACCCACTCCTACAACAAGGAAAGTGCAATGATACTTGGAAATCAACCCCTGAAGTTATGAATACAGTGTCTTCTTTTACCTATAACATCAAGAGGAAGAAAATCATGCTGATGTCTCATCCTCCAGCTTCTAATACACAATATAGCATCACTGCTGACCAGTCCTTGCTGGCTGCAATGAACACGTTCACCCACTTGGAAAGCAGTGTGTTGCACCATGTTTCTACATGGCAAAAAAAGCTACAGACTTTCCACATTCAGAAAGATTTTGAGATTGAATGAAAAGATGACAATTTGGCTTTCAAACCAGCAACACTGTATGGCCAACATACATTCAAGGATGACTAGCTAGCCAGAAAAAATACCTGGAGTTATTCTATTGCAAATAAATTAGCAAATACTCTTGTGGCAATGATTTCAAAAGATGAAAATATTGGCTGTATAACTTGCACAAAAAGCTAAGTCTATTCTAAAACTTCCCAATGTTCATGCCTACATTGCATATTGCAGTCCTACCTGCATTTCTTTCTGGTTAGAAGTGCATGTTCTCTCTCCCAAGGGTAAAGTCTAACTCAAAAATGGGAATTTCCTGTTGACAAGTGGGAGCACATTGCTTCTGACAAGGAAAAAAAGGTGGAATATGATTTATGAAAATCTAATACCATTTGAAACAACTCACATCTATCTCACTTAAAGAAAAGCCCTAAGGAAATTTAGTAAAGAACTATTCAATCTGACATTTGCTGTCCTGTGTATGAAAAAGCATTCTTTGTAAATATTACACTTCATAGCTATGAGAAGCCATAATCAAAATTAATATCAAGAAAAACATTTTTTGTAAAAAAAAGCCAACCACACCACACTGAGCAGGTTGATAATGACATTTCATCAAAAGCATTAACTCTAGAAAAGACACAAATAAAGTAGTCATTATTTGGCTCTAAATCTTGAAAGCATTTACAGGGGCAACTCACATCTGTAGTGCCAAGACTTGCCTCTATATTAACTATACTGCTGCTTCTGAAACATCTCCAAGAACCCTGTTTACTTGTAAGTCTATGGGATCTAAGAGTTGTGTCTATGTCAGCTTTCAGTACAGGCTGACACAGATTGCAAATCCAAAACTATTCTCAGGTCTTCTTTTGGTACTTTAATTCAATATATTTCAGCAAAAGGGGCCAAACATAACACAGGAGTTCAGAGATCTAGATTCTGAGTTCCTAACAAGTCCTTATCATTATGAATGCTGAAAGCTTTTCAGAGACAAGGGCAATGCTGCCATATCTTTTGCAAGGGATAAGATCTTCTCTTTGAACCTGTGCCACTTAATTCAATTGATTGTTAACTTTTTTCAAATTCTAGTTTAGATGAGCATTATTCTCAGATGACATTCTCAGAAATGCAAGGTTAGTCATATCTGATAAATTAATTCCCTTTGGATGTTACAAATTCCCCTTTTTGCAGGCCTCAGCTCTATTAATTACCAGTGTTTTGCTTTATGATCTGACATTTAAGCTGGAACTGCATTAGCTTTATCGTGAGATCCACGAGCTGGTGTAGAGCTCACTGAATGTGCAGGGTATATACAGAAGGAAAAACACAGCAGACATTCCAAATACAATCCTGTGTGAGAAAAAGAGGACTGGGACAGAAAAGGAGATAGACAGAGTACCAGAACTGCTGCTTAAACTATTCATAAATCATAAAATTAAGAAAGATGTTGTTGAAAGTCTGAAACATAGCACTGTAATTTGCAGCTACTGTGCTCCTTCAATAGAGAGTGTTGTGCAACATTATTGTGTCTGAACAACTTCTGTGTCAGGATGTAGCCTATGATTTATACAAAAGTGAAAGAGAGAACACAGAAAAGATGCTTTTTAAGTAAACAAAGGGAAACCATTAATGTCTTAGGAGAGGGCAATTTCTGTTTGGCTGAGTGAGAACGCAGCAATAGAAGGTCCAGAGACATCTACTAGTTGGTCTGAATGATAGTGCTACCTACAAAACTCACAGGGAAAAGTTCATTCTTGTTTGTTAAACTGGGCTTTGGCCAGAGCTGGCACTGCCAAATTGGAGTGCAGGAATACATTGTGCTGGCTGTGGGAATGGGAGAGGAAATGGGCTCATTTAAGCTGTGTTTTAATAGATGATTTACACAAGCATTTTAAATAAGTTATGCAAAGATTTATTTCCCCTTGAAGAAAAAGAGCTATTTAAAATTATTTTGTTGTTTACTTTCCCAACACAGATGGGGTTTACCCCAATTTTCATTTCTTCAGCATTAGCTATTGCTGGCCAGTAGCATGAGATAAATCCTGCCTTCGGCCCTAGGGCGCATTCAGGCACTCTGTCTTACCAAAATTCTTTTCTATTTATTTAGCCTGAAACCACCGTTTCCCCAGCAGTTTTTGCCTTGTTTTCCCTCCTGCCACTCATTTCCCGGTGCCCAAAGAGCTCCCGCAGCTGCTCCCGCAGGCCCCTCTGCGGCCGCTGCCTCAGGCCCGGCCCGGCCGCGCTGCGCTCCCTTGGCGTGCCTGGGGCGCGCTGTTCGCTGTCTCGATACCAGCGGCGCTGTGGCCATTGCCCGAAGAACCCCCGGGTCTTCGTCCCCCTCGGGTGTTCGTGCACCTCGGGTATTTGTCCCCCTCCTCGTACGCTTCAGGAGCTCAGAGCTGCTTTCCCTCAGGAAGCTGGGCAGAAGCAGCTCTCATGTAAGCAGTGGTCCCGAGGAAATGGGGATTTCCAGACAGTAGGTGCAAAATCCTCAACAGAATACACTTAAGAAAAGGAAAGGAAGAAAAAAATAGAAAACGATGATGAGAAAAAGGGCAGGGAGAGTGGTGGGTGGCTTGGCCCTGGGCAGGGACTGCCATCTCTGAGCTCCCGCCCAGCATGGCCACACACTCATTTCTCACATATTCTGTGTTAGACTCTGATTTATGCCCTGATTAGAGCTGCTCAGGAGGTTTGGGGTGTTGGAGGGTTGGGTAACAACAAAAAACACAGAGAAAAAAACCCCAGATGTTGGGAGAATTATTTGGGGAAATGAATGTTTTGAAATGAGAGGGGTTTTGCAGGCCTGGCAGCCGATGGAAGGCCTCCTGCTTCCAGCAGGTGCACGTAACTCTCCTGTGAGGAAATATCCCACCTGCTCCAGTGAGAAAGTACTGGAGGACTCGGTATTGACTCTGCATTAAATTAAAATGTAATCTTTTCATAAAGCAGAGAGAACACAGAATTTTTAAGTAAATTGGGGAGAGGATAATTTCTGATCTGAGTTAAGACACCTCTAACTCAGTTTTTCTTTCTAATGGTTGTGGAAATTTGTATGTGCATACTTCATTTTTATTGCAGAACAAGCTGCCTTTAGCTCATGTAGACAGAGCTTTTCTAGACAATACGGGGAAATGCAAATACCATGCCTACAGATACATACAGTGACAACTAGTGCTTTTAACAAATTATAGGCCTTCAGACTCCTTTTTGACACCAGATCTCATCCTGTCCTCTCCTCACTGTGTCCTGAGCCTGCAGGGAATATGGCACTTTCTCCTTCCATCCAGAGCCATGAAGGTGAGGCTGCTCAGTGTCTTTGAGGAGCCACTTGATACTTCACAGAGCTGTGTCTAAATCCACTCATTGCTGGTACTGATGAATTATTCTCTACAAAGCAGCTTGGATGGGTCTTATTGCTGAGCTGTGGTCAGGGGGATGTTACTAACTCTCTCAAAGTGAGTCGGTCTCCAAGCCTTTAAGGACAAAAGAGGAAGTCAGAAAAAAGAACATAAAAAATAATTTTGACAATTAATATTTAATATTTTACCTTTTTCTCACCCCTTTACACCGGTTTCCTGCTAAAACAGCTGGATGAAAATGGCTTTCATTGGTCTTTAGGGAAACAGCTTTTTGTTATATTACATCTGTTCTTTAAACCCATAAACCCTGGAAACCACAGAAGCAGATAAATCTCTTTGTCAAGAAGACATTGTCAGGGTCCCAGGGACAAAACTGATCTTTGCCTCATGGGTTAATGGCATTAATAATTGCCATTTTGATCAGTCTAAATATAAAAATCCTGCTTAAACAAAAGAGTCAACCCTTCAAAAATGACTATCCATGATAAATTTTCAAGAGCAATGAAAATTGTCACTCTGCCAACTTGATAAATTGTAGCCTCAACTGGCAGAGCCATTTGCCTTGCAGTAAGCACAAAATGACAGATCTTTGCTGAATACAAACTATATGCTTGCACCTTTCACAGCTGGTTTAGCTTGTAAACGCAGCAAAAAAAGAGGCTTTAATAAAAACTGAAGGTTATGCACAAAAAAATGGTTTCACATCTAACTGCTTCTCTGTTTTTAAAGACATTTCTTTCATATTGGAAAGTAGTCTTGAAAGAAACCCTCCAGCAGTCTATGAGATCGTGCTCTAAAAATACATGTACAACCACACCGTGGTGGTCTCTTCACCACTATTGAAATGATTCAACAGTGCAATACAATCATTTCAAGGAGAGAAAAATCGTGTTTAGTAACACCTCAGTATTTACTGAAACACACATACACCCCTCATATGCCAAGAAGATACGAACCCTTGTACTGAACTGTGTATCACGATACAAATAAATACAGCACCTACTCTAATTCCGTTGTTTAGCTGCTGATGTCTCCCTGATGACTCACCTAATCTTCTAAGTTGCAGAGCATCTTTTACATACGCTTAAAAAAAGATAAATTGCTTTATCAGAGATATTTTCAATTCTTCTCAATGGAAGGAATCCCTTCTTGAAAAAATTAAAAATCCACACTTGCCTGAAGCCACTTTTGCATAATATGTACATTATGCAGACACAGTGAAGTTGATATCTATAGCTTTATGTTGCTAGAAATGAATGTTTTATGCCTTCAAAAAGAGATTTCCACGTACGTGACACAAGCAGTCACTCCCAGTCCTGGCAAAACTCAATATTAAGAATGTACAAATGTAAAGATGTGATACACATGAGCTATTTTAGGGTGAATTTAAGGATTCTTAGCTCTCCCGAGCCATAGTGGACTCACAATGTCTGACTAGCACACAGCTTGATGAGCAAGAATTGTACAAAGCTCTTCCAACTTTCTGAAAATAATCTGCCTCTAACAGATATTGCAGTGGGCAAGAGAGGTTTATTTTAAAGTCTTCTTACTTGGTCTGTCCTGTCCAGATCAGAGGGGTTTTTTCCTCTTTAAAAAGCTATCTCCAACCAGCTTATTTTATGTTCTAGCAAAACCCAGCTTCAAAGATCAGAAGCCTTCTAGTGTATTTTGGCGTGTTCACTTCAAAGAAGGCTCTTGAAGCTCCACCTCAGGGCTCTGGCTGACTCGGTACCTCCATCGCACTGCTGTGGGCAAATATGCAGACAGATCTTGAAAGCAAAGGGTACAACGGAGTTCACATATTAAACCGCAAATTCCAGATGCACCGACTGGTATTCTTTAATTCCCTAATTTCTCTCCCTAAACCTGCATCTTTGATTAAGTTCATGTACAGTTCATACTGTTTAGATCTCCCTTGTTTACCCCTCTCCGCACTCTTCCTCACCCCATTAAATTAACCACAAACCAACAAGTAACAAAGAAATGAACAAAACAACCCCCTAAAACCTGTAGAAAAATCTCTTCAAAAAGAGCAGAGATGAAGTATGGGGGGAAAAACCTCAGAACAGTTAATGTCTTTGAAAACAGTAAGACACTAGAAGTCAGTCACGTAACTTTGCAAGTTATATTGCCTAGGAAATCTCAGTGACAGGCTGACTGCTATGCCTGTGTATAGCTACAGACATGAAGATTGTCTCACTACAATGATTTGTATGGGATGAATTTTGCCAAAACTACCTTATTGTTTTATTTTGCTTATGTAATAAGATGTCTTTTTGCCTCCTCTTACAGATAGAGAACTTCAGTAGTTTGTATGATACAGCCCAGAAAATCTGTGTCACGCTATCGACACAAATGCTGGGCTCTTGGGTCTGCTTGCTATTCTGTGTTTGCAAAGTAGATAGTGCTTAATGAAACTTGATATTTAAGGAGTTTAGTGCATAAACTGTATGCAAAAATACACACTACAAAAGGAAAGACAGAAAAAGCAACAAGTAATACTGGGTTGCCACTTTCATTCTGCGGAGTGCGGTGGACATTAGTTTGTGCCAGGTAGACCCCACAGCTGAGCTCCTGCCTGGAGGATGAGGACCAGCAGCTGGACTCACCTCTGGAGCTGGAGGAGTGATGATGCCCTTCCTGCACGCCCCTTTGAGCTGCCTCTACTTTAACTATGCAAACAGTGTGTAGATCCAAAGGGAAAGGGCTTTTTACTGAGGCAGCATCCAATTAAGTTACACTCACAGATGAGTATATTTCTCACTATTCCACCCTACTAAATTCAACACATCATAAGGGAAAGTACTCCATTTCATGAGGACATGACTAATTATCACCTAACAGAGACTGTATAATAATCAACGCTTTTGTTCCACTCAAACTGAAGATCAATTAAAGATTAAACTCCAGAAAAAAGATTTTGGGGAAAATTAATTCTATCTGAAAAAGAATATATATTTAAACATGCATGAAAAACATGCCATATAGAAAATAAGACACAGATGACACTGTGGTTACTGGTCAAGATGAAAATATGATAGAGCTGATAGAAGATGGGCATTTGCTGTGTGGAAGAAGCATACATAGGATGGGAAGAATGTCAGGGGATGTGAGAGACAATAGCCTCTAAATAGTAGCTTAACTTGAGATCTTTAGTATAGTAAAATGGTCATTGCTATCCAGAGGGACAGTTAGTGGTTATAGTGAATCAGTTACTTGGGTAACACACAAAATACTGTGGATAATTTTGGTTATTTGTCTAGGCAAAAAATGGGCACAAGTGGGTACAAAAAAACACATTCTAAGAAAAGATAAGGCATTTCTAAGTCCCACATTCAAGAGTTTGATGTAGCCCTCCAAAGGAGAGGTGAGCAAGGGAAAGACACCTAATTTTAGAAGGAAAGATATATGATGCTGCTGTCCGAAATAATAGCAGACTATGACTTGACCCAGAAAATACTTTCACTTTGTACATTTATAGTGCTGCCAATAAAAGCAGGAAGAACATGCAGTCAATGGAGAAAGAAAAAAACTTCTGTACTACCAGGGTAAAGATAAGGAGCTTTCTTTTTCCATTCTGTGAAATGAATTTTATTCCATCTGGCCTAAGGCTTTTCTCTCCCCACCCCCTCAATATCATAACAGGAATTTTTAATCTGAAAAAGTCAGATAACTACAGGGTTACCACAAAGAAAATGTGTTCATAAGTTGAGGTCATTTTCCTGAGAGAAAAGTGGAGTGAACACAAGCAATGTGTTTGGTTATGCTTCATTTTTTTTTTTCTAACTGGCATATTTGTTGGCTTGGGAGCAGCCCTGACTGACTGGAGTGCTGAATGCTCTTTAGCTGCACTCACTGATTGATGAACATATCCCGACGACACGCTCCAGATTGTGTGCGAAGGTAACTCCATGCGCAGTGTGACTTCCTAAGCAGGATACCAGAGTTGGGAAGATGCTTCTACAGGTTTAATATGAGAAAGTGGTCGGTTGGTTTGCCCCAAAGCAGATAACAGGAGCCCAACCAATAGACTACTTTTGAAATCTCCTAGAAATCAAATGGTAATTCTATTTCAACCGCAAAGAACACAAAGCTAATGAAGGTAGGTTTTTTTCAGTCGTGCCCTGCTCAAGTATTTCACTGTAGTAGACTAATCCAGACAAAATTGTTATATTTACCAAAAATTCTTCTTTTCACATTGTCAGAGCTTATCTTACTTGTATTATTTGATCCAACAGATGAGTTCCTTTAAATCATAGCTTTCTCAACTGAAAAACAAAACTTTGAAATGGAATAGGACTGTTCTACAGGTAAAAAAATATTTCTGTATAATGTCTTAGCAGAAGTCATGGAAAAGACTATTTTTATGGTATCAGATTAAAAGTACATGAAAGAATCTAGGAAAGATAAATGCCAGAAAAACACACAAATCACTATTTGAACTATTACAACATCCTTCTGTAGTGGTTGGCATTTCCCTTTATGTGTCTTATACAGACAAACCTTGCCAAGGCTTTTGTTTTGTAATACAAGATAGAATCCTCTAGACAGTAGTATGTATATACTGAAAGAAAATATTAAAAGAAGTCATGAAATCAAAGAGACCATTATCATTGCTTAGCCAATATTAATGGCCTCCCTTCCTTTCTCATGTACCGTTTCTCTGATTTCACCATTACATGTAAACAGAAGCAGGGGGGATTTCATGTCCCAGGCCACAAATACTAAAATGTTAAATAATAAAGGGATGAAAATATGTATTTGTGATATCTCTCTAATCATACACCTCTAGCAATACCCACGTCTTCTGGTGAGTTCAACATTTGCTATCATTAATTTCTATAATTCCAATGACTCAGATAAAATTGTTTAGAGGATCAAGTCAAACATCTTGTTTGGTTCTATATACATATACACCTATGCTGTTAATTTAGACAGTAAGATTAGTAAAACAGCAGTCTTCTATAAGCTCAAAATTGTTACCTTGCTTATGTTGCCAATGTTGAGTTATTTATTTAGTCAAGTCTGAGTTGTTCCATTATTTTGTTTAATGGCAGTGCTAGTCTGGCATTCGCACTGTTAACAGGGCTGTCTATGTTTAATCTTTATAAAATATTGTTGCAACATTTCTTCCATGTTTCTGGCCTTCAGAATCTGCTACCTTACTAAAAGGTGATATTTTCTAAGCCAAATATTTCATATCAAGGGGAAAACTAATTTAGGTTTTTGGTAGAGCACTCAATCTGGTCCTGATGTTCTTTCCTATTGGATTGTCTTTAAAGAAGAATAAACTACAGAACATGATGTTCTTATGGCAAAAACTTTGTGAAACAGCAAAAAAAAAAGTACTTCCAGGGACCATATTAACGACTATTTCTTTCAGAGATCTGCAGCAGATTAAATCATTAAAGTTTATTTTGTGCTAGTTTTGACATATTTGTGAAATATTTTTTATGAACACACAAACTTCTATAATTGAAAAGTACTGTACCTATTAGAAGTGCCTCTATGTCAGTAACTTAGACTATACAGAGAACTGAAAATTGCAGTGCTGAAGAAGGCAGGCAGCTTTGTATTTGAAATTTGAAACCACTGTTGGTTGTGTTATCTAATATTTAATCAAAGGTAGTAGGAACTCAAACTATGCAAGTCTATTTTCAGTGGACAACAAACAAGCATAGAAACTATACATTGCTGCAGATAATAGTCTTTCATTAATGGCCTTAGCACAGTGCAGATGATCAGGATATATCATTTAGAGTTCATAGCTGAGCATGGGAATTAAAGGAACTAAGGGTCAAAAACTTTAACAGAAAAATAGAAAGTTTAAGGTGGAAATCCAACGCCTCACGTGATAGCCTAAGCACTGGCAGGTCTTCCAGTGGCTCAAATGAAAAAAAGATATTCTACATTAGATGCACAATACTAATTTCAGTATGGAATTTGCTCTTAGATCAGTTATCTTTGTTAACTAATTATAATTTGAAGAAGCAACTAATCAACCCTTCAGCCCCCCACCAGCTCATGTTTTCATGTTAAAACTTCTACATGCTACCTACAATGATGATAACCATAGCTTTAGTGATGCTCATGATTAAGAAAAAGGGACAAAAATGGAAAAATAAGAAAGACTAGAAATCAACCAAAATCTTGGAAAATAATAGAAATTCTCCCCATCAGTTGGAGAGGGTCTCTTGTGCAGCATGTGACTTGGCTTTAAAATGCTGTTGTTTAAAAATGTGAACCATAGTGTTTACAAAAATGTAAAAATATTTCCTTGCTGACATCTTTTTTTCCTATTAAGAGGATTAGCACACCTTTTTATTGAAAGAATGCTTAGAAATGTTGAATTGCTGGCAAAGAATTATCTCTTCTGCTATTTAAAAATGGCCCTGAAGATTTAGTTTGGGGTATAAAAACACTTAAAGAAGCAAATGAACTCTACAAAAACAGATGACAAAGAAGAGCCTTGGAAGCTGCTAGGCTAAACACTTCTGCTGTAGTTACAAAAGTAGCAGGATAATCGACTTTCATGATCACTTAATATTGTGCTTTATCCTGCTGCTCCTATTCTTCCTGCCACATCCTAGGGCTGTATCAACAGCCTCATAACTAAGCAGTTTTTAGCATAGGAAAAGAAAAATAAAACAGGATGGTTTTGACCACAGAAATAGCCCCGAATATTTGCCCGTTTAATTTCATTTTGAAGCTGAGCATATGGTGAAAATGATGTGTGACAGCCAGCTCTTCATACAGCATCTTCTCTGCAGCAATGTATGGGAGCTCACTGGCAGGGGAACAATGATCTTCCTTCCCCCGGGGAGATCCGTGGCTCTGAACGAGCTGAGGGCAACAGCAGAGGTGGCTTGTGCAGGTGGTGCCTTGCTGGGCTGCAGCCGTCACAGCTCCAGAGGCGGAGCCTTTGCTGAGGCCATCTCCTCGGCCTGATTCAGATTCATTTGGCCTGGTAAAATTGTACAGCTTGATCATGCAGAGTCAAAATAGCTTCAATGGAAAAATGCAAGGATGCAATTTTATTTACATTCTGGAAAAACTCATTAAAACTTGATGAGTGATGCCTTTCAAACAGCCTCATTTGACCTTTCTCTGCTTTCTCCTATGCAGCATGGAGGGCTAAAACTGATGAGTTCAACCCAATCCCATGCTTATGGTGCAAGCTTTGATCTTGTGCACTTAACACAACTCCTGTTCTTCAGCCATGAAGAATACAGGTATCAACTGTGACATATAAAACATTGTAGTTTCTCTTCAGCTCAGTAGTCCTTATATTTTTAAAACCCATAAATAAGGAAGTGGGGCAGTGGACTGACTGCCACTGCCATGATGAATGAGGTTTGCTTTTACACCTGAACACAGCCACATTAACTAAAGGAGCAATAATTGCTGGTGCTCAGAGGAAAAAAGCTGGCACAAGGACTGTAGCTTCATAGTGCAGAGTGAGAAGGTTCTCAGATCAAGGAAAACAAGAATTTATTAGTACAAAAAAATACGCAAAAATGTAAATTCAGACCTTTTTCAGGTAAGAAACTGTTTCTGTCAATTCACTTCTGGCTTCCTGGTTTGGAAAAGAAAGTGTTCCTCCTAGAAAGTAATACTTTTTAGGCAAAATAGGCATCTTTGAAATTCAGTATTAGATCACTCCTTTTCAGTAACAAGACAATTAAGTCACTAGCATGCTGCAGTGTCTCTCTGAGAAATAAGTGTAGACATTAGTGCTGGATACAGCTTGTGTAGGATCTAATTTATTTACAAATAAATAAAATACAGGAGGAACAGGAAGGAGTAAAGGGTAAATAAGAAAAACCATAGGCAAAAAGGAAATATCATTACACTGGATCCTGTGATCTTGGGTAGCCCAATAAGCTGTTTGTGGCTTGCTGGGGGTGCTTTCAGTTCTCCCTTCTGAGGGCCACATGCACACTGTCACCAATTAGTATCACATTCTGGAGCTCAGCAAGCTGCTAAGTGTCTTTTGAGTTACCATTCTGTAACCTTTCCAAAACTGACCTTTTCATTATCATCTCTCACCACTCTGTGTGTGTATGAGAGAAAAACAGCCTTTTTAATATCATGCTTATTTCCACTGGCTTTTAAACTTCTTGTCAAAACATACTGATTTATGGTCCATTAAGTGAGAAAGAAAGATCTAATCTTTCAAATACATTCAACACAAAGCAAAACATTTCATTCTCTTTTTCAGGAGGAGGAGTATAACACTGCATCTTGGTCATCACCAGACAGTGCCTGAACATTATGGCTAATAGTGGCATACAAGGGCCTCATATTTCAGGTCTAGAAGCAAATATTGGTTCCTCTGAGTAAATTGCAATGAGCCCCCTTCTCAAGTGGAGTTGGCTGCAAATCCCCTGTACCTTCATGGCGAATTGTTTCTCACAACAGTTGTTCATATTCTAAGATGTTGCTGCTGATGGGCTTTATAAAGCTTTTTAAGAGTGCACTTGGTTTCTTAATATGCATCAAAAATACTCTTTTAAAAATTCCTGTGGAATTGTGGACAAGTGTTGGGAAAACTACATACTAAACAAACTTTAACATCCATTCCTGTTTCTCAGTTCCAAAGAACAAGTGCCTGTGACAAAGTTTCTAAGACTGAGTTGAAAACAGCAGCTCCCTCTGCATGATTCTGTAAAAAGTTGTGTCCGATGGACCTGGATAAACTGAGGCTAGTTTTTGGTTTCTGTCAGTTTTAGACTGCCAGATAATTTGAATTTGTCCATTCCTATTGCTGCAATATTTCTATTGACTTCAAACATGAAAGAGAGCTATTTGTGGAAATTTGAAAGTTTCAGTGTTAAGCCATAATTATCAAAAATACTGCATTTGTACCTCTAAAATCTTAATAATTTCTCTAAGATACGGCATTGCACACCCAGACATGCACACACAAAAATATAACTTCCATTTTCTCCTTTACAATATGCGGAAAAGACTTTTATGATGCATTAAACTTCAAGATTTTGAAAGAGGGTCCGTACTACCAAATCATGTACAAAGCAGCACAGAAACACTCACAGTAAGTGCTAGTTTTCACACATACAACAGTTGTAGACAAGTGACCTTTTTAACCCATACTTTAGATATGATTTAGGTGACCTTTTGTTTTGTGTGCTGAATATTTATGTATCTAGTGTCATATCTGTCCTATATACAAAACTCTTTGGTGCAATCAAAAGTACTGAAATAAAATGCCCCCTCACAAAACCAAGAACAGAAGTCTCACATTCCAACTTAAGATATTCTGTGATTCTAGTAATTACCCAATAGTACTGTAAATTGAAGGAAAGATACAAATTACAGTTCCACCTGAAATATCTTGATCTCACCACACACAAATCACTACCCAGACCAAGACCTGGATACATATATCAGTTTGACACTTTACATTTCAGTGACAAACATAACCCCAACAAGTAAACTCCATACGAGTGAAAGACTTGGGAGCAGATGAAGAATATTATATAGAAAGGTTCTGTGGTTACTTAGCTAGTCCTCATGAAATTAAATTCTTTGTGACTGCCACACTTTTAAATATAAAACATTTCTCATGACACAATATCCTTTTGCTACAAATAATTTTTAATACCTCTTGCCTTCTCAAAAGAGGTTCAGAAGACTTAATTAAAAATTATTTGAATTGCCAGCTTTCCCATCTTGATGAAGACACCATCCTTTCATCACAATGAGTTTCTAGAGGTCACTTAAGTCAAAATAGGGAGTGAGCATCTCCCACCTCACCTTGGGGTCTTTCCATCTTTTAGGATCATATTCTGCATGTTTGCTCATGGGCTAGAGCCTATCCTAATGGTGCTAAATGTGCTCTGATGTCAAACCTGTCCAGTCTTCTGAAAGGGTTCCCCATCATGAAGTTGACCTGTTGCTGATCTGATTTTTCCTTTTCTCTCTTCTGATCCCCCTGCCCTCATCTCAGACCTTATTTCTCACAGACATCTGACGAGGACCTTCATTACCTCCTGAGCACTAGGCTCTGGTGCACTCATTCTCTCTCATGTCTTTGATTTCTAGATCTGACTTCCATGTCAGGTGCCCCAATTGCTTTTTATTTTTTCAGACTCTCTACTGAAGTTGCCTTATTTTTTTAGGTTTTTATTTCCTTCATTTGCTTTTGCCACATGGTGAAGACCACGTGCGTACATAGGTCACACTGCTTTTCTAAAGATCCGCCCTTCAGTCCTAGGCATGTGTCAAGAAATTTCTAGCTACCCATGAAATCTGGGGATTTTTTCCCACTTCCTCCCTCAAAATCTCAAAACTCTTCTCTAGTGCCTTCTCTCAGCTATGTCTGGTCCTTGAATCTTGTTTTACAGATTCCACAAATTTTCAGGCAACACTTAACATGTAAACAAATCCTGTCAAGCACCTACTTGAGAGAACTATTGGTTCTTCACCTTCTCCACACAGTTTTGTTTTCATTATCTCCTCTACTATTAAGAGCACCTTCAGTCCTGCATCAATATTGTATTTTCAGAGAAAAAGGTAAGTTGGCTCCCTTCAGTCCTCTCTTGCCTGCTCAGTGCAACCCAAGAATAGCCACATATCCAAGAACAAGTTGACTCTGCTACTAAATAAAAGCAATAGATTAAAAAAATTTATTTCTCCAGAGTGAAGTTAAATATTGGTGGATAAGCGTAAATAAAATTCAAGTAGGTTGAAAAGTTGTGATTCATTCTGTGTTTTCATATGTTATAGGTCAGAGAAGGATTCAGCAATTCTTTATCATTTTGAAATAACGACTATTCTTGTATATCCACCAGGTAATGTTTACAGGCATATGCAAAACAGCACGTCTTTATTTTAGACAGCAGGACAAAGAAAGACAGATATTACCAACTCCTATTAGCTCTGCCCTGAGGTCAGTCAAAGGTAGAAATGGGTTTGTTTCCAAGCCATCACCTTCTCTTTAACCCAATGGCCTCCTTCAATGAGAAAAACTATTCAAAGCTTAAAGACAAGAAGGCATTAATGCAGCAATACAGCAACCCTATTTACAACAGTAATTTCCTTTATTACAGATTTGAAGCTGGAGAAAAGTGTCATTGCAGAGAATTCTAAAAGAAACAGGAATCTGAAGTGCTGGTCACAGGTTGCAAAAGCATTTATATTTTTTTCAAAACCCAAATAAACTTTTTCATCTCATATTCACTTATAAACAATTGTCTCAGTAGATTTTCCTTGATCAGAATCATCTCATTCTTTCTGTTCAAATCGTTATATCTTTCAAATTCCTCACACACATTTTCCTTGCCCCTCCACCTCCAGCCAGCAGCATGTTCTCCCACTTCTTATGCTTAGCAGCTCATGCCATTGGTCTGTTGAATGATAGGTGCTATCTATACATTCAGATATTTGACAGATACTCTTTAATTCAAAGTTTATTTGTTTTGGTGGCTTTTGGGGGCAGAAGAATAAGTAAAATAGCAGATTAGGATTGTAGCAGAGTCACTGTTCTATTGTGGTAAATTTTACTTTACCCATCTCTGCCTCTTGCCTAAGGCTGTGTAGTTTTAAACCAGATGTGCATTAATGCCCTTGAAGCATAAAGATACCTGGAAATATTAAGCAGCAGGCTAAGGAAGTGAACAATCAAGCTGCTTGATACACACCTCAATTCAAGAGCAACAAATCTTCTGGGGGACAAGCTACAGACATTTGGTCTTCTGCTCTTTGTCATTACCTGTGAGTCCAGATGCTCATGTTGTTTAGTCTAATTCTGCTTTGGCACCACTAATTTTATTTTATCATGTGCTTCAGGCTATTAAAGCTTCAAAATGCTGATATTATGAACTGGAATATTGAAATGTGCAGAGCAGGTTGGGGGTCTTTTTCGAATGTAGGAACTACACTGTTTTAAAGCACTGTGGGACTCCTGATCTTCCTCTGTGAAAGCACATGGCTACTTCAACTTCTGCTCAAGAGCAAAAGCAAACCCCACAGATAAATCCTTAGACATGCGGAATTACTGGAGAGGTTTCTGTGGAATTCAGCATTAGAAACAGTATTTTCCCAGAAATCAGTATAAATAGATACCATAGAAAAGTCTACAGTGCCTATATTTAAGAATGACTCTGAAAGGTTATTGAAAATCAGGCACGACTGGATACTTGCTAAAAGTAAGGCAGCAGAGGTTAGATGCATTTCTGCTGAGCTGAAACTCTGTAAATTATAATTTGATAGGTCTAACAGTAATTAGGAAAAACTTAATTTTATGGATTATTAAAACTTCACATTTAGCCCAGAACTTTCAGATAGAAAGGTTTTTATTCTGGGTGGGAAGGCAGTTTATAGGTTTCTCCTTGTAGAAACATTTTTTCCTTCCTGCAAAACTAAGTATCTACAGCAATATGCACTCACAAAGAGGATTTCTACTCCGGTTTTGTATTTCAGAAGCCTCAGATGATGAGCTGCTGACAGAATATGCACACAGCAAATATTTTTTTTGTTGATGGCTCACCAGATTTCAACAGGAAGGAGCCCAGAACAGAGAACTGAAGACGCAGTGCAGGCTTCACCCATGAAATAGCTTGCAATGGATTGTTTTCTCAAAAACTGAAGCTACTCAGTGAGTGCTGTGTCCCCCCAGCAGGTGACAAACCCCCAAAATGAAGCCACTGAAAAATGCAGGGGCCATGGGCACTACACAAAGGAACAGATCACGTGCGTTTGCAAATATTGCTTAGGACTTACTTTCAAGGAAATGTAAAGGCAGCTCTTGCTGAAATGCTACATGACACTGAATTTAGAGATTAAAAAGGAGAAAAATAAGGCAAAGGGTTTCGATTTCTAACCTTGAGCAAATCCATAGCTATTGTCATGAAACTGTTTATTCAGAAATTCTTCATTACCACACATACCACCATTAAAACTGTCTTAAAGCCCCTGACATTTCCATATAGACCTGTTTTGTAGATATCATTACCATCCCTTTTATTGATACACGAGGAAACTGTTTACATTAAGGAAAAAAAACACATCACAAATGAAATGTGTACACATGCAAGACTTTTAAGAACTATAAATTCATTGCATTTAATAACAAGTCACCATTAAATTCTTCATTTATTCTTATTCTTGTAAGAAAAAAGAAAAGAAAAAGCAGATGAAATTTATTTGCAAACTAGAATTAAAACATCCTTCCTCACCCTCCATCACAGTCTTGCTCATCTATGGAGCTCCTCTGATGTGTGACATAGATCCCAGAAAAGGGGTAGGAATGCTTTCTGCTGAGGCTTCTGCAGAACATAACACCACCAAGGATATTGTTCTGGACTGCAGTCTCCTGGAGACTTACAGTGTTCTTATTAGCAGTATATGTTTTATGTTGACTTCAATACTATCTTAATGGAAAATATTTTATTAAAGCAAAACTTGTTAAATATGATGAGGAACTGTTCCCCAGCATTAAACAATTCCTTTTTGTTTGTGTAGCCCCTTTGCCATTTAAAACCTGTTCATTTACGCCTGAGGACAAATAAATATTAGATCATTTATTTCTAAAAAAGAGTATGACTGCTCTCCTAGTTGTGAGGTATATGTGCTGGATTAAGAAAAACTGGGGAGACCCGCTGTGAAAATTACAAATAGCTCTAGGACATATTGCATATTTCAAGAGATTTCATTGTATAGATGTACTGTAGGAAAATGGATTTCTGAGTTCATGAGAGGTAAACTGTGGACAATATAATCAGGAACTGAAATACAGAGTCTGGGCTAAGACCATGAGCTATTCACCGAGATCCAAGTGATAAATGTAGTTTCTCTGAAGGTGAAGATTACTGTTCTTGCAGTTTTTCCCTTCTGCAAGACATTATGAGAAATTCCAGATTCGATACTTGTAAGTCAGCCACACTCACCATCTAAGAAAGCCTTCTAATTTCAGTGTTTGGGGCATTAATAAATGAAATGTGATGTACTCCACAAGAAATATGGAAAAAATGCAACTATTAAAATATAGGCACAATTTAAAGTATTACTAAACTAGATGTGGACAACCAGATTTTGGTGACAGACTCAATAGAAGAGGTGAACCTCTGTTTGTTCTGCTGATATCATTAAAATCACTTATTGTCAATACCAAGAATATAGTTTTGTGTAATCCCAAATGCAATGAAGTTTTTTTACTATAAAGAGGTTTTTCTTTAGGAAGTTCTCAGTTTTGTCCTGGCTTCAGCTAAGAGCTTACAACCCCCTTGGAAGGAGGAAAAAAAAATCATTCTGAGCTAGTTTTTCTTTAGTTTTTCTTGCAGCAAGTCATAAAATAGAACAAAGATGGAAGAATACTTAGTTTCCACCCTACTCTACTTGCTGCCTATGTAGAATTGTTCCCTATGGCACAGTATGTAGTGTTTCATCCAGACTTATTTTAAGTGTTCAGCTCAATTTCAACCATGAAATGGCAGCTAACGAATAATCTCCTTTGGTTTATTTTTATCACATTCTCAAGTATGCATTAAAATTAGTATAATTGATGGTGTAATTAAAAATGTCAGCACAACGCTGAATACAGAGTTTCCTAGTTTACTTGTACTCTTAGGATTTTTTCCTGAAAGCTTTCTGCCAACATCACATTGGATTATTTTAAAAACATTTTTTAATTCCTTAATTATTGTCCAGGAGATCACAAGATGTTTTAAAAGCTTTTACAGTTATAGTCATATGAAAAGTTACATCCTCTGAAAAGCAGGTAAGGACACAATTCTGCCTGCTCTCATTCCATCTCTCCATTTCTGTACAAAAAATTGATTCCAGTCAGGAAGGTAGAGTCTCCCTATGCTTCTTTTGTAAAAACTGATCTGCAGTAGCAGAATGGGAGCACAACCACCTCAACAGGCACAGCAATTTCCAATTGCCTACGCAGGTGCCAAAGCTTAAGCACTTGCCATTAAGAAAACATTTCTCTGGAAGCTGTGAAGGAAGAAAGCCACAGGCTCACTACAGCTCCAAACAGTGGCAGCCTTACTCTTCCTTTCACATATGTCCTGGGCCATTAAGATTCCAGGGACCAGCACTAAAATTCAATTTGAGCTGTTAAAATGACTGGAGGAATGAAGGAAGGAAGAATAGTCCTACATACCATATCAGTGAGGGGGTTTTTTCTTTCATTTATGTCCTGATGAACCCAGAGTGACAATTACCCTGCTTCAAAGATGACACTAGTTGCAATAATCTTCCTCACAGCTTACTGTTTATTATATTAGCAATATAATTAAGGATACTGCTCATTTCACAGTCAGCTTTTGGATCATGCAGCATTTGTGGTTGAACCTAATCTCCTGTATGGGGTGTTCTTATGCTGTCATGAATTCAGTAAGAGATGTCCT
The DNA here is from genome assembly GCA_013400735.1 of Pomatostomus ruficeps. Classification (NCBI taxonomy): domain Eukaryota; kingdom Metazoa; phylum Chordata; class Aves; order Passeriformes; family Timaliidae; genus Pomatostomus; species Pomatostomus ruficeps. The sequence continues at coordinate 46,219 of VYZT01041552.1, forward strand.
TGTGCTGTCCCCTTGTACTAGCTGACAACAAACACTTGCTGCCCTCAAAGTAAGGTTCATTCATGAAGCAGATCACTGACTCATATATGAACATTAGGAAGAGGTAGCATGCTTTTAAACCTATGATAATTAGTGCCTTTTTTCCCCTGCTAAGGCAATATTTCCTATTGTACCCTTCCCATTGTACCAGATACCCCACACAGCTGTTAGTCCTGGCTCCACCAGTCTGCTTGAATTCACAAGACTTGAGGAATAAGTGGATTCTGAAAAAAAATGGTTTAGTGGAATGCTGCCACAAATGTAACTTTTTGCAGATATCCTGCTGAATATTATGCAGTTCCACAATGAATGGCCTGTTCCCAGTTTATGAAGGAGCCAGCCAAACTTGCCAGAGTTGTAAGTTCAGTTAGAGAAGTTTTCCCCTTTCCTCAAATTAAGTAGAAAGCAAATAGTAAAAATGTCAGAATAAAGTATAAAGCAATCTCTCTTTTTTCTAAATAGCAAACTAAAGCAAAGGTAGAGCTGGGAATACATGAGAGGATGAAGCATGTGTGATCCCAGCTTGAAGAGTCATTGGCTATGAAATGAGCTCAGAACTGTCTCTGATTTGGGGCACAGCAGAGCTGTAGGGTCTCCATGTGCTTGAAGATAACCACACTAAGATTTTAATCCAGGGTGATGCACAAGAATGATGCAAAGGCAAAGAAGAGATCTTGATATCCATACACACATGTTAGATGTTAGACAGTTATAATAGCCCTTACTGAGAATTAATGGAATGCTTCCATTTCTTTAAACTCTTATTCGATGAAAGATGCCCTGTAGTTCCAAAACTCTTGGCTTATATGAAGCAGAAAAGGAAGTTTTCTATCTGTAGGGGTCTTTCTCAGGCCTGAGTTTATGGCTGTACCTTCAAGAGTCTTGAAGAGTGACTGACATTTAAACATAATTTGTAAAATAGTAAAAATGCAGTTTTAAGTATGGTACCTTTTGTTGACTACTGATATGTAAACCAAGCAAACAAATTTATTTTTGCCTGTTATTTGGCACAACTGCATTACAATTTTCCATTTAATTCTTTCAAATGCTTCTTTGCTGCATTTCATCTACCTTATAGATCTCCTCTCACTCAGCTTCCTTTTCATGAATCCATTGCAAAAGATAGTTTACCTGTCTTATACTTCAAAATACCTTTGAGAAGATAAAAAAAGATAAAAACCATCAGAAGTAATCCTTGATAAAAAGGCAGGCTTTGAAGCGCTGATATAAATACAGCACAATGCTTTCTACCAGATTTTTAATTTAAACTCTCACATTAAAACAGAATAATTACTAGGCCCAGTGGGAATGCAGGAAGATACGTGGCTTATACGTGGCTTCCTTCCCTGCTTCTTTTATTTTAATGACATTTCAGCTATAGAATGGTTCTGGCAACTGCCACCTGTAAAGAGCTTTTTGAAAACAGAACCAGTCTATACAGAACTGGATTGAGCAAGCAGTACAAGTTGTATCAAGAAGAACACTTTGGAAAAGTATGTTTGGGCTGCATTTGAATACAGTTGAACAGGTACTTCTCAAATGTCTAAGTGGACAAAATTACCCTGACATTCTCAAAGATCAGGAAATGTGCAAAAACACTCCCACTAGCACACCCGTATATAAGAGCAAAGTCCTTCTGGTACCCATGTCATTACCTAACAGAGATATAGGGTCTACATGTAATTTGTTATCAGTAGTTATTAGGAAAGCATGACATCTGTCTTGGTAACAAGAATTCAGAATATAGGCCATGGAGGTCATGAGTTTTTAATACAACTCAAGAGTACTTATAAATTTATTTGGTTATCTTGGATTAATCTAGAATTAAAGCAGTAATTATTTCACATGTAATGTTGTATTTTCCGATGAATTACAAACATTCAGGTAGCAAAGTCATTTGGCCAAAAAAAAATAAATGAAAAACATCCCATGGGGGGAACAGGAACACAGACCACAAGGAGATTATGATGTGCTAAATTGGGACCTCCACTATGGACCATTAACCTCAGTAAACCAAATGACTGCATGCTTAAATTGACTCTAGATCAGGGAGACCTGAATTGGAATCTAACTGATTGGGAATTCATAAATTATAACACACAGTTAACCTGTAAGGATGGCCTTAGCTCTTTGGGAGAGTTCTAAAGAGCTACATCTAATTTCAACAGGCGTGGGTACCTAGCAGGTTAGTTAAGTTTAATTCATTGTATTTCTGACTCACAAGATAAATAAGTAAAAGTGCTCTTTCATTTTAAAATATCAATCCTACTTATTTCTTACTTCTTTTTTAAAACATGAATGTATTTTGAAATAGACATTCTCAAAAATCTGTATCACTAATATAATCGAATGAGATTTTGGCTTTCAACTGTAGCAATACCAGCAAGTTTGAGTAGACAAGTGTGTAGGCATATAAATAAGTTTATTCCATGTTAAATGAAAATAGAAGGTGTGAAATGAACTGTATTAAGAGTCAAAGTGAAGTATAACCACTTCATCTACAATTTCTTTGCAGTTATATGTATAGTCAAGACTCTTAATTCATGTGTGCAATTATAATTGGCAAATACCTAGTATAAGCCAATATTCTGTGCAACTATCTTTCCATCTGCAATTCTGGATGGAAACTAGGAAAAATGCCTGAGAATAATATCTACAAGTTGGAGGTTGTGGCACTGAATAACAAGAATGACAAAGTGAAAGCACGGAAAATCTGATTGAGTGACAACCACTGACAAAACTTTGGAAGAAGAAAGGGATGCGTAAGCAAGGAGACAAGAAGAAAGCCGAAGTATCCCTAATCACTTCCACTATGTATAAACTGATATAATGCGTAAAAATAACCAACATGCTGTCATCTCACCCTTCCAAATACAACTCCTCAAAGCAGTTTCTAATGCGTGTTTCTGACAGCCATGAATCAAAGAGATCTGCTATTTGGCATGAAAATCTAGAAACCAAATTGTACATTGCCAGCATAAATGTACCAAAAGTAGCACGAGTTTGAAGGCAATATGTCAAGTTGTCCACGCAGTCCTCTAGACTGAATATTTTGCAAGATGTGGGTCACACAGATAACAGGAAAATAGTTTAAAGGAATATGGTCCTTCTAGTGAAATACTTCAGTGTAATTACAAATCAGTTATCCATTGCTCTGGGTTACCTAGTAGTGTAGCACACCTTAAATGGACAGATACTTCAACTAATTTTTTAACCTCCATAGTAGGTCAATGCCCTACTCATCAATTTTACTCTTCCTTCCAGATAAATGAGGCAATGACCCTATTAACTGTTTCCTTGAGCAGCTCAGTGATGGCACAGTGCTCGCTTTGCAGAGCATGTTACAAATACAGTAATGATATGGCCTGACAAGCTGCTTGACTGCATATTATTTAATGCTCACAGGGCCACTAAATGTGCAGTGAAATTTGTGCTCATAAGATAAACTAGGCAGCATTGGCAACTGTTTCATTCAGTGGCTGGAATTCTCAGAGGAGGTTACGTAAATCATCTCAGACTTGCTGGGCCGGCAGTGTGGGCAGAGGAGAAAAGGACAGAAACAGGGAAGGCACCTGGGAAAATGCAGGGACTCAGAGCAGCCTTGAGTCAGATGTCTTAAGTAAATTCTGAAATCCAACCAATTTGAGAGAGACATTCTGGGGTGCTTCTAAAGTTCTGAGACACTAGCAGGAAAAGTCTGAAAAAAATTTCATATGCTAAGCTTATGAGTATCAGACTCAGCTCATCACAGACAACACTGCAGGAATCAAAATTGGCAATATTCCTTATTCATTACTATGCTTCAGTCAAGTTTCAAGTCAATTGAGATGAGCTGAGGCACATTCATCCTATCTCAATTGCAAAAATCTTTTGAGATTATTGCTTGACAATTGTCATTTTTCCACCACATCACTATAATCACAATTACACATTCGTTATACATACATACCCAGGGCATGTGTCAGTTCAACAGCTTGAGGCTGTTGGTACAGAGGGCTGAAAGGAAATACACTGGTCTTTAACAGCATCCTGGAGAGCTTGGCAGTGTTGTCAGGAATAAAACACATTAAACACCTGGCTGAAAAATACAGTTATTATTTGCATCATTTGGTTGCTTCACCTTTTGCCATTCTGAGGAAAGATGTTTTGGGGTTTTTTTCCTTTTTAAACAACTATGATGATCCTGAAATAATAACAACAACAAAAAGAAAATGGGTAGTATGTCTGGGATATCTACCATAAACTAAGCAACAAATGCAGAACACCCCAGGATTGGTTCCATGCGTTGATAACTGCTGCTTAGAGAAGTCAGAAAGCAGAAAATATGGGTAACAAAAGAGTGAAGAACTGTTGCTCCCTAGTGCCTAAAAAAAGTAATCCCTTGACTACAGAGCTGAGCAGTACTGTAAAGGAAAAATTAGGTGATCCATGTATCTGAAGCATTTAACTGTAAGCAACATGATATGTTTCGTGGTATTTTAACATTTTGCTCCAAGATAAAGTATTTCAGGAACACTGACCTATACAAAACAGAAACAGCTTCCCACATTCAATCATGCTTCAACCATCTTGCAAGTAATTCATAGGTAATAGAAAGTAGTACAGGCAATTGTCAGAAGCTGGATTGCAGTATCTGTGTTGTGTGCTTGCATTACAGTGTTTACAAAAAATTGATTCAATTTAGGTGATATTGAATTTGAATTTAGTATTTATATTATGAATTATCATGAAATTTTAATGCACTGACTACTTTAAATGTATTTTCATTCATGTATCAAAGAGTACAAGTGCAGAAAATAGTACATTTATCCATTCTTAAGGAATTAAGAACATAATCGCCTTGTGATTGTAAGCGGTTTTGTTCTATTTTATTTATTATTTGACATAGTACTTTGGTTTTGTACATTGGGCTACAGCATTTCCTGGCAGAAGATGAACCTGACATAATTTTAACTGTTCTAGACTTTTACTGCTGTTGTAGTCAGCGCTCTGTTTATTGTCCAAACTATGAAAATTACAATGCATCTTCAAATAAAATTACTCTTTACTTCTCCAAGCCACTTAAGTGTTACTCTAAAATTATCCTATTTTAAACATAGTGCCTCTGTAGGGTACTTCCAAAGTCCTTTTAGAACATTAGTGAATCATTTAACATTTCATCAAGCTATTTTGTATACTTTTATACGTTTCAAACAAGACCTTCTGTGCTTAACCACAGTGAACAGGACAGTGTCAGTCCCAGTGCTGTGAGAACCTCATACCAAGGCCCAGCCGAAACAGACTTCTGCATTTGTTTCATCCTCCAAGGGTTCCACACAATTCTCTCTCTCTCTTGTGCACAGACCTCGCTCTTCAGCTGTTGACCCTGGCCGGCCTCGCCATGCCCACAGGAGTCAGGACATGTCCGGTGTCTCTGGCCTCCTCCTGAGGAGAGGGGCAGGCAAAGGGTCCTCCGCTCACACAAATTTGAGATCGACTACTTGGAGCAGGGAGCTGAACTGGGAAAGGGTCAACGTGCCCAGCCTCCGAAGGAGGGGACGAGAGGGAAAAGCTCTCAGCCCTGCTGAGCACAGCACCCCCACATCCATCCTCCGGACCCTGCCGAGGACAGCACCGGGGACAGACTGGCCCTGCAAGGGCACCCCCATAGCCACACACCTGCGAGTGCTGGCTCCTGTGAGAGCTGGAACTTATCTGCCCCACAGAAGTGTGATTGCACTGGGCGGGGTTTTCTCACCCAAACCCTTGTTACCGTGTTGGGTTTGACCTTGGCAGCGTTTGACAGAGTCTCCCGCTACTGCCAGCCAGCGCTGGCCTGCTGCGTCCCGCAATAACGAGCTCCACCTTAACGGAGCCCGGATCAATTTCCCTGCCCGTTGCCAGCCCTTACTTACTCATTTCACAGCACTGCCATAAGATCAACAGTGCTATAACTGTGCCACTCGGATCATTGAAATATGCACTGTGATATAATAAAGTGACATACTTTGCATTTAAGCAATGGCCTAGCAAAAAAAAAAAAAAAAAAAAAAAAAAAAAATCCTGATAGTGCAGAAACAGTTTCTCCTCATAAGATTGATGGCAATATCAGGCAGGAAAAGAATAATTAGCTTTGCTCTGGTTTTATGTAGAAAGCATAATAGGCTTAAAATATTACACATGCTGTTCATTCAAATGAGTTCAAAAATGAAAAAGTATAAAATTTACTTATGCAAAAAAATAAAAATATCAGCAAGATCCTTAGAAATTTTAATTTTTACTTTATTTTCTCTATAGAGCATGCATTGACCACATGTGTTCACTATTGGTGGGTTTCACTCCTTGCAATAATGGACCAATTATGAAAATCAAGGAGGATAACAATCATGAAGGCATTAAAAAACATTTTAAAAAAACCACAAATAAAACCAACCATGAAAGGCTGGTTTGCCAACTTCAGTACTTATACCTAATACTCCCTAATACCATTAACCAAAACTCAGTTTATATATAGAAATATCCCAATTTCTTTTTATAAAGACAAAAATGAGGATTATTTTCAAGTATTTTATTTCAAGATAGTGAAATTATCCTTATTTAAACCAAACCATTAGCAGCATTTCCTAAGCAATGCAATATTTCTGCCCACAGGAAGCCTTGCCAAAAAGTGAAAAAATCCTGGTGCCACAAATGGACAAGACAAAAGCTCTTTCACCAAATTAGACTACATCTTAATCCTGAAGCACAGGTAAAGAGTGCTTTGTGTCAAATCATTACCACCTTCAAATGAACTGAAACAAAACTGAAACTGGAAACAAAATAAAGGGAAAAGTGGAAACAAAATAAAGGGAAAAGTGGCAACAAAATACAATCAAAACTAGAGAATTAGAAGCAAGGGTGTTTATGTTGCCCAGGTTTATCCTCAGGGACTCACCTTCCAATACCTCACACGGACAACAGGGAAAACCAGGCAGGAGACCAAATCAGAGAATCTGGCTTTGAAGTGTGACCAGCACAGAAGATGTACAAAGAGTTCAGCAGAGCCGGGGATGATGGAGCTGTTATCACACCCAAAGTGTCATTTGAGTGGGAGATTCTGAAAGGCAAGGGTGACAGCTGCCCAGGAAAGACAAGAGGACTGGAATTAATGAAACACAGATCAGATCAGCAGTGGTGCCTTTTGACACACTGGTCTTTTGTAGGTAGAGCATGTAAAGACCTCTCTCAAATGCAGACCTCTCTCGTGCAAATGTGGAGAGATTAACATCTCTAGAACTGCCAAAAGCAGAGTGGAAGAAAATGAAGAGTCATGAAGTTATCACATGGATTCATTAACCAACTGATTGGCGCTTTCCTATTGCTGCTGTCATGAAAAAGGACAGGAAGACAGATTCGCATTTATCTTAAACACTTCATAGCACCAATTCTCAGGGAAAGTACATCATCTCGTCTCTGAAAGGTATCTAACACTAACGTATTTTCAAGATAGCAGGTGCTAACTGTGAAAAGAGCTACTTTTATTAAGCACAAACTTACTAAGAAAACTTGGCATTTCCCATGGGGTTTGTTGTATTGTAATTATTGAGCATAATTACAAATTCTAGAAGTCCAACCACTAAAGACCTAGATATTAACAAACAGGACCAAAAAACCCACAGCAAAATGCTAAAAAAAAAAAAAAAAATTGCCCTTTAGTTTTCAATTTAAAAAAACCAGCCAAACAGTAAGTGGCGGCAAAGTAATATAAGACTAGAAGATTAAGGCATACTTTATATCATCTACTGACAAAATCATTAACAAGAACTAATTGTACCAACATTTTACACCCGAACTAACATTGCAAATCACTAAGATAAACATCAAGCAGTAATGAAGAATTCCTGAATCTAAACTGAATATTCTAAAAGATTAGAACATTGGTATGAAGACACAGCCTTTACCAATAAATCATTTACACAGTGTTTTGGACAAGATTTCAAATATGACAAGCCTTTGCAGAGTATGCTTCAGGAAGGAAGCATTCCTATTTTCTGTCTTTTTACCTTCATAAAGCTTGAGTTCTCTATACAGAATAGCCTTAAAATCTTTCCAATAGCACAAACCATGAGGTTTTACAACTAGCACAAAAATAGGCTCGTTAAAATGCCAAGACAGATACTACAGTTACACTGCTATCTACTGGTAGATTTTTTCTCTGTGAGTTGTAGGAATCTACACAGGCACATTAAGAAAACTGGTTATTGATTAAAACCTGTCATTTTTTCCCTGCAGAGACAGTGACATTTAAAAAAATACCAAAATCTGAATACTATCAGTAATTATACTTTTTATATGGCAAGATTATTCCGAGCGTCCAATTAACTGCGAGGTTGCATCTTACTGAATGCTGCATGGAAATACACAAAGAAATGGCTCTTTTCAAGTAGCTTAAAATCTAAACAGACAGATGACACAAGAAGCAGGAAGAAAAGATGGGAAGAGTCTACTGTAGACAATTAAATATACACAGAAACATATGTGAAAATACCAAACACATATGGAGAATGCCTACTACAGTGAACAAATGAGAAAAAGGCCTCAATGAGAAACAAAGAGAAATAAAGCTAAGAATTGCTGCTCTCCTCCCTGCCACTACCACTATGCAATTCTGACTCATTTTCTCTCCAAGGTGAGTGAGTCAGTGTGGCAGGAGGGGATGCCACAAATGCTGCCGTAGTAAGAGCACTAGCTGTGACAGAGGAGAGGAATAAACAGTGGGATTCAGGGTGCGATAACAGTTTCTGCAGCAGGAATTACCCTCTTTCCCTATTCAGGCAGCACCAGACCTTGGTTTTCATGAGAGCATGAAAGAAACTGCCACAGCTAACCTTAAACTTTGGGGCTACAGCTCACTATTCTCACAACCCTGTGAGCACTCAACTGCAGTATAGCAGTAAAAATCACATGGTGAGATTTTTGAGGTTGTGCTGTGCAGGGCCAGGAGTTGGACTCGATGGTCCTTGCGGGTTCCTTCCAACTCAGAATATTTTATGATTCTATAATAAGAGCAGCACTCCAAGTTATGAATAAGTGGCCTGATGTACAGTGCTGCTGAACAGAGATAACAAAGTGTTTGACACTTTCAGTAATAAGCCATGTGCTTCAAGAGGGTCAAGGAAAGTTCTCGTTGAAAAGCCCAAGTAACACCTGGTTGCTGTCAGGATGTTTGTTCTCTCCTTTTCTGCATTCATCTCCATTCTGCATTGTGACCCCATCAGCAAGTTCATGTACCTTAACAGAAAATGAAAGAAGCTGGCTCTACTGAAAGTATTTTTAATGTGTCTGAAAAGATTCAAAGTAATTATAAGGTATATTGGCACTTGGCTGCAGCTGGAGTAATCGCTTGCTTTATCTCTTTGCCTGCAGTTCTGTAGCATGACTGTTCGGCACCAGCAGCTCCTGCAGTCTGGTGTGAACCCAACACAGATTTTTTTCCAGTAGTTAATCTGTGACTGTGACCAATGTCTCCCAACAGGAGCCTTATTCTAGCTCCAGAAACACTGAAGCTAATGCAAAGTGAGACTGGCACAGCTTTATGCTTTGCAGTGCTCTCAACAATACTGCCAAACCTTGTATTTGGACTTAAATTTTTTCCCATGTTCCCAATCACTGTGACTTATAAAACTGTCACATTCTAACACGACTATTGTGTTGTGTTCACACCTGCAGCTAAAATAATTACTTCAAAAGGCACAGGTTAAGACCCATGTCTCTCTGAAGTAAGACAGTTTATCCTAAATCAATTCAAGCAATACTCCTTGAGATAAATTTATGTGAAAGTTTGTCAGCTGTGTGATTCAAGAACTGAAACTCTTTATGAAGCATAGGCAGAGATTTTGAATGGTGTGAGAAGAGGTGATGGATATGAAGAGTCATTTCTATTCCTTCAGTCTTCATGTAATCATGCATTTTTCTGATAGTGAATGTGCTAGAAGTACATATTTCCTAATCAATCCGTCGCAGTGCTTCGTTTTTCTACATCATGCAGTCATTCTCTACATTATGCTATAAAAAAAATGTTGAAGTTTCAAGCATCAAGGAAGAATACTTGTATTTGTGGTTTTAAATTAGTATCTTAAAATATTTCTCACAAAACTCAAGGCATTCCTTATTTTCTACCTCTTCTTAAGTATTAAAACTGCCAACAAAATCAAGCTTATCCTGGCAATAATTGTATTTTGAGAGTACGCTTGGGGGCGTAGGGGTTGGTTTTGGCTCGGTATCAGCCTTTGGTTCTGTGGAAGAGATACATTATTTCATCTTCTGAGGGCAATGAATAAGGTTACTTTCCACTGAAGCAGGAATTGTCTTATCATCCCAGGAATTGACTGGCTTAGAAAGTATGCAGAGAAGAGTATTTCTCTGACTTCCATTTTGAGAAGAACATACTCAGTCAACATAAGAACACATTTTAAAAGAGCAAAATGTAACATTATTTTGGAATAAGACTATTTCTTGTTAAAAGTTACTTCATGATCACCTTCAAACTCACAGTCTAAAAGAAAATGGCTTTGCTTCTCATCTTTGCCTGCCTATGTGCTCCCCATTAACTAGGTACAACCAGTAGATGAGCAGTAAAATCAAAAGATAAACAAGTGTTAATATTGAAGGTGAAGAAGATATAATCCAGCAAAAAGTTAGCGGGAAGAAAATAAAGGTTCTGTTCATGTGCATGGTGGTTCTAGGAATTCCCTCCCAGCAATTCTACTTTGTGACAATAAAGCTGCAATTTAAGCCCACAATTACCATTTGACAGTATTTGAGGGACTTCAGTTACTATCTGCTCTCAGAGCTACTCCAGTACCCTCAGGCATTGTAGAATTTCTCGACTGATTTCACTGTAGAATTTCTACTGCTATAGCCTGTAAGTATGCAGGCAGGGGGATCAGAGGCAATAAGCATTCTACAGGCAAAGGAATTGGGTTCTCCCAAGGTGACGGAGCTTACACGGATGTAGATCCCAGTATGAAAACTTGGGAAGGAATGGGATAAGGTTACAGTGTAACACAAGAGCTCCTTAGGGTCAGGAGTTTGTCCCTCAGGGGTCACTATCCTGGCAGCACTCCTGGGTACTTTTTCTCACTCCAGTGGCACAACACTACTGTAAGAAAGTCTCCCAGCTCTGGAAGGGTTCTCCTATCCTGGGAGACTCTCCTAGAGACATGGCTACTCCCAACCCAGAGCACCCTTGGATGTGAAGCCATCATGGAAAAACAGGAAACAGCTACAAAAAGATCACATCTCTGGGGTGGCGAAACAGCCTGTGGAGACCAGGCTTCAGGCGAAGGATCTTCAGGCTGGGTTTAAAGATAGCCTCAAACATACGAGTGGGTGATTTTGAGCCTCCTTCAATGCAGCAATAGCACTGGGTACTTCTCAGGAGCAGGCTGGCAGATACTTTCAGCTATACAAAATTTAGCTCTACTAAAAATTTTGCAGTACAAATTAAATTTGTACTTGACTTGCAGCAATTCTTTTTGGCCTAAATAAACAGTTAAAAGGGGTAATTTGCCATGCTTGTGTTAGTCTTGCTTTTATTAATATTTCTTCTCCTCTTCCCTGTTTTTCATTGTCAACCTTGCTGTCTTCACGGTTTTTCTCTCTTCATCCTAGTCTCCTTTGTGTTTGTCGCACACATATTTCACTCTTTTCCTTCTTTCCCAAATAGCTCTCCATGGTCATACTGAATAGACTGCAAAGAAAGCAATTCCTCCTGTTTCATGCCCACTGATTTCCCACATCAGAGAAGAGATGCTGTTTTCTGAAGTCCCAGTTCCGCTCAGCAAGGTGGAAGTGGCTAACACCAAGAAAGCAAGAAATTAGTGCAAGCTCATTATGAGGGGAAAAAAAAAAAGAAAAACAGACCAAACCACCCAACACCTGCAAAGCTAGAATTTCAGGTCAGCAGGATAGAAGAGATGGCAATTTTATGGAAGTCAATTAATACATTAAGGCAAATTCTCAAGAAAAAACTGTGTACATGACAGGAGTTCAAGCCTGTCTTTCCTCTATTTGTGATCAGCATGGGGTCTACTTGGATCTAAGCCATTGGGATTTGGAAAAATCAGATTAAAGGTAGATTGGCACGCAATATTTTAGCTGAGCAAATATCCAGGAATGTATTTGCAGGATGTGTCCTTACAGACAGAATAGGAAGAGAATAAATCAATGAGCATAAGCTGCATTATCAATGCTATTATAACACTACAGTTCTTCCCAGTCTGACAACACCATTTGAGCAGGTTATGTCTTAGGCTGATTCCTTCTGTCTTCATTACAATCCAAGTAAACAGAGATTGAACCACACATGAACCCAGCTGTACCTGAAATATAGAACTGATTTCAATATTGGCTTTTCCTTATAAATCTCAGAAGCACTGGAAATTATTGCTCTTGTGCCCTGCTCCCTTCAGTTACTAGCAGGCAGGTTAGATTTCCCCCTTTAGGACAAAAGGGTCTCTCCAGTTCTAAGGTTGGTAGTTTGTGGGGGGTTTTGACCACCATTAAAACTGGCTCCAGAATATCACACTTCTGAGAGCTGGACACATTTATTTCCAACTTAAATATATTTGTATAGTTCTTTTAATTTACTGCTCAACTTCTGATAAATTTATCTGGTTGGACTAAGTATGACAAAGTCTCTCAGACTCTTCTTATAAAAGACTTGCCATTCTCCTGAACATCCTAGTAACCTTTATTTGCACCTATACCAGTTTGAATTCACATTAATTAAAAGCAGAAAAAGAAAACTATTGCAAATACCTTACACTATTTTTTCTGCAGGACCTAGTTCAGGTATTTGTTATTTCCTTTGCTAATGCAAATATCTCATGTGGCACAGCCTAAGATTGTATTTGCCCTATTCATTGATGTTTTGCACTGGTGACTTGCAGTCATCCTATGGCTTTCTCCTCTTCTGTCATTTCCAATTAACAAGCTCCTAGCTTATAACAGAAATGTATTGTTTTTGTGCATGATCTTGCACTTTGTCCTATTGAATTTCATTCAGATACTATTACTGTAGTCCTCAAGGTCATTTTATTCTTCCTGTATGGAATTCTGAACTCCCCCCTGTGGCAGGGCCCACAAACATTTTGGGCTTCAGAAAAATTGCTTTTGCTAATTTCTTTTTCCAAGGGAATTACTGAATTTTTAAAACAAGATATACCAGAAGCATTTCTCAAGGGATTGACATGTAGCCCCACTACCTGACATAACCTCAGTGTGTCCCTGGCAGTTTCCAATAATGGATATTGTCACTGCAATGACTTTGAAGTACTTGAAGCAAAATTCCAGAATATTTTGGTCTTTCTCTCTGAAAAACCACCAGAGTTTTCAGAGACATCCAGGCATTTTACTTATTCACAGTATCAGTTGTTTTATGCATCTTTCACATTTCTGTCTCCATACAGCAAATTGTCTAAACCAAAGTCATTGTACTTAACACTTGACAGCACTGCAGTTGTGACATCACCACGCTAAACAGGCACCTGTACCTGGAGAGGTACCAGGTGACTGCACATATTTACTGGATATAGAGCAGCTACTTCATTTATCATGAAAAAGTTACCACAAGGAAAACCATATATCTCTAAAGGCAAGCCTAGCCATTATCAATTTATGACACGGGAAACTTCCTGAAGTTTAGAGAAAAAACGCATGTGTATGCTAGCTAGCTCCAGGACACTGGAAAATTGAAATATAAACTTGAGTGATGAACAAACCAATGCTAACCCCATGAAAATGAAGTTCTTGGCCTATCCCTGATGATCAATCTACCTGTGTTACAAAGAAATCTATTTTTTAGAGTTTTTTCCTCCTGATTCTGGGTTTTCCATCTCAAAGGTTTGAGTGATGACCTATCTTGGGAATAACTGTTTATGATTCATAGTATTGTACCAGACAGCTTAGAAATACTTAGAAAACATCCAGACTTCAGAAACATTAGCCACACCACAAGCAATAGTCAAAGAAAGAATGAAGAGTGGAGAAGGATCCTTTTACTCCTTAACTGGCAGATCAGAAGCACAGAAACTGCATGTCGGATTTGCCCTTGGCTTTATTTAAGCAGCTGCAAAACAATTTTTGAAATTCAGAAGTCCATTTCTATCCTGCAGGAAAACCTGAGTGAAACAGTCACTCTGCTGTTTCACGGTACAGAAATCCTGCATGTGGGAACAGGTTTTCTAATGTGCCATACAGCAAAAGTCCTGCACCTTGTGAGAATCCTTACTTCTTGTCCCTTCTGCCTCTCCACATCCTTCATCCTCTAGAAATGCACAGAGGACACGAAACCATTTACCATGGACTTGGGTGTCACCTTCAGTCCTCCTTCTGACCACACGTAATTTTGGGAGGCCAGAGGACACACCTACACTGATCTTTGCCTGTAACCTGCAGTGATCACACTTGCCAAGATACAGGGTATACCCCATGCAGGCCTTTAAACCAATTCTGAACACCTCCTTTCCTAAATGTTACAGAACATTTAACAGTGACAGTTTCTCAACACACAGTATTCATTCTTATATACTGTGCTGCTGCTCAAAATGCAAATGCAGCTCCAAAACATTCCAAAATAATTAGGCAAACTTCATGAACTTCAAGTAAGAGTGTAATTAATTGATAGCAAAGTGGGAAAATTGGAGCTTTTCCAAGAGCCTCCTGGAGCACTCACCTGAGTCTAATAAGCAAAACCCTTCCAGTGTCATATCAAACTCTAAACACGTTCTTTCCAAAGACCATAATGTGAACACAGATTCTGAAAATCTAAATAGTCTTAAAATTAAGCATAGAGTTTTTATTATTTTTAAATTTTTCTCTGGTTTTGTTACATTTTTTATATACGTAATTGGATGAATTGCCTTCAAACAACTCTATGAGATCTACAAAAGCTCGTTTTTACTTCTCAGCAGAATATTATATATTTAGATTTTTAATAATTAAGCATTACAGCTCCCTGTCATATTGTCTCACAATTTCAGAGAGGAAAGTCACACAGAGAAGGATTATTCAGACTTACTACAGAAAGAGAAACAAACTCTCGGAGTACGTGTCCTATTGTAATTCTCTTCAAAATTGCCAACAGTCATGGCAGTAAAAAATCTTTAGTGTCTTGGGCTACTCAAGCTAATTCCTGTCAGCTCATTCCCTTGGTTTTACATGAGCAAACGAAGAAAAACTGGAACAAGAAAAAGAATCAAACACAGGCATAAGTGACAGGGACTGTTCTTTACCTCCTCATACATAAATAAGTGCCCTAAGGAGGACAGGTTTTGTCACTAGCCCCACGACTAGCCAAGTTCCCGAATTCCATATGGACTAACATCACTTGGAAACAAATTGCTATGTGGAGCAGAACTGTGGATAAGCATCTAAAGATAGGAGAGAACACAGGCTTATTTGCAAAACAACATGGGAAGGTCTCCTGCAGTGTTATTCTTGGCGCAGATATCCAAATCCCTTTTGCATGAATCGAGAAATTTCAGCATCATACCAAATGGATATTAAGAAAGACCATGTAATGCAAGGACACAGCATGCAAAGAAGACATTATCCCATTGCTGTGATTTATTCCTTACCTCCCACCTCGCACTGGTCTCTGTGCAGTACCTGGGAAAAATGGCAGTCCCTTCTTTACAAATTCAAAACATGAAGCGTATTTCAAAAGCCATTTGAAGGGAAGAGTACAAATCAGTACTTTTTAAATAATGCCCTACAAGTATCTTGGAGCTCAGTGTCTTATGAATCAAGACAAATGCTACAGCTGCCAGGAAGCCCTGGGTATTTGGCACTGCAGCCCATACCAAGAAAGGAGTGCAGCTCTGGCATGCTGTGTCGGGGGACAGGGTGTGAACATGGACCTCAGAGTGTGGGGTCTCATCTTTAGGCAACCTTGTAAGGACCTTCTTAGGAAATGCAACTAAAAATGAAGGCAATTTTCCAGAGGAAGATTCAAGTGCAGCTATTCTTCTGTCTGGCTGCAGAGGCTCCCAATGGTGAATGCTGGGTCAGAACCCCAACACAGCTGATAATTCAGCTTCAAGCAGTTGACCTTTGGTTTCTGTTGCAGTAAAATCACAGTGAACTGTTTGGGTGTCATGTCAGTGCAACATGTAATTCCTCTGTCATTCTGCCTGAATTATGCTCCCTTACAAAAATAAAGTTGATCCTAGGTGATAAATTGATATTAATATACTGAAGAACAATTAATTTCAAATATTTGAGTACTTAAAGGCCACAATTCATTTGAAAAGGGTGGTTCTAATTTCCTTACCTCTATAGGCTATATAGTGTCTATTCTCTGATTTCTAGGTCTACAGATAAAGTATTAACAAGGCAAAATTAGTTTTATTCTATGCAAACCATTTTTCTGTTTTATTATCCTACACAAGTATTCTTTTTTCCTGGTAATAGAAAACACAGAAGTCTGACATTCATTTCTGCAGACTTAAAGATCCATTTTATTGTGTGGTGATTTGATGTTAAATCTGGCAGGTGTTTTGTTGGCAAATGTAAATAAAGGTACAGCCACTCTGGAACACTGGGGTATGCCTCACTTTCAACATGTCAACAGCTTGATGGATATATTTTATACCAGGAAAACCTATTTCAATTAAATAGCTGTCATTTTAAGAAAGGACATCACAGAATAAACAAGTTGTCTGTAAGAACAACTGTTTTACCTTTACTCCTTCTCTTTAATGGTGTCTGTCTTCTCCAAGAGATTTGTACCAGTCTGATTGACACTGAAGTGAAAAGAAAAAAGCACAGAAGGAAACTACACCAAACAGCATGACCACTTCACAAAAGTAATTTCCTTCTCAGAATTTGTGTGGCTTTCTTCTGCTTGAAGGTACCTTCAAATTGCTGCACATCATGCTAGGTAGGGGGCTGAACAGAATGATCCTCCTTCCCTCCACCTCCCATACTTTCCACAAGAAGTTGCTTTATCCAAAGAGGTATTTCAGAGATGCATTTATTGCACCAAACTAATGCACTATATAATATAATAAAAATTGCTCTCCTATATCTCCGCCTCCCTTGTAGCTCTGCAGTAAGTAACCTTAATCCTGACAAATTTTAGCAGCCATCAACCCTGACACTGCCTGGTTGCTTAAAATAAATATAAAAACAATAGCTTGTGAACTGTACAAAGAATGATTAATTTTTCATAGAATCATAGAATGGCCTGGGTTGGAAGGGACCTTGAAGATCATCTGGTTCCAACCCCCTTGCCATGGGCAGGGACATCTTCCACTAGATCAGGTTGCTCAGAGCCCCATCCAACCTGGCCTTTAACACTTTCATGGATAGGGCATCCACAACTACCTCTGGCCAATGTGCTCCAGTGCCTCACCACCCTTACAGGGAAGAACTTCTTCCTGACATCTCATCTAAACTTGCCCTATCCATTTAAAGCCATCCCCCCTTCTCCTTTCACTCCATGCCTGTATAAAAAGTCCCTCTCCAGCTCTCTTGTATCCCCTTTAGGTACTGGAAGGCGGCAATGAGATATCCCGGGAGCCTTCTCTTCTCCAGGCTGAACAAGCCCAGTTTTCCCAGCCCTCTGAGCATCTCTGTAGCCTCCCGTGGACCCACTCCAACAGGTCTGTGTCCTCCTTGGGCTGGGGCTCTGGAGCTGGATGGAGTGCCCCAGGTGGGGTCTCCCCAGAGCAGGGTGGAGAGGGGCAATCCCCTCCCTTGACATTCTCTGGGTGCGGCCCAGGAGACGTTTGGCTTTCTGGGCTGTGAGAACAGATTGCCGGGTCACACTGAGCTGCTCATCCACCAACAGTCCCAAGTCCTTGTCCTCAGGGCTGCTGTCAATCCATTCTCCACCCAGCCCGAGTTTGTGTCTCGACCCTTGTGCAGGAACATGCACTTGGCCTTGTTGACCTTGGAGGTTTGTCAGAGCCATCCCCCCAGCCTGTCCGGGTCCCTCGGGGTCTGTCCCTTCCCTCCAGCATCGGCCACACCCCGCTGCTCCGTGACCTTGGCAAACCTGCTGAGGATGCATTGTGCAAATCCTTGTATGATATTTCCTTTTTGTTTGTAAAAATAATGTTATTTTCTGTACCAGGTAAGATTCAGACTAAATAATCATGTAAGCCAGTGTCAGGGTTGTTGGTTTGGGTTTTCTCATTGTAAATTACTCAGATTGTGTATTTAACTTTTAGGGGGGGTTTTTTCTGCCAGTATCGTATGTGGGACTCATTAAATACTGACCTAAATCCATCTCCCTACATTTCATTGTAGCATGGCAGATTTTGTGATGGTTCTAATCAGCCTTAGTAGAGCTGCCCACCTCAATTCCATTAAGGAAAAGTCAACACATGCACACTTGCACCCTAAGCTATTGGTGATTTCTGGATCAAGCAAGCAAAGCCCACAGAGATAAAACAGCTGTCCTACTTTATAAAAGATATCATTTTCTATCTAGCCTGCTGCTTTCTTTTTATTTTTCTGACCCCTGAAAAGTAAAACAATGAAATAGAATACAATATTAATTAAAACCAGAACTTTAAACAAACTATTAAAATAGTGGTTTTTCAGCTTCCAGTTTATCTTCTGTGTCTCTCACCATTCAGTTTTGCTTTCCATTTCAAACTCTGAATGAGATTGAGGATATTAAGAAGGCAAAACCATCACAAACTATTTTTTCCAATTCTGTTTATTCTACAAATGACCTTTATCAGAACTTCCTTGTGATAAACACTGCTGTTAGGACTGGCTGAATCAGATCAGGGCTGTTATAATTTCATTTAGAAAAAAAAAAGTTTAAGAAGTCAGATATATATTTTGTTTTAAATTATTATTTAAACATTATTATTGCATTAAGTATCTTTTAAAAAGCAGCAATAAAGTTTCAGGCAAAAAAGTTACAAAATTGCCACATTCTGTCTGAAGTGTGGCTGTATAGGTATGATAAATCCAGCTCCAACATCCCAGCCTTTCCACATAGCATCAAAAGGCACCAACAGAGAAGAAATTACTTAATGAGTCCCTAGCTGCTAAAAAACTGTAGGACAGATTAAAAAGTTATATGACACAAAACCCACAGTCAGAGCAAATACATACCTCAGAGTTTGTTGTTGCTGTTACTGTAGTTAACAGTCAGTTTGTTAGAACATTAATAGTCCAGCAACACACAAACCAACAGTTAATTGCTAGTAATGATTGGCTTCTTGGGGATTATTGCTTAAATAAATCTTAAAAATTGTGTGCTGTTAAGTAACTTACTATTTTCTTAAAGTTGGCAGTGAAGTCCAATGGTTAGTTAGTGTTAGTCAGCCTTACCATTAATCCTGATCCCCTGAGTCCAACCATTAATTCTAATCCCTTGCATACGTCAAAAGCAAAGTACAAAAGTCCCTGATTGTCTTCAAGTGTTCATTTGGAAAAATGTTACCGAATATCTTGACAGTGGAAAAAGAAAAATTTAGTCTCATAGTCTCGTTCATGCTCACAGTAGAAGGAAGACATGCCTGAGTGCTGACATGTCTGCTCAGTATAATTGCCAACTGTGAGGTTGTTTGGAAATCCTCTTGTATAAATTTGCAGTCATCATATATTGCTGGGACTGTGTGTTTAGTGTTTTGCTTCCAAAAACTAAGGAAGTTATTAATATTAACTGAACCCAGATCAAAAGATAATGGCCACTCTGGGGACCCACAGATATACAGAATTATATCAACACATACAATGTCATACATTGCATTTTGATAGTCCCTTTACTAACATCAGACTCTCCGGTCAGGCCAATAATTTGATACAGTAAAATGTCAAAAAGCACCAAGAAACATCAATTATTTATACAGAGAGATTTTTTTCTTTCATACATCAACAGATAAGACCCTTGCAACAAATCTGAAACTTCATCATGTGATTTCCAAAGGCACTAGGAGTCCCAGTTTTCCACTGAAAAAAGTAGTTCTAGGAAATGAAAGAGAGATTTGGTCAAAGCCACCAATGTAAAGGGATACCCACACATTGCAATATGACAATGCAATGTCAGCTAAGTCTGATACCTCTGGATAGTCTGATTTGATACCTCTGGAAGTCAGATTTGCCTGGTTTTATATTTAAAAAACCTACACAGAACCAATTGCACCATTTCTCCTGAGAAATCATAAGATTTCTGAGACAGTAAATGCAATCCACTTTTAGATACACAGACATTATAGACTTGTTATCAGTGACTCCTGAGCTTCTGAAAGGTCTTGTCAAAGGTAACAGGTTCCCCCCATAGACAGTGCCATCCCACTAAACTCTCTGCAGTAAGGGAGTCTCTTCCATGGTAGGGATGAAGCATAAAGATTTCTGCTATTTGTTTTATAGTTTAAAACATGATGTATAGTCATGAAGAAAGCAGTGTTTGTTCAGCAGGTTTTTAGTAGGGTAAACAATAGGTAATAAACCCAGAGAAATAATTAAAGCCGAGTTCATAAGCTACAAGGTGAGCTAGAGTCACACAAAAGCAAATCTACATAAAGCACCACTAGTGTGAATGAGGATAATCTGGAAAAACTCTTATCTTCAATATGTTTCCAATTAGGCAGCTGCCAACACCTGTATTTATGAGTAAACTGAGGCATAGAAAGGTAATGACCTGCAAGCAATACCAAGCTAAGAAACCTCTAGATCCCAATGCACAGCCCTCGTGATCCCTTTCTCTCAGAGAAACCTACAAAGTGTGACAATGTATTAATAAGTCCCTTCAAGCCAAAATTTAAGACCTGAGTCAATAATTTTTTAAGAATGTTTAAGAATTCTCCATATCCTTTTGGTGAGCATTGGGACTGGAGGTTAAAAACCCCAAATAAATAAAAACAAATAAATAAAACCCTAAATCCCAAGCCCACCAACTGTAATTTGCCTTAAACATTTCTGAAACCTCAATTTTATGAGTCTCTACTGAAATGCATTGATGTATTCAACTTATTACCTCCTTTTTCTCTTTAAGGTAATGATTCACTTCAGTTTTACATCAACCTGTTAAAACAACCTGAAGGGCGTGAGTATAATTTTCATCATCTCAAATGTCATATAGCAAGAGAAATTAAAGGAGTCAAGACATCACTTTCCCATTCTAGTTTTCTTCCCACCTGGGTTGCTAATTGAACTGGTACTTTCCAAGTGTGAATTTTCTGAATTGAATTTCTCAGAACAGATGAAACAGAGGATAAAACTGTTCTCACCTACTGCCAGGTCCCCTAACTAGAGCTGGTCACTGACTAGATCTCACCTCTATTTCACAGCTGTAATTTTCAAAGCTATTTCCTTTTTACCTCCTTAGCTTTTATTGCTATCAGATACAATTCCCATTTTCTAAGAATTGTTTGTTTCATTATGCTCATCAGAAGAAAAAGGCTACGGATTTAGACATCCTCAATAGTTTTTCCTACAGATAAGAGCCACAAGATACCTTTAAACAAAATATATGGAGCTATTTCTGCATAGAGCAATTACATACAAGAAAAGGTTGTGGGGTTATTGAGAGAGCTGTGCTATTATCAGTATTTATTTTTTTATTACAGTAGTGGTACCTAAGCTCTGACTGTTTTGAACACTATTTTCAGGTATTCTTGTAAGCAACTGAATCCTTAGGCATGGTATACATGTTCACACCACTGCTTACACTTTAAAAATACATAAAGATATTTACCCTTAAGAATTCCCTTTCTGGGGAATTCTGGTCTGATGTACAGAAGAACATGTTAAAGCTTGCAAAAGTTTGCCTCAGACTCCCTTAGCTACTCAGAAGAAAACAACTTAAACTGATCACACAATGAATCTCTGAGTCTCACAGACACCATGGTGACCCTTGCAGGACTGACTCAACCTCGGAACTTATGGAAATGCTACCGCTTTTTTAATAAATTTATTAAGTCCCCTCCCTGTCACAATACACACAGTACAGGTTGGACAGATGTCACCTAACCATGCATTCCTGTGAGTGAATACAAATAAAACTGCAAGGAGGAAAACACTGCACAACGGGATCACAAAGCCCAGTTACAGCTTTTGCCTCCTCCTCACCCTCCCCTCTGTCCTATAGTACTAAGGCAGATAAAACGAGCATTTGTGACCTCGGGCTGCATCCCACCCCAGCCCTCAGACACCTCAGGAGGTGCCTGTGTTCCCACAGGCTCGCAGCAGGCAACCCTGTAAAGCGAATATCATAACCACTCACTACAATTATTACATAAATTATTTGTTAGCAGGAATACTAACCTGCCACAAGACACAGCTGCCTCAGGAAAGTTTAGAAAAGTCTTAATAAAATATGCATAAGTAACTATGAAAATATAGTAGATAACTGTCAAAATAACTTCGAATACAGCAAAACATATCTGCTGACTTTCCAGCACAAGAAGAATTTATGGTAATAAGTTTTGGAAAGTAATACAGCCGTGTTGCTAAAAATGCAGAGCAGCTGCTTCAGTTATTATAAAATGGCTAATTTTTACTCATTTGTGACATGGTTTCGTAGATGGGTAACAGCTGCAGTTTCACCCAGCTGCATCCTGATGCTAAATGCACACTTTAAGCCATCCGATGGAAGTATAGATTGCTTCACTTTACCCCCACTAAGTACCAGTGTCTTTCCAAGAAATACCCTGAAGGTCATTGGCAATTAAAGCTCCCCAAGGTCTCTTTCACTCGGGGAATGGTGACTGGCAGACACAAGGTCTCCACAAGTCCAGACACCGTATAGCAACATAGCAAGTAGTAACTGAGCTGCATGGATTTAAAAGGATGTTGAAAGGGCTTCCTACCTGGTACAAGTTGCTACTCCCCCTCACAGCCTGGAACCCTAGATGCTGGCTCTTCTCCTTAATTGCTGAGGTAACACGAATTTCTCTAGTAAGAAGTGGGGGGAGGAAAAAAAAAAAAAAAAAAAAAACAGAAAGAAAGAAAGAAAGGTTCTATTGGCTGCTGCCTCCTTCTTAAAAAGGTTACTTCAAATGCCTCTCTCGCTCCCTATTTATTTTCTCTCCCTCCCAGAAGAGCAGTTTAGAGGGAGAGTAACGGAGTGTTTATCCTGGCTCTGAGGATGCACGCTTGTGCGATAACTGCCTGCTCCCTGCAGTATAGCCGGCATGATGTGATGTGCATACTAAAGCAGTTTGCATTAGGCAAGGCTTAGCAGAGCCAGCTTCCCAGTCTCCACCTTCTATATCACACAGCGAGCTCGCTTCCCTGAAAATAGTGGGGCTGTAATGACAGGACCATAGGGCTCTGCTTAGAGTATAAATGCATTTTCTTTGAAGATAGTTTTTAAGGAAAAGGTTATATTTATGTATCACCTCACCTGTGAGAGCACAGCAGCAGCTATAAGTGAAAACGCAATACAGTCATACAAATGTGCAAAAATTCCCTGTTGTTTGCTGTCATATGACAGATGATACTAAAAGCAAAAACTAATGAGACATCTCCAGTTAGGAAACATTTATCTGCTGCCATCTATCAAACAAGCAAAGGCGTAAATAAATAAATAACGTCCCGAAGAACAGAGAGGCTTAAATGTCTACAGGCTCAAAGATAAATGCGTGATATTTATACACTTTAGTCATGACTGAACAACAGATACATTATGAACAAGAATTAGCTCTAAAGTACTACATTTATCATAAATCTGAATAAATATTAGAGAAGGGCTCAAGCTGGAAAGCCCTGATTTGGATTTTGAGCACTCCACAGCTCAGGAGTGCCTGAATCTGGGGATTTGGCTCTGCCCTCTCTGTTCGTATTAGCTGCTCATGCACACGCTTGCAGAAGTACACGAAATAAATAAGACTATACATGATTACATGAAAAATCCCATTGCTTGCCCAGGTGGAAAAGTACAGCAGTAAGTGCTACTATGTTAGCTGCTCATACTTTTCCTTCATTTTAACATCAGGGATTCAGTTCTTGGGTACAAAGCATAATTCCAAAG
The DNA here is from genome assembly GCA_013400735.1 of Pomatostomus ruficeps. Lineage (NCBI taxonomy): Eukaryota > Metazoa > Chordata > Aves > Passeriformes > Timaliidae > Pomatostomus > Pomatostomus ruficeps. The sequence goes on from VYZT01041552.1 coordinate 70,220, forward strand.
TCCGCATACAGCTGGACTGTTGTGCAACTTGATAAACTATCTGGGCATCCTTTCTGGATGATACCCTTAGGAACATCAGGAGTCACCAGGGACACTTTCCTTCCTTTGGGCTACACCAGGCCTGATGAACATAAAGGTATGGAACTTTGCCTGAATTCTGTGTATATTCAGAGTAATTTTATAGCCCTATATTCTTTGCCCCATATTCAACTTTTCTACAACTAATTTTTCTCCCTCCATGCTGTTTACCTCTCTGGCATGTTTATGAAAGACCTCAGTTTTGGATAGGTGATTTAAGGGAGTCTTCTTCTCTTAGTCTTTTCCTTACATACACAGTTTTGACCTGCCTGGAAGCAGTATCAGGTGGGGAGTTTTGACTGGTTGGTTTTGTTTTTATATTGAGCACAAGTGACTTCGACTGTACTGATGTTCCAGCAGACAGCTGAAAAACATTTTGTGCAATTACAATATTAGTATATTTTCCTCTCTACTAGAAAAATATTGCAGTGCTTTGAAAGACTGTGTTTGCCTTTTTATGGCTCCATCACTTAGGGAACCACAGTCATCTCATATCAACTTGTACACCTAAAGCCTTCCCACTGGATGAGTTCTCACCCTGTAGAAGTTAATGTTGGGGTTTCTGACACCCATGGATCTGATTTCCATACTAGTTATTTACTTTTATTCACAAAGTTCTTACAGGTCTCTATTTCATATATGATATTCTAATACTCCTTTATACTGACAATGCCCCATCTTTCCATGCAGCAGACTTTATCACACAGCATTTATACAAGGATTGAAAATATATATTTGATTGTACCCAAGACTGATTCTTGATGAATTTCACTAGTAAACTTCCTCCAGTCTATTACTTCCATGTATAAAGGAAATGTTCTTCAAGCCTGGAAAAAGCACTGAGATACGGATGCAGAAAAGCCTATAACAAAAAATCTCTGTTCAATACCACAGTGCCATACAGTATAATAAATCTAGAGCTGGGCATCCACATAATGAACTCTTTCATTTCAATGTCTTGACTGAAAGTTCTCAAAACAGTTCTGGAAACATTGTGTTAAAGCAAAACAAAATGGCAACCCCACACTTGAATTAGTGGCACTGCTTGAGGATAGACTACAGGCCTGGTTTATAGTTCTGTATTAAAAATCCGGGAATTTAGTTCAAGTCTTCATCAGAACCTTGGCAGTGGTGCTGATGTGTGCAGACAGAGGTGCACAGAAATACAGTTGCATTATTCACAGCAGTGACTACTGAAGCTTTGCAATCTTACAAGATGACAAAAGCCTCTTGGATTGTTTCTTCTCTTTGCTGTGTGTAGCTTCGATATCTATTAAAAGATTGTGTTTTTTGCTCACTATCAATTATGAAGCTTGAAATCTCTATTCCAAGTATAGTCTAAATTGATCCAAATATTGTCATTCTGGACAAAAATAATATAAGTCAGAAACTGCTGAAATTAATTGCAAGACTTAAGCATTTTTAATGCATTTTTGTTAAAGACTCAGCACATCACTTTGAAGATATCCATTCAGATACCTATATCAAACATATACATATATGCATATACATGTGTGTATAGAAATTTCTTTTTAAATTACCATAAGATTTCCAACAGAGGAATCCACTACCCACAGTCAGCTAAAGAAGGCTGGAAAAGAAGGTGTTTTATATATATATAATTGCTGCCAGGAGTTCCTCAAAAGGCTAGCAACAGGAAAAAATTAAACCGCCTGTAGCCAATTTTAATACAACCTGTTATTCTTCCTATCCTATGACAGACATGAGTTCTGAGTGAAATAGAAGTAACATTTGGTTGGCTAAAAAATCTTTACAGACAACTCTGCCAACAGACATTACACATTAACACTGACAATGTCTGATGTTCATTGTGCAAACATTCTCCTTGTGTTTCAAGTCGGAGCCAAAAGATATTTTATGGCTTACATAAAGTTTAGTGGCAACAGCAGAGGCATATTTTTATGGACAGTAGAGTAAAAGTCCTCCTGTTTCTGAAAAGGCTATTGGGAAACAGCTGGCAGTCACTGCCTGTTGAGAAGTGCAGGTATTGGAATGGAGTATAAAATCTACTTGTCACTCTCTCCTGCTTGCAAGGGTGGATGCATGCGCTAGGCACGATACCATTTTCTAGGCATTAATCACATCTTCAAAGAAAACTTTAGAAGCTGAGTCACAAAATAATCAATTCCCACTGAAACAGAATGGAGGTGGATTTGGTTGGTTATTTTTGTGGGGGTGGTTAGGAAGGAAATGGGAAAGAGCCATTCTAAAAATCCTGATTCCTTTGAAACACAAAGGTCAGCTGCTCACCAGACTATCTAAAGATCAAAGCTACACAGCTGTATAGGTCAAGAGAAACACAAAGGTTTTTCAAAAGGCACTTTCTGCCTTACTAGACAAAATTAAGGAAAAGCACATATTCAAAGTGAAAATAAAGTCTTCAAAAATTAAATCCAAATTCATAAAAGTTTGAAACAAAAGGTTAGTTCTAAAATAAAAGGAGTATATATAATTCACAGCAACGCTAGTGTTACTATCTTACCTAGTAGGCTTTAATCATTTCTTACCAAAATGTGGCATTATGTATATTTCAAATATTCTAGTGCTTCCTTCCTTCTTTCTTGCTGTTGGTGGGTATGACAGGCAAAAGAAAGACTCTGTGCCTCTTGGTGTTTAACTTTTGGATGTCTTATTGCAGAATGGTAATATCACCATTCCATGCTGATGAATTTATTGCCAATAATTTCAATGCAGGATAACTAGAAAAGCTCGACATAGACCGAGAACTAGAAGAGAAGCATAAAGCTGGTGTCACTCCTCACTTGCTCAGAAGCATGAGATATTTTTAAAGGACACAGCATTTTGGTCCACTAAGGAAAGTTTGAGAGGATTTCTATTTCAGGCCAATAACTTCTCTTGACATACAGATCTCTCTCCATTTCAAAAAAACCCTCAAAAAACAAAAACAACCACCCTCCAGTGATACACTAGTGAAGTCTGCTTTGCAATTGCCATATGACGAGCTTAAAGATGAAACTGATGGGTAGTCATGAAGAGAAAAAAAAGGAAAATGGAAAAAAATCCTGCTCTTTGGCTCACATACTGAGTTTGCTTTTGCAATAGGCAAATTATTATGCATCTTCATTAAATAGGGCCTATATTTGAAAGGAATGTTCCTGTTCATTACCTGACAGAGCTTAAGTGTGAAAAGGCTGAAGGCCAAAAAAAAGTGCTCCATATGATTAGCTCTGATTTTCTGTTCTACATAAAGTACGTCATTAAAATGAAATTACTATTCAGTGTAACCAATATAATTCAGTCCAACTGTTAGAATTAGTGTTTTCTCAAACTCCATTCTAGGAGAATGATCCCATCTCCTCCTCTGGATACATATTTGCTCAGGGACAGAGAAGAGCAGGGTACCAAACTCCCATCATCTTTGGACACAAGCCAGGGGAGATGGACACAAAACATTGCTCAAACTACTAGCTTCTTTGATCAAAAAGTTATTTAAATACTTTTGGTTTAAATTTTAATATTCAAAATAGAAATTGTAATCCTGTGGGTGAGAATCATAGAGGAAGTTCTGCAAAATATTTAGGAGAAAAATAAGAAAGATCTAAAATATCAGAACATGATAGCACCTTTTTTCTTCCCAGGAAAGCTAATCTATATTTAATAACAGAGCACCAGGAGAGGGGCACTCATAACAGGATGAGAAATATTATGGTGTTTCTCTTGTTAAGCATGAAATATAGCCATTAAATCGTTAAAACCTCTGTAGTGCTTAAATATGACAGAAGAAAATTGGTCCCAATGAGATGATAAGATCCTATTACAGTCTTTTAGAATCGTGAATGTGGACAGCAAGATTGGGAACTACACTATTTTTCAGTGAAATTTCAGGGCATAACCACCATTGCAGTGAATCAATTTTGACTTCCCAGAGAGATTTACACAGAGATGCAGAATACAGCACATTAATCCCTTCATGTGTCCCCAGAGGGGAAACATTCTGCTTAATTAACAACTCTTCAAAAAAATTATTTTCAAACACATATTTGTTCTCCAAAACCAAAGTTAACAATTTGGATAATGGCAATATTTTACTGAGAAAAAAATAACAATATCCCCACACATGTACAACAACCTTCAAGACAATGTTCAGATTTTTCAGAGGCTTTGCATTTTGTCATTCTCTGTCTGCCCCTGCAGAGCTCTGGGCCTGGTGGCACAGATGTGGCCAGAACCCCAGAAATGTTGCTTTTGAGACTGGCTCTTTGAGCCACAAACAGCTGGGCAAAATCTGAAGCAGATCTGAAGCTGTTCAGTGCTGCTCTGGGACGGATGAGACACAACCAGTCCCTCAATTCCCAAGGCAGGTGTGGTGAAGAAGGTTAATGTTTTCAAATATTTCAGAAGCACAAGAGTTTTCTGGGTTGTTTCTTTTAATTATTTATTTTAATACCAGTTTGCAGCCTGCCAATTGAATAATCTTCCCCATATAAAAAAGCCACCAAAAATCCACAAAACCTGTGAATCCTGCAAGAGTTTAATCGCCCTCCCTGTAAATCAGGGAGATGTTAGAATGTCTGTAACCCAGGAGGCACACAAACAGTGTGCCAGCTTCCCTCTTGTGCATCTGCTCAGCCAAAGCACAGCCAAAAGATATTAGCAGACTTCTTTGAAGACAGGAACAGCAGCAGCCAAGTACCAGAAGCATTGCAAAATGGTCACAAAGCAAACTTCTGTCAGGTGATTAACAGGCAGTGTTTCTAAAATTTCAGTTTTAATTATCTGCAGACTGTTTGCACATACCAGAAATGCTATTCAGTCTTATCATCACTTCTGCATTTTTGTCTAAAATGTATCTTGGTAGAAGCAGAATCCTACAATTTTACACTCTTTTTGAATGTCTTGTCATCAGCCATTGAAAATAAAACAAATGTCAACAAATACCATTTCCACTCTAATTTTATAGAGCCTGACAGCCTTCAGCAGCTTACTGTCTGCTAATTCCTTTAATAACCTTATTTCTCTGTGTCATGTGTTCTAGTTTATGACTTCCTTTTTAAATCAAGTTGCATCACCCCAGAGGAAAGAATCTACTCCTAGCAATGTAGTGGAAACAGCACAGCTGGAGAAAACTGGTGTCTAATCATGAGGCATTATTGCTTTTCCAGCAATGGTATCATCAGTGGCTCTATAGTTCTTTCCTGAAGCATCAGGCTCCTTCTTTTTTTTTATATTAATTAACTTGACTTTTATTTCATTTTCACTATGTGCATCAAAAATATTTATGAAATTGTTTGCAGTCTAAATCTAAGACTCATGGGCTAGCTCTGAAATAGTTTTTTCGGGTTTTTTTACTCTTTTTTGGAAAGGCAGTAGGCATATTTAACCTTCACCATTCCCTGTGCCATCAGTTTGTCAAGGGTATTTTTTCTTCAGGGGAAACCGGCTGAAAATTCCAAGTTAGCAGACAGTGACTAAGTCGGGGAACCTAAATTTTCACCTTAAAGAGCTCAATTCTGGTGCCCCACACCAAAATTGCATCCTGAAAAACCATAGTGGAATTGGGTCAAGAGTGGAGTACAGACCCTGGCTGCAGAGCAAACCCAGGCACCCAGCAGGAGCCAACAGCAGCAGCTCAGCTGACTGGTGTGATAGTAGTGTTCACATTCATGTGGAATTGTGCTGGAAAGTCTGGGTAAAGCCAAGGAATGGGATTGTGATACAGCCCAGAAAGCTTCTCAGGTCCCAGCATGCAGACATTAATTAATACTGCCACAAAAATCTTCCATTTCAATGTCTCAGGAATTAAAACAACACCCATTAAAGAATTTAAGACTTGTAAAAGGATGGACAGGAGGCCCACGTGATGTTTTACGCATGTGGCCTTGTGCTGTGTAAGTAACGGTGAGCTATTTCCAACCACTCCTCTGCATATTACACTGCGTATGGTGGTAGGAGGACCCATATTTTAATTTAGCACTGGAGACAACATAGCTTATTTTTACTCAGAGTGCTTATTTCAGGTTCCTCACCATGTACTAGAGTGCTCTTGTAGAAAGCCCTGGCTCAATGACCTTTGAAAAGATAAGAATTTATTACTTAGATTTTGCAGAACTCAGTCAAAAATACCAATGTACCTTCTACCTTCAGTAATGTCAAAGTAGGTAATAAAACATTAATAGAAGAAAGTGAAATTAAATTATGCTTAAGACTTAATTCAATATCTCTTCTGTCCCAAGTATTTTATCATATACTACTGGTCAATTTGAAATTTACCTCCATATCTCTTGTCTCGTCACCTTGGTTGCTAATTTGAACATAGACATGCAGATATAGGATCCAAGTAATACAAAACTTTTCACAGAAACTTTGCAAATTTTACATTTTTTTAAATTAGATTTTGTATAGTAAATATTTGCTCGCTACTCTAAATGAGGAGCTCTTATAGCTTCCCCTCTTGAAAATAGATCCAAGAAGATATTTAGGGATTTAGCCAGTTATTTCTTCTGTAGAAACAAAGGAACTCTGATATTCAGAAGATATATGTCTCCATATGTATAGGAATTAGTGGAACAGAAAAGCTTATTTAAGCATATAGGATTTAACATTGTGGGTTTTGGTACTGTTTTCCTTTGTGATTCGCCTACACAAAACCTTCAGTATCATCATAGAATTAATACTGTGAGAAAACTCTATTTGACTTTATTGAAAAAAAATAAACTTTAATCAATATAATCTAAATCAGCTTCTCTGCTCCTTGTTTTCATTTCAGAACAAAATGAAAACAAATTCTCATGGGTAAAGAATTATTATCTGTAGAGGAGAATCAAACGAGATGATTCAGCGGGAGAGAGACTGACAGTAGAAGACACCAAGTACTTTGTCAGAAACAGCATAACTAAAAGTAGTTTAATTTTTTTTTTAGATGAGTACATTTTTTAAACAGAATTAAGACTACTCATGCCCCAATAGATGGGGAATAAGTCAATGAAATCACATAAGCTATTAATACTGGGGAAAAAACAGCACAATGGCCAATCTCTTTGATTAGCAAGATGACTCAACTCCTTTTCTTCACCACAGATATCAGTATTATTTGTAGATAAGTCTGAAGGATAAGACTTCAATGGTGTCTGGAATCTGTCATGCATGCCATCCAGTAATGCTCTTCAGTTCAGCACTGCCAATGTGAGCACTGCACAAGCTGGACTGGCAACTGCAATGGTTCACAAGTAAGAGACATCCCATGCCTTAAATACAGTGATGGAAGTAGGTCAAATTTAGTTACAGCTGAACCCCACTTTTCCATTCTGCTACACAATGGCCACTCTCAGGGAAAAGGGCAAAGACACAAAACTGTGCTCTTTTGTGCAGAAAAATAGTTTATCACACCCTTCTGTATCATAACAAAAAAGTGCACATCACAGCATGGGGAATCAAGAATCCTTTTAAATGTTCTGTCTGCCCTCTGTGCAGATACAAGGGCAGCTCTGTTTAAAGCACCTCATGCACAGACCTAAAGCTCAGTGAGGAAAGTTCTCCAACAGTAATGGGCTCGTCTGAGCCTCTGGGCAATAAGCAGGAACAGGCCATCTCTAGGTACCAGACTTCTCCTCACACTTTAGTTTTGAGTCTAAGCACCACCTGACCCATTGTACTGCAGTCTGCCCAGTTCCTGGGCCTTTCTTAACCAATGACACCTTTAATGAGCCCGTTTGTTATTCTGAGGTCAAGGTGGCAGAACAGCACTGGAATAACTACCGAGACCCTCACCTCTTTCCAGAGGTCATATGCAGCCCTGTTTCTGAGAATCATAGATTTGTTTCAGGTGGGAACCATCTTTCAGGTCATCGAGTCCAACCATTAAGCTAGCACTGCAAAGTCCACCACTAAGCCACATATGCACCTCCTTTAAATCCCTTCAGATTTAAAATGCTTCCCTGAAAAGTGTTCCAATGTTTCGCAACTCTTTCTCTGAAGAAATTTATTTTATTGCAGTCACTAATTTTGTGATCTGTTCCAGAATACTTGATTAATTTTGAATGCCTATATATAGTTTAACAGAGTCACCACCATCCCCAGAGAATTTAAGATAGTAAATGCATGCTTTAAAAGAGCCTGTTTTACTTAGTCTGTTTTCGTGGGCTTTTATGTATCGTTTCTAAAACCCTTTAGCAAATGAAGACATTTGCAGAAAGCACTGAAACAGTAAACATAGATACTTTGATTAAAAAAACCAAAATAAAATAAAACCTACAACAGCATAGAAGTAAGATAAAGGAAACCTGTTGTCAGTCATTACATAAAGCTGTATGACCTGGTTAACCGGATCCCGAATTAAGAGAGGTGATCTATTCTCTCTAACAAAATTTAAAAAAGCAAAAAGATAAAAAGAAAAAAAAAATTAGAGAGCTCAGCCAGCCCAACAGAAGACATGGGACCAAAACGCTGCGGCGCTTTTGCTCTGTATCACAAATGACAGTGCTGGGCATTCTTTCAGACACCTTTTCATCCTCGCCTCTGCCTCTGGCTACCACAGGATATTTTGTGATTTTCTCACATAGCAAGCAGTAGTTCATACCTCAGAACCCCAACCAAGTTTTATGAAATGCCCGGAAGGCAGCCCTCGGGAGGCAGGAGGAAACATAACAAGCTACACCGGAGAAGCCCATGTCTCCCTGGTGCAGGAAAGCGGGCTGGCAGTGCCTGCCAGTGAGGAGAAATCCTAAATGGCTTGGAAGTAATGATTCTAAACATTTAATTTACACTTGCTGTTTCTGTTCCTAATTTTGCCTTTCAGTGAAATGGTGTTCATCCCGTCTTTATTGTTAGCATGCAAATGCTGTCTCCATTTCCTCCAATAGCCATGCCATCATTATACTGTACATTATATTGTACGTTAATGCTAAATGAAGGTTTATGAACTATTGCAAAATAAACTGATCTACATCCTCAACCTAGCATGCCACCCCACAGGCCTCATGCACAAGCAGATTACACCATCACTGATATTTTTCTATCATGCCATAATGGGGGCTTTTCTCACCTGACTCTTTGGAATATGTGAAATTCATGCACAGGGAGGGAATTTACAGAAGGCACACATTGATTTTGAAATCTGCCTGATTTTTATGCAAGTTGCATAGAAAAATGCTGCATATCTCTAAGCTGAGAGGCAGTCCCAAAGTAGACCTTTTGTCTGCAGCCTGAAATTGCCTGCATAATAAACTAAGCAATAGCATCTCATGCAAACAGGTATCTACCATTAAAGGAAATTAGTGTGGAAGCCAGGTGTGCTTAGCAAACGGACGGGGAATTTTTTCTCCGTTCTTGCTAGATATGTGGCAGTTACTGAGATACCAACAAATCTCCCATTTTTTTTGTATCAATACACACACAGCAGACACAAAACCTCTGTGTTATTATGCAACAAACACATTATGAAGCATATTCCATTTGGATTCACTTTGATGAACTTTATGTACCTCAGACCTGAATAACTAAAACATTCCCATCAGACTTTCAAAATTACATCAAGACAAAAAATGGGAAGAAAAAATAAGCCATTTAAATAAATGAATTTCATTAGATTTGTTCATTTAAGTGCTTATTTCCTTCCACATCTGACAACAACTGTGCAGAAAACATCTCCGAGTTTATCTAAGAGGTGCTGGGAATGCATTATGAGAGCTGCATCCTTCCTTCTTGAATGTACCCTGTATGAACTTATTTGCACTTGAATAATGTGTGGAGCTACAGACATGGGATCAGAATTTGGCTGTCCCTGGTGTCGAATAAACCCAGTAACAGCAACAACAATAACTACAAAGGCTTCTTTTCTCAAGAGAGGTCATACAACAGGGAACACATGGAGACAGAAAAAACAAAGGGAGCACCAAAACCTCTGAGAACCCTCTTCTCAGCAGGGAGGCAATCCTGATACTAAATCACCCACTGCCTCCTTGTCGAGTTTTGCAGCCTCTCTTGCACAGGAGATCTCGAAGGGGGCTGTGAAGTAGGATGCTTGCAGATGTTTACAAAGAGTTCATCTTACACGAGCAAAGCAACAGGGGAAAAAATGTGACAGGTTTGTTTAGAAACACACACAGGCAAAAACACAGAATAAACCTTTTTTGTATTCCTGAGTTGCAGTTCATTCTGAATCAAGAGCAATAACTGTTCTTGGAATTCTCACATGTCAGAATGAAACTTAAGAGATCTTTAATTACACTGACAATTACCAGAGTTGCAGTGGTTTTTATAATAAATTCCCTGTTTCTCTAGAGGGCCAAAGAGAAATGAAGGGAAAAGGGAAAAGATTTACCAAGTGGCTTTGTGATGAGCAGCTCTACTAATTCAGGGTAGTGCAAGTCATATGTTCCTGCACATTCCCCCTGACCGAGCTTTAGATGGCAAAATGGATTAGCAAAACTGAAGATTATCCATTAGCTATTATAAACCAAGTATTATAAAAGCTGGATTTGGGGGCATGTGCCAGAAAAGGGGGAGAATGTGCCTGGTGAGAATAATCAATATTACTAAAACTTGAGCTCTTTCCCTCAATTCATCTCTTTTATATCACCTAAGTGGCTCAAAGGGGCCCTAACCAGCCACAAATTGCCAATCAAGAGCAACCTACAAATGGAAACCACTGCAGCATTTGTGTTGGGCCCTGGTCCTACAAACACCACAAGACAAAGTCATAGAATTTCCTGAGTTAGAAGAGACCCACAAGGATGATCAAAGTCCAGCTCCTGGCCCTACACAATACAGCCCCAAGAAGCACACCTTGTGCCTGAGAGCGTTGTCCAAATGCTTCTTGCACTCTGCCAGGCTTGGTGCTATGACCACATCCCTGGAGAGAAGTTCCAGTGCCCAGAAACTCTGGGTAAGGAACTTTTTCTTAATATCTAACCGAAACCTCTTCTGACACACACAAGGATGGAAATTCTCTCCAGCCTTATCTCCCATCTACTCGAGCTGTTTTGGAGTGCCTTTGAACTATTCCAGAGGGCACAGCAAGACGACTGCAATGCCCTGGAACCTTTGTACACCTGGGAAAGGCAGGCAGCGCCAGCCCAACAGCGGTAAGGCCAAGCCACAGCCAGGCCAGCATCACTGGAACCTGAAATTAATTTTCAGTTGTTTCAAACTGTCTGGAACCACATCTACATGATCACAGAGTCACAGAATGGATGAGGCTGCAAGGATCCACAGTGGTCACCTGGTCCAACCTCCCTGCTCAAGCAGGGTCACCCCAGAGCACAGGATTGTGTCCAGGCATCTGTTCGTGCCTTCCTACCACTATTCTTCAATAATGCAGCAACAGTTTATGGTCAACTCTGAAAAATGTGGCTAGCAGGTTCCAGTGAAGTTACTTGGGCTTCCAACTTCATTGTTACATGCTTGAGAGGTAGGTAAATGGAGAGAGCACTTTTTTCCCCTCAATTTCAGGCTTATAACAAATGAATCCCCCTTTAATGGAAGGTCATGGGAAAGTACTAAAAAAATAAATACCAGGTAACAGAGGCCTCAGTAAAGTCAGAAAACAAGAGTAGCACTACATTTGCAGCTGGAGAACTCTATAATAAGCACAAGTTCTGAATAATAAAAAAAACCCCTAGTCAATATTTCATTCTTTAATTTCTTTAAAAGTCACTTAGAACTGCTTTATAAAAAAATCCCAATTTTAACCCCGTGTGAAGATAATGCTGTTGACCTCTAGCCAGGATTTATCCTGTCAGCTTTTCCTATACTCTGTGTGCTCTGTGTGTATTACTTCCTCAAACTGCAAATACCTCTTTGCACTTAAGATATGGCTTCTGGCAGTTGTCCAGCTTATTTCTATGTCTATGCTCCATCAAAGCTCAATTACCCTGAAAGCTTCAATAAATGTTACCAGGATCTCTGTCGCAGTTTCTTAGAGGGCGTGCAAGAAGAGTGTTTTTAAGTAACAGTATCACAGTGAGAAAAAGTATCAACAGAATTGCATATTTTCTAGGGAGGGGTAAACAAAAAAAATATCCAAGTTATGAAAATATATTAAAAGTGGAATTTTAAGTGCATCTTAAAATGAGTGTCATTGTTTTTCTACATCTGTTCACTGGACTAATTTCTGGAGTACTTACCTTCTTTTGCACTGCTCACCAGCCACATTATAGGTACTTTACAGTTCTACAAATCATTTTCCATCCTATGAATGTTTAAGCAGAAAAATTCTGAATGTGATACTAGTGCAGTTTATTAAAAAAATAAAACAAGGTGAAAGGAGTAGAAGTACAAAATGCTCCAATGGAATATTATGGTCCCAATGAGAAGTGCTACACAAAGGTGGTTTTGCAGGGGGACACTAAATACTTGGTGAAGGTTAGTTTGGACTGCTAACACTGCAGGCACAGAAATTCATGGGTTTTTGCAAACTCATCTGTCCAAAGCACAGTAGTTTTGAAGACATCACAGCAAGCCTTGTAACACTCCCATTGGGAGTGCAGGCTGCCTCTGAAGCACAGGACAGAGCAGACACCACAAACAAGCAGCCAGGCTGAGAACTCTGCAGCAAATGAGAAAATGGAATTGCCAGGGACACGGCTGCTGGAAATCCCGAAAGCACCCTTCCCAACCACAGCCATGTGACCAATTACACATCTTGGCTGTAAATTTAGAGATGAACAAGGGGTTTTTTCTCTAGTTCTGTTACAGACAAACTACAAGGGAGGAGCAGCTGTGAGGGAGCAGAACAGAGACTCTGCAGGAAGAGCTGAGACTCCACAGGAAGCACTTAGTGCTGCTGAGGCTTCATAAATGATAACAAATGTTCTCCAATTTTAGATACTGATAGAAACAGCTTCTTAATGACCCCACCAATATGAGCAGTATCCCATGTGAATATACATTAAAACATTTTGTATTTTCAATTTTTAGCTACTCAGTTATCACTGAGCTAATTATGGAAAAGCTTGTAAAGCTTTATGCCAGATTTACAGAGCCTGTATTCCTGCATCATCCAAAATCAAGCAAAAATCTGTTTCCAAACAAAAATTTGTGGTAGAGTGCTATCATTGTAAAAGTTACAGATGCACCATAAAATCCAACTTATTTTCTATACAAAATTAATTATGATACACTTATGTTATACACTATATAAGATCCTGGATCAAACCACCTGCTCTGATAACCTCATTTTAAACTGTGTGCTCACAGTTTAAAATGAGGCACTGATCCACAAACCAACAGGACTGCTCAGTGGTGAAAAAATTCTTAGAAAATTGCCATATCCAGAACAAGATAATGTGCCCAGGGCTAACAGCTAATTTCAACTATTAACTTCCATGACAGTGGCAGCTGCAGGGGACTTCTCGTCTTGGATGAGGAATCTGCCCCTCAGGGTGTATTGGATGCTGAAATCTGTGCACACATATACCTGTCCCCTCATTTCATTCACATTTTGCATTTGTACATTTTTATGATTCAAAGACACCATAAGTAGCTCATAGTCTGGATAAGACCCTTTCAGAAATTTATAAGTAATGGCTTAATATATGGGGTTTAAATTTTGTGGGCTGAAACAGCTTTTCCTCTTTGAGAACAAATGTGGCTCTAAATCCTGCAGAAGCTAATGAAGATTCCCAGCTGAAGATTCCCACAAATCCCAAAGGCTATGACATCTGCCAGGTTATAGATAAAGAATAGGACATTTTGCAATAATGTGTTTTTAGCACTGGGGGACTGAAATTCATTGTGCACATTTGCTGAACAGGGTGGGGGCATTTTTTGTTTGTTTGGGGGGTATTTGGTTTTCTTATATTTTTGGTGGGTTTTAATTATAAATAAGCTAACTCCTAGCCTTTTAAAATATAGATTTTAAGATGATCTTATTATCTAGTGCAAGCATCTCAAAATCCTAAAATTCTATCAAATGAGCCATCCCAGCCCTGAGGGTCTCAATGACCATGACCAGCCTCTCCTGAGCCCCCACCCAGTCGTGCTCAGGAGCCCGTTCTGGCTCAGCCCAGGGTCCCCACCACATCTGGAGCTATTGCTGGACCTTGTTGGCAGTGCCCAGTTCTGCCACCCACCCATGGTGAATCCATTTGCTGCTCCCTGGAAAGGAGGAGACTGAAGAACGTTCAGGGTGAAGCTGAAGGAGATGGAGGAGGAGTTTCAGCCCCCTTACACTTACTTGATCAAGGGGCAGCTGACCCAGCACACCCAGTCGGTTCAGGACAGCTTTGCAGGCTCTGTGCTAGAAGTTTAAACAGAGCTTGAGCTGAGTGCTAAGCTTGACTTTTTGTACAGCCTGGTGCTCCCGTGCTGCCCAGCAAGCGTCAGGGACCAGCTGCAGGAGAAGGAGCTCAGAGGGAAAAATAAAGTTTTCGAGAAAGAACATAAAGAGGGCAGGAAAAGTAGAAGTAGCTATGGAAAACATGAAACATCAATACGATTAGCTGGAGATACCGAAAAGTGACCCATAGAGCCAAGATAACTTTTACACACCTTTCACCACAACTGGGTTTCTCCTCATGAGTTTGCTTTAGATCAAACTGGTTTTTGGAAGAACATATTTTGAGAGCTACTGTGAAAATTTTGCACCATGCTAGAGAAGGCCACAGCCAGTAATCATTAGCAGTGCTGCAAAAATCACTGTATTTTAAAGGTTCATGTAGCAATGTGATCAACAAACTGGCAAAGGCAGCTCCAGCTCTGTCAGACAGAGAAACAGCAGCAGAAACTTGGCACTCCCAACCTCCCAAGCCCAAAGAAGGAGCAGAGAGGAGAGTCAGTGGTGCCTGTGTTGCTGTGCTGAAGAAAGGCAAGTTCCAGCTGACTGTGAGTGAGAATCTCCCTTCGGTTGCCCTTCTCACCCATGACAAGTCCAGAAGTAGAAGAGAACACTAGAAAAATTCTGCTTTCCGTGTACCCAATGTGATAGGGGCGCACACGGCCCATGCTGCAGGTGCTGGCACAGGTGTGCTGTGAGGGGTGACAACACCGGGCTGTCACCACATGTGGGTGCCATCCTACCCGTGTGTGGGATGGCTCTGCATCAGCCCTGACCCTCAAGGGCATCACCTTGCCAGCCCAAACACAAGGTCCTGATGGCAAACCTGCACATCCTGAGCCCCAGAGGGATCTATTATCCTGCTTTTTTCACCTTTACAGTACCCAATACTCTTAGCTTTAAAGAAAAGGTCAGACTACTCACTTGCTCTAATTCAGTTGTGTTTGTACTGAGCTTTATTTAAGGATTCTGTTGAGAGACCTTGGGTAGTCTCTCCTACCAACGTGTCCTACCAAGCAGAGAAGCACAGTTGTTTGCATTTTTCTAAATACTTACACCCTGTTTTAACCCACATCTCCCCTCTGAGACCCAAACTCTCCCCAGCATTCCTACTAGAGCAAGTCCTTTCTGTAACTTTTCCCTACTGATAGGCGAAAACCCCTACTTCCAACAGAACAGCTGGCAGCACCAGAAGTAAGTGAAAATATGAATTGCAAATTTGGTTTTGAGAGCATGAAAACACACATGGAAATACCAAAATATTCCTCTTCACTATGTTTCTTTGAAAGAAGTAAAAGAACACAAAGGTAGGTGCAATTTCTGGCAGCTGCTGTGACCCTGTGGGGAGCAGCAAGGCAACCCTGGCACAGGGGGATGGCTGGGGGCCCTTTTTGGGCTGGTGAGACACAGCACACACAGCTCTGCCTCCCTCTCACACCGTTCAGCAGCTGTCTGTGAGGGGCTGGTGGAGAAGAAGTGATAAGAATTAAAGTGCATCCATTGCATTACACACAGGCACCAATTTAAAATTAGATGTATTTGCAGATAGGAAAAATAAAGAAAGTCCAAGAGCTTCAGATTTCTGGATGCCTTACACTAAAACCATAAATTGATTTAAAAACCTAATAAAATTCATAAAGGAGTCTAATTATCTATAGAGCCTATTCAATTATAAAACACAAAGAAGAAACAGACAAAATAACACTGGTGCCTTGTATTTACTGATCCTTTTAATGTTGCTGGTTGTACACACTAAATTAATATTTTCCTCTTGAAGATAGCTGGGATATTTATTCAGGATACCAAGCAAAATAATCATTGTTTAAAGAGAATAGTGAAAGTCTTGCTAGTATAGGAAGCTTTTATTTATTATCCACAAATTCTAAGTATATGGACATATATATACACATTTATATAAACATTAAATGTCTGCATAAGCATAAATGTTTGTATATGTACATGCTTACATATCTGTTTATATATTTTTATGCTTACACAAACAACTATGTATGTATAGAAAAAAAGCAGTTTTGGTATTTTTGTGGTTGATCAAATCTATACAAGAAATTAATTTGTGATTAGGAGAAGCCATATACTGTCAAACTTTTCATATTAAGGTCATTATTACTGTTTATTTGATGCAGTCCCAGAGGAGGTTTCATCAGACTTTTTAATAAATTGTTAATTAAAGTTTATAGCTTTGGGATGTTCTCTTCTGACTGAAAAAATTAGTATTGGCCAGCTCTATTCTCAGAGGTTTTTGGCCTAGAATTGCCAGATCCTGTCCCTTCCTTTAAAAAACCCACATAAAACACATTTTTAATGAGTAGTGAGCTACCACAGCTTCCATTAACCACAACTGGAGCTGTGATTTCTCACCATTAAAAAAAAATAGTGTGTGTTTGATTAGCTATTGATGAAGACTTGGATTGCTCCAGTTCATTAGATTTACATGAAGGAGGGTTTTAAAGGAAAGTTGATGCAAAGCCAAAAATAACCCCCAGCATTTTCAATTATCTTCTTTGACTGGTCTTCTTTATTTGGACCATGTCTATTCTTTAACCACACAGCAGTACCACATTAATTAACTTAAAATATCAAATGATCATGCCTGGGAGTACTAAAATTATATTTAAAAATACCAAACTATCTGAAGCATACATTACACCTTAGGTCATTCAGAAGTTTTCACATTTAGAAAGAACAGATAAGATTTCATATTCTTCTAAAATGCTGGTTTACTGTTCTGTAGTCTTTTAAACCTATACCTGGAAACTCAAATACCGGAATTACCTACCTAGAAATTCACATTTTAGCTCAGTGTGATCTAATTTTGATGTCACTGGTAGAAGTCAGCCAAATTTCTGAAGATACTTTACTCAAGTGCAAATCCTATACGGGGGGGGTGGGGGGGGGTGGAATTAGCTGAACAGGAAAACCCCAAACAAACCAGTAATCACCAGCAAAAGACCACACAGATAGAACCACAGCAATGTGAAGAGAAAAGGAGACAGATTCATCACCTGCCATGGCTGCACAGTCAGAACCTGAAACTGAGGAGCTGCAATCATCATCTCCCAGAACTGAGAATTTTAGTCACAAGATCAGCCGGCAGAGACAATGTCTTCTAATACTATCCAAGTTGCCCATGCCTGAAAAAAACCAGACAGGAAAACTCCTGGAAAAGGATTTTCTCAGAAAATAACCTCAGCGAGGAAAACACAAAGACAGGATTTCCAGCAGGGTTTTAACTACTGTTGACGGAACTCTTGAAGTAAAGAGGCAAAAACGTGCAAACAAGGAGTTCAGACTTCTGGAAAAGTCATTAAAATTAAACTGATTTTCTCCCAACAGTAGTGCTATTTCAATTACCGTCTCAATTACCTGAGCCTCCCTGGCATGTTTTAAAATTTCGTGTTTAGGAAGTCAAGGACAGCCTAATCCTCACAATGCACCAGCACTTAGGCACCACATATTCTAAGTGGTAAATTAGAGTCAGTTGTTTAATCCCCTTCCCTTTCTGATTTGTTTTAGGTAAATATAAGTACTTTTCCACTTGTTTTGGGTATTGAGAGATTTAAATTCAAAGACAGGTTTCTCACGAAATGTTAAGATCTCTCATTTGATCTCTAGGTATAAATATCTCATCTAATTCAATCACCCTAGAAAATAAATGTAGGGAATTACAGAGCTACTGAAAAAATACTTCTATTGTGGTTTACAAATGTGGGAACTTTTATTTTTTCATGTTTTCTTTTTGACAGTACATTTTTCTCCATTTGCCTAAAAGTTAAAGCCACTTAATTGCTTCAAATGATGCAAAATTAAAATAAAAATTGGCAACTTTTATAATATAAAAGGGCCCATCTAAAACTAAATCATAGAAAAATGTCTGTTCAAATACTGAACTCCATGTCTTTGCATCTCTGTTACAGACAAACCCCAAGTGTCTCTGGTATTAGTGAACCCAAATTCTGTGTTTTTGAAAAGCTTTACTTTTAAACTCTGCTCTTTCCAGTGGTTTTCATGAATACCAAATTTAATTAAAATGAAAAATAAAATCAATTAAGAGGTACTATTTGACGTGTTTGACAACATAAAGCTTACTAACCACAACACAGTGATTTATCATGGATCATAATGCTTGTCATCAAAACCCATTCACATCACTATCTGGAAGCCAATTCCTCAGGTTGCTGAGAAGGACAATAACCTGGAAATTAAATCACTATGAGATATTCTAAGCAAATTATTTCATAATAGAATACATTAATCAAAAATATATAATTAACTGTAAGTGCAATAGAACCAATTACGGAAATTCCTAGGGATACAATTATTTTTAAAAGGCAGTAAAAAGTGAAGAGAAGAGCAAATTGAATTTTGCCAGAGGTTATTCTTCATGAAAATATGAAAATCAGTAATTTTTGAGTGTGTTGTGTCTTGTGTTTTATATATGAAGATGGCATATTGCCTTTGCTGAGTCTGTGTCAGACTGCCTGAGGTGGGCCAGGTGGGATGCACCCCTCTCCACCCTGCTCAAAGGCTGGGATCATCTCTCATTGCCAGGAGTGCCACGGGCTTGGCGTTCTTGCCCTTTGTATAAAAATGCAAAAACAAGACAGGCCGTTAGTTGCCTACTGTGCCAATAAAAGCAATTTTCCGGTGAAAAGTATGACATTATTGAGAAAAAAGTCTCAAGTTGCATTATTTAAATCCCTGGCTAGGCACCATATCTTGGTGTGGGATAGTTTTCCTATTGCACGGAGAGATTGCTGCATTTGTGTGTTTTGTTTGGGGGTCTGCTTTTCAATTGATTGATTGATTGATTACATACCATAGTCTGCAACCACTGAGAGGTAACAAATGGTACTACTCATGAAACAGTCATTCATGATCATTCTTGTAATCACTTCATTAAAGGTGTCTTCCTAAAAAGAATCAGTACTGAAATTGGTGGTTTAGAGAAATATGGGTAGATATTGAGTAGCTGGAGCTTGGCTGAAAGGTCTCTCCTCAGTCAATTCTTCCCGTATGTACACAGCAATCACATAGAAACCAGAAACTAAAGGAATCAATATAAACTTGAAGCCTTAGGTCATTCCTGGAGCTGGCATTATAAAATGAATCCTTTTTATTCTTTCCACTTCCAACATGTTTTAATAGTAATGAATACTAATGCAATATCACTCCTTGATGGGATTTTTTTTCTAATGATACAGAGCACTTTAAAGATTTTTTTCCCCTCCACCAAGTGTAATGGTATTTTAATTATGTAGTTCTAAATGCTCAAGAACTTTAATGAGGAATTTGATAGACTAATTGAATGAGATGCAGCCAAATATAAAAATTTAAATGGATGCTCCACACACTTTATGATTCCTGGCAAAGGTACCTGAAAAACGTGTTGACCCATTTACACATCACCCTGGGTATTTCACTTCACTGCTTCACTTTCTACATCAACAATCCATCTGATGGCAAAGCAAAAGAGGATATTAAACTGCAGTTGCAATATCACCACTTCCATCTGAGTGTTAATAGTACAGAAACAACAATTCTGCATGTTGGAATGAGAGGTTCCACTACAGAACAAGGTAGGTATAAAGAAACCAGAAATGTAACTTCAACAGCTGAGACCAAATCTTGGGGGGGAAACAGCTAATTTAGAACATACAAATAGCTTTGCCCTCCTCTCCCCAAGGACTTTTACTGTGTGCCTGTACGAGCCTTTAAGGACATTTGTTTAAGGTTACCCAGCTCATTTCCAGCAGCTCCATAATGTAACAGTAACTTTGGAAAAACTACTGTCATTACAAGAGAATAAAGCTTCTGTGAAAGAAAAATCTGGGTGAGAACCCCCCCAAATATCCTGAGCTGCAATTTTATACCATAAACCCCTCGGCTTTTCAAGGCCAGCACAGCAATGGGTAATTGAAGGATAGAAGTTCTGCTTTTCTGATTTTAACCATTTAACTTGGACCGAAGACAGCAAAAGGACAAGGCCCTTTAAAGTGTTCCTCACATCAGAGGCTTAGCACAATCACTGCCACAGGAATGTCAGGGCCATCTCACTGGGAATTCAACACAGTCAGTTTAAGATGGAACTTTGTCTCTTGCTTCTTACCAAGTGTTGCCCTGACCACAGCAGAATGAATTTTAAATGACAGTAAAGCCATCCTTGCCATTTAATACTCCTTATTATGCATTAGTACAACAATACACATTATTGAAGAGCATTACTTATTAAAGATGAATATTTAACTATCTATTTGCTAAATTTCCCTTTAATTCTAAATCTTCAGAAGCTACATGACACAAGCTAAAGATCTTCTGTTTATTTATATATATGCATTTATCCTTAGGCAAACATTGGTTCACCTTCTATCGGTTCACCTTGCAAGGACTGGTATTTCATATTGCTCTTAAATTCATTTCCATTTCAGATTTCTTCCAATATAGCTCCATTAGCTTAAAAAAAGTGCACTGTAAAATCTGAAACACTTTTGCCTTTTCAAAAGTAACTCAGCAAAACAGGCCACAGGGCACCATGGAAGCCAGGCTGAATTGATAAGATGCCAAAACTTCTGATTTTGATGGAGAAGCTGAAGGTTGAGGATGTCCGCCTGCTGGATATAGCCCGTGTCTGCATGGGCAGGAGCACTCAGGGAGCCCAGCTCTGTGTCCAGGGAAACTCCAACTTTGGCCCATCCAGGGTGTGTCTGTCAGAGTTTCTCACTGCTCCCTGTCTCTCTGTTGCCAGAATACAGTGGGCTGGAGACTTCTGCACCACCATCAGATTTCTCCAATATTAACCACAATATTCAAGAGCTCTGGGGAGGAATGGCAGCATCTCATGGAGAGAGCAGGATGAGGAAAGAGTCCTTCACATTTTAATAAAATAAAAGCATTTCTATCTGTGGCACCAAGGTGCTCCATAAACTGCTGCCCACCACCTCTCACCTTCCAGACACCAGCTCAGCCAGCAGCACAGGTGTCTTAGGGACCTGGTCAGACTTCAGGGCCTTCTAGGACAAGCAACTGACTGAGCACTGATGAATAGCTTGGTTGCCATTAAATCACTAATAAGACTGAACTTAACTTCTCAACACCTGTGCTGTGTCAGACAGACCAGTGCATCTCTCAGAGCAACCAGAGGCAGCTGAAGATTCAGGAGATCCTATAATGGATGATTATGAAATAACTCATTTTCTGGGGAGAGTTTCTTTCTAATTTGCAGGCTCTGAGAGGATTAGCAATAGTCAGAACTATGCTTGCACAGTGCCCATCATGCCTGTGACATTTAATAGCCATATAAATATCTGGTCGATGAATTCCATTAAGAGCTCACTATTTTGTGGCAATGAGTTCTATAGATTAATTCTGTGTTTGGTAGAAAACAGATTCAATATATTTGTAACCTAGCAATGTGAATCAAGTTGCTTTTGCTGCCACTAAATTTAAGCTGCCTTGCTAATTTATTTGCATCTTCTTTTGTGCTTATGTTTGTTTTAAACTGTCCAGAAAACCACTAGTAGGACCTAAATAATTATACCGCAGATGGTAATTAGTCCTACACTGGATTATACTGCTAAGTTTAGTGAACAATAAGTATGATATCAACAGCTGAAGAAAAAAGATATTGAGAAATTGAACTTTCAGGCCTTCAATATTCTTACTAGATGCCTGAAGCAGCACTTCATACTTTTCATGGCCATTTAAGTGTTCTGCATACTGGTAGACCAGTATGGGTTTTGCAATGTTAAGAAAAATAAATATCCGATGATTCATGCAGAAACATGATGACTGAGTGAAATACTGCAGGATGACAGTTTCTTTTTATTATAAAACTCCTGAGGATTCCTGGCTTAAAGAGTCAGCAGCATAACATCAGGAAGAAATATGTTGTGTGCTTTTCTCTTCATACACTTTGCCCATCTCTCAACACAAAACAAAGTGTCAGAAATCCAACATCTCCTGCCCTCCTAGCCTTGGTACACGTGTAAACCTGGGAATCATCGATTGAGGTGATGCACAAGTTGTCTCGTGAAATCTCTTCTCCACAGGTGTGACCTTTCTTCCGTGAACAGCCATTTGTCTTAATAACAAGTTATGACACATCTACAGCGTGACTAACGTGCTTCAAAACACAATGCACGCTGCTGTGACTAATCACAATAATGAGGAAGCTTATGCAAAGTCAATATTACACCCTAAATAACAGTGTCTACTCAATTTGCACAGGCACATTAGCTGTAAGAACTGGAGAGGTTCCATCCTGTGGCAGTTGGTCAACCCATGAGAATTGGGAGCCCAAAATGTTGCTCAGGGCAACATACACACCTTACTTTTGTTTAAAGGTTTATGTCTCGTACCATTTCCCCTCATTAAGTCTCTCCTGAATTCAGATTTGTGCCAATGAATCTCAGTGTAAAGATCTGCAGCAATCTGTGCTTTTCCTTGGAGAGGTTACATCAAGACTTACACCTAAAATTGCAGGCACAATTCTAAGCCTTCCTGAAGACTCTAAATGGTTGAGGTCAGAAACAAGTTTTGTGGCTTACAAAGTTTTGTGTTCACAGAGGGATGTGTCACAAACACTTTTGTCAGTGATATCACGCAACATTTTTTTAATAATTAATTCAAAGGGGAGGGGGGAAACCTCTAGGCACTGAAAAATTGTGTCTGGGAAGAATTACATTATTAAAAAAGGTTGTATAGGATAACCATTGAATTCATTCATTATTAAGAGTTGCCAATTGCGTTCCACATTCTTGTAGTTTTTTCCTGCAAGAAAATTATTTCTATACACCACTAAAAAGATCCCCAGTGCCTTGGTGCTGTATTTTAAGGATCCACAGGGCTGAGGACACACCTGGTTCCCACTCCATCTGATGAAAGCAGTCTTGCAGATTTACTCTGAACTGACACTCTCAAGGGAACAGATGTGGAGAATAGGGAGAGGAAATATGCCCAACCATCCTACTCTTCCCGGAATTCCCATTAAACTGAAGAAGCAATGGGGAAGAACACAAGAGGCACGTGTGTGTCTCAGCCTGATGAAACCACAAGAACTGAAAAGCAAAGCTGCTGGCTCAGTTGAGTGCCTGCTGTACACAGACAAATCAACCTGAGCAATATGCAGTTACATCTACCCTGCTGAGATTCTGAAATAAGTACAGGGAATATATCAAGAAAAAAAAAAGGATCAGATCATTCCATCAGCAGCTGTATGGAAAGTCCCAATGATGTTTAGGTGTCTATTTTTAACTGATAGATGTACGTTGCTGTGAAATTCCCTAGCCTGGGTTAGGTTGTTACTCTAATCCCTTGCCTCTGGCATGTTCAGAAACCTCTCAGAATCAGTGCTGATATGTTTGACTTAAGTGCAAGATACCTGTACACCTGCATCAGAAATTGAACAATTCTTATTAGTGATACTACAAGCAAGATGAAATTCTTACTTCTGCATAGAAGTGCTTTGCATTTTTCCAGTTAGAATTTCTTAATGTATTTCTTCCAGTAAAAAATGTACTCTTTTTTGTGCCTGCAAGTTTCTGTGTGGATGGATATGCACAACTACCTGCAAACATGTATGTGCTTACTAATTAGGCATCTCTGAAACTGGATGATGCCAAATGTTACCAAATAATTTCTAGGAAGTCAAACTCTGGCAGTTATGCTTTGTACCTTTAAAATACTCCAGGGTTTATTCTGTGATAATCACAATCCTCGCCATGCGTTATTACACAAAAACTCATCCCAGACTGTGAAACTGGAGGAACGTGACCTATAAAGTTTATCTAGTGCAGCAGTTTTCTTCCTTGGTGATTTTGCAGTCAACATTGCATTAATCTATGTCTATTTTTGAGCCAGATACAAACAGCTCGTTATTATGGTGAAGAAGAAACAAATGTTAATGAAGCACACAAATCAGTGTGTGTTTCTGAAAATAGGATTTCAGGACAGAAGAGATCAATAGCCACAGTGTTGGGCTCTTCACTCATGACCCAAGACTTGGCAAGGCAAAAGGGCCATCTTGTGGACCTACTTCATATTAGGAAGTTAAATAAGTAGAAATTTTGTACAATATTGTTATTACTCAGGAAGTACAGAGGAAATTTGTCAGACAGTAAATAAATGGTAAATCTATAATAAAGGTATTCTTATATGTTTTAACAAAGTGCAGTGTTTTGGCAGCCTTCTGCAGAGCATTAGAACAGGGTTAACCTGATGAAGGTGCAGGATGAGAGTGTTGTTACAGTCCCACTTCAGTGTATTTTCAAACTGATTAGACTGTTTGCTTGATGTTCTCTTATTATTCACTCCAAAATGTCAACAGCCACTTATGAAATTAAGATTTAACAAAAGGTGGCAAAAAAAAAAGTTACATCAAATGTGTTGGAATATAAACACTTGTATTGACTGTCAGCGAGGAAACAAAGGGTCTTCATCACAATTCAAGATTGTCATCTGATTCTGACTGATTAATTGTTACAGCTATTTCCATAGATCCAAGTTGACCTTTTTGCATAGTATTGGTACATCAATTGAGTAAGTGCTGAGTAGATTTTACCACAAAGTAATAGCAGAAATTGCTAGACAAACTGATCTAAGAAGTACTTTTTTTACCTCCATAAACAGTACAGAATTTTTGAGCATTTAATTATCTGGTGACCACCTCTCAGATTACACCCACTCAATGGATGCAGTGCCACTTGCACTACTCTCTATTGCCAGCACCCTCCACAAAGCATTAGCATTTCCACATACCCATAGTTGCTGATTGGTAATAGAAATACAAAAAGCCTAACTATGCATTTTGCATCATACAGAGAGGCTCTATAATGATCTGTAATCATTGTCCATACCAGGATCACGGCGTCATTATCCTACATCAACATTCCTCCAGAAGTAAAGGCTGGGGAAATAACGTCCCTCTGGATAGAAACAAGCACATCCTTCTGCAAAGGGCTGGAAAGCTGCCCTGTGTTGCTGCTGTGCCCTTGCACAGGATGCAGGAGCTACCCTGGCCACCCTGCAGGAGTGCAAGCAGCTGCTCTGTGCTCATTAACGGGATCTCCTGCTACGGAGGTGAGCGCCCTGAGAAACTCTGCACTGAGGACTACGCCAGCCTACACCATCAAAGCCATGTAATGCAATGCACAAGCAGTCTGTCTGGTGGGGGATGATGTACAATGTGTCTTTCAGTATGGCCAGCAGGTGTTAAACAAATATTCTGACACTTTCAAGGGTATTTGTTATAGATACCGTTTCTTACTTCACATAAAATATCTCAGAGAATACCTTTAAGTGAAAGCAAACACAAAGCTCACTGGTACCAGCACACATCACTGCCTGGCTGTATTGATGCCCGGTATTTTCCATAAGCATCTCTTCTGCAGAACATCCAGGTAAACATCCTACTTGTCTGTGTCACATTCTACACCACTTCTACTTAACAAAATGAAGGATAAAGCTGTGATATTATCACCCCAAGCATCCATAAATTATCTCTGCTCCATCTCACTACTTCATTCTCCTCCTGCAATAAAAAGAAATATTCAAGGAACCACCCAACCAACCAACCAACCAAACAAAAAAAACCCCACAACCCAAAAAAAGAAAAAACAACATTTGAGAGAGTTCAAAATGAAGCTCCTCAGTGCCATAGCCAAGATCTGATTTGTAATGGCCTGTTCTGTATTCCAGCTGTCCCACAGAAACCTGATGTTTCACTGTAAGTTATCTTTGCCCATGCTACACTATGAGTCACTCCTTTCCTGAAAGTATGAATAAATCTTCACAGCAATGCACTGTGCCAGAGTGGTGAGGAGCTGCTCTGACATTCTACTTATTTCAAAAAACAATTAGGGCCCTCAAGGTGAGAACTACATTCTGCTCTTTAAATTTATGCAATTTATCCATGTTCAGAAATGAGAATTTTACACTTTCCAGTCCCTGCACTGCTATATCCTGGGCATTGGTGAATATCTAATGAAGTAAAAGCATTAGATCCCACAAACAGAGAGATGTACATACCTAATAAATGGCCCAGCACAGTCTAAACAAAACACTGCTAGTGAAACTCTGGTGAAAATGAAAATATTCAGGCATGAGATGCGTTTTTAAAACCCTTGAGACCATTATGCTGTATGTTCTATTTCTGTAGCAAGGAGTGAGACAGACAACCTGGGCTTCAGTGTTCCCTATACCTGGAACTTGGAAAAAACAAGCCCTTTAAAAATCACATCTTAATGATTGAAACAGAGACCCAGCAAGTCTTTTTAATAAAATAAAATTAAACATGGAGCTATCTTAAGCCTGGTTTCTAGGTGATGAGTCTGTCATGAAAGAATAACAGCAGCAATCAAATTTTACCAGGCTTATCGTGTAACTTCTCAGGTACTTTGCAGAATGCCATTTCTGAGGTTAAACATGCCTGGTTTAACTGTTTCCTTCCTCCAAACACTTCTACATCCACCCACCAAATGCAATCAGACCTGACATATCAGTAAAAAACACAAAGACTTTAATTCCTTAAGAAACAAAACCACCAAAACCCCCCAAAAAACTAACCACCCCACCACAAAAAACAAAGCCAAACCAAAAAAAAAACCAAACCAAAACCACTCAATCACAACCTACCCCAGCCACTTCTTCCCTTCACCATGAAACAGGAGACAACAGAAATGGGGATGATGGAAATTATTAGGGGATCAGTACATGACTGGATACACAATGGGAAGGATGAAGTTGCAGAAGTCACAGAGGAACAAAAAACTCTTCCAAAGATGAGAGGAAGAGTTAGGACACACATTTGTAGGAAGAAGGATGTTATGTTGCTGGTGAAACCGTTTGTGCATACACACGTGTCCACTTTGTGTTGCACAACTTTTAATCTTCAGATTACTTTTGTATTTTAATGCATTTTTAAGACCTTGAATTTGTGCCATGCAGAGTCTATAGGCCCCCCTTAACAGAGATTTTTCAGTGGAAAGTTTGCCAGACAAAAATTCATGAAGCTGTTGATAGTTTTGAAATCTATTCTACCTCAGTTGAGCCATCTTCCCATTGAGAAAGCTTTGCAATAGTTATGGTTGGAACTCCTTTCTGTGGGATTAAAGCTGAAAGTAAAGTTGCTTATCTTCAACCAGCATAAATCATTACCTATATAGCACTGATGAAAAGTTTTAAACTGCCAAGAATAGCTCAGAGATCCTTTCTCAATTTCCATGCAGCTCTGTTTTGCCAAAGTAAGGAATTTAGAGGCAAAGGCAATGAACCTTTCACTCTGATCTTCCATCAGATGTGAAATTACTGCTCCTGTTCCAGTTAGGGAAGCATCATAAGGTAGCTTTATAGACAAAAGTGTGTAAGGACTTTCTGGCAAAATATGAGCACCATCACTCATGAAAAGTCCCAATATGCCACGTGAATCAATATGTTTCTATTCATTCTGTAACAGTTCATTCTGCAGATCGAATACCGTTACTGCCGTAGGCAAAAACCTACAGAAATAACTGACTGGCTGCAAACAGGGGCTCACATGGGGAACATTTGAAGGTTAAGGTTCCTCAAGATAAATCACAAGGCTTAGGTGAAACTCTGCCAGCCATAACATAGTTGAATCTCGAAAAAAGAAAAAAAAAATCTGATTTTTCATATTCCCTTCAAATTCTTGACTATTTCTCAGCAGTGCTATTTAAGGTGCTCTATACCACTAACTTCCAATACCACTGAGTGCTAACAATGTCATAAAGCATCAGTTTTATTGTTCAATGCTAAAAAACAAGTGCTGATGGCATTGATAGGATTAGCCGGTCATATTGCAACTCTCTTTGAAGAGGTATTTCTTGCTATCAACTTCAATCTCCAGTTTTATAGACCTATTTCTCTAGGTGGATTTGGGAGCTTACCACCAACTAACGGAACAAGCGTACACACTGCTTCAGTTGAAAGTTATTCAACTGCAAGTATGAGTTAATATTGAATTCAGTTTGATGTACAGAGCCTCCACTGGTTTCCAGCTGGTGGAAACGTTGCAGTATTCCATTCACATTGTCTCATGATTTCTGAGAGGGGCTTATATTCCACCTTTTTCTTGTCTAATTACTGAAGAAGCCCAGAAGCCTGTATATTTAGTCTCTCCTAAAAACACAGTTTAAAGGTATTAATGTCTTCCTAAAACTTGTAGGAAACTTCAAACATGCTACAGAAGAATACAGAATTTATAGTTACACATTAGAACTTCATTGCAAGAGCACTTGGAAGATGCAGATTCTTTTTTAAACATCAAGTTCACTGCTGCTTCGTTCCTGGTGTCTGAGCATACTGCCAAAAATACATTTCACATTCCATTCCCTCCACTTCTAACAAAACCCAGTAAAATTTTGGTTATTGTGCCCTAACTTAAACTGCTGTAAAGATACTGGTGCTTTTACAATACCCTACACCAGAACACAACAGACACTGTCCTCTGCAGCATCACAGCTCTGAGCGCTGCCTGTGCTGCCTTTGTAAGGGGTGATAGGTTTGGAACCTGCATCTCTTGTCTGCATATCCCATTTTCTCTGAGCTATTTCAGATCAGCACTCACTTGCATAAGACACAGACAAGACATGCTGCTTTGCTTGTCTGGTTTGAGCTTTCTGTTTGGACACTGCTCAGTGCTTGCACAGGTTGCCCACAGCATTTTAGTGTCTTCCACAGCCCCGCTGCTCCCCATGTCCTGCTCTGCATCAATTACTCCAGTCAATAACCATTTTTAGACTGTTTCATTTCTCCATATGATATACCATCCAGTCTCTTAACACATCATTTAAACCCTTTCTGAACTGACAAATTCAAGAATTGTCTCATTTTCTCTTTTGATCCTCTTTATAAAAGCAGATACACTCAGCAGATACCAGAAAGGTAATTTTGCAGACTTTCCACAATCTCAGCAAATGTTTTGTCTGCTGATTTAATACCAGCTGTTAAGCTATACAGCACGTTATAGGCTTTAGCCCTCATTACACTCTGTAAAAGTGTCACCTTTTTCTCATTACTAGTATCATTTGTTATAATACATCGTTCCTATTGCCTGACACAGACCAGTTGTCTGGTGCAATATCAACATCCCTGCTTTACCTCATCCATGTGAGTTCCTCTCTATCCTTGCAGCGCCTGCCATGCTCAAGGTGCAAATCCCAGGCCCTCTGTAACCCCTTGCTCCTGCTGCATGCTGGAATCAGGTCATCACCTGCATCCACAATGCCTTGTCTCTCCATGTTAAATGGAAATTAAAAGTTACACAATCTAATTCCCAAACTTGTTTTTAGTAATTTCCAAAAAACCAACAACAACAAAACAGAATTACTAGACACAGAGAGATGTTCTATAATCATCTAGTGTCTTCCACCAAGAAATTTAAACTGTTAGAAATTTATCATTTATTTAAAGGGGTATTAAAAAGAATGGCTTAACTGGGTTTGAAAGAATCACTGATCCCTTATGAATCAAATTCCATTTCATTCAATGTCTGTAATTACTCTGGAAAATTTAGGATTATGTTGAATAGAACTGTATTTGAGACACCAAGCACCAGAAAAGTTATATTTGACAACAGATGACTTGAAAAGTAGGTACCAAAATCACAAATCGGTGCAAACCATCAGCAATGGGAAGTGCCTACCCCAAAGGGTCAGACCTTTCTGAACTGCACTGGGAATATGACAGGTGAGCTTATTACTCAGTCCTTTATTGATAAAAAATTTACCAAGAAATTTATAATTACAAAACTCTTCCTTCCATCCATGCAAGTCCCCCACAATGATTTCTTTTAGATTGTCTAACAATATTAATAGAAAATTTGCTGTAACCTGTACTGCCAATTCAGCCTGCTTAGAAGTGATACTTTTACTCCATCCCCTTAAATAACCAAAGCCTGTTAAGTTGTATCAAGTCATAATAAGAGTTATGAATTTAGATTTTGTCAAAAATTAATAGATATTTTAATTAAACAAACAAACAAACCCACCCTCAAGACTTGCCTTCAGAGAACCTTAATGCTCAGCTTGTTTTGGAAATCAGGACATAAGAATACTTAAAAATGTTGATGCAACCCTTTGAAAGTCTCTCTTTTGAGGGAAACAGATAAGCTGCAGTTTTAAGAAAATTTTATGTGAGGTTTAAAGGCTTTTTGATTATAAAAGGGAATCATTCTTGGTAAATAAATTGGGAAGGGGGGAAAGGGAGTGTTTAGAATAGCATTGAGTCTGGGTTTAAATTATGGTATTAACTGGGTAAACAAGCAGTCCTGTAAATAATAGACTGTATATTTGAGTCTGCTTAGGATGATAGCT
Organism: Pomatostomus ruficeps; assembly: GCA_013400735.1. Classification (NCBI taxonomy): domain Eukaryota; kingdom Metazoa; phylum Chordata; class Aves; order Passeriformes; family Timaliidae; genus Pomatostomus; species Pomatostomus ruficeps. The sequence continues at coordinate 100,898 of VYZT01041552.1, forward strand.
CATTGAAAGCAAAATTGAGATTAAGAGCTATGTGTAACTTCATACCAGAGGATTTTTAAACTTTAAAAATTTATCTGAGAAAAAAATAGGGTGAAAGGCTAAATGTATAAAGTTGTCAGAAGGATTATTAATTCCTTTCTGAGACTGAGATAAAGTCTAGAAGACACAGAGAGTCTTAGCAAGGGAATTGCAAATATGATGCAACAAACTCATGGAAGGAAACACAAGTTCAAAGGAAGAGGGAAATTTTGAGATTAGACAGCAGCTTGTCTCAGACAGCAGAAATTCAATGTCTGATTGAAGTTCTGGTAGAGGAGCATTAGAGGACGGAGAGCGTAGTAACTGACAAGCACCATGACATGATCAGTTAGAAATATGGAGAAAATATTTCTTTACATTAAAGTTCATAATAATAGTCCTCCCCACCTCAGCTTTTATTCCAGAATAATAAGAATAAACTTTAAAAAATATAGTGTTTAATATGTGCCACAGCAGGCTGCATAGAGCTGGGAGGGCGATACAAGAATTTGGGGGCAGCTGCCGCACAACACTGCCCTGTCTGACTTGGGGGGAGCCAAAATAGGCCACCTGCCTGTCTTCCTACCCTAATAAATCCCTGCTTGCAGATTGTTAACAGAAAGACAGAGCTGAGAGTACCCTTGGACCATTTGCAAAGTTGGAAATTGTGATTTTTTTTCCCCAGCCAATAATAAGAGCACCCAGAAAGATAACAAAACTAAAAGGTTCTCTGAAGCGTACTCCCAAGTTGTAAAACTTGCAGGCATAAATCTACTGTCTTTGCCTAACATGCCCAAGGAAAAGTAAAAATATTGGATTTCCTGAGAATTTTTAAAAGGAGGAATACTCCACTGAACACCTCTCCAAAGACATTCTTTCAAAGCTGAAGCACCAGAAGCTATCCACTACATTTCCATACTTATTCCTGCATTTATTTAGAAGGAAATCTCTTGCCAACAACCCTGCTGGTGAAAAAAAATAAAAGAGAACAAAAGAAAGATGAGACTTGGTCATTACAGACATGGATCTTCACAGAACCAAATCAATTATTTTGAACACACTACGAATGTCTAATCAGAGAGAAGAAAAGAGGGAATGGTTTCAAAGAAAGATCAGAGGAAAGGCAAACAAATAAAGTGCAATGTATCCTTCAGGAAGAACTGGGCTGAGGCCACTGTGAGCACTATGACATCCCTGTCACTCTCCAAGATTAAATAAATGTCCATGACACAACTGACATTGCTTCTCAAAGGAGCAGCTAAGCCACTTACCAGCTAAACATCTTCCTAGAAATAAAATTGCTAAGGCTTGGAATAACAGCAGGAACATTAATGAATGTTTTATACTGGTACTCTCTTGAATCAAGATGTTCAAACTTTCTGTTCAATCCATATACCTGCAAATATTTGCATGAATTGAAATTTTCTTCTCATAAATCTTTCTGTGACCTTAATTCCACTTAATTTGGGGTAAACATTTGCACGTTCACTAGGAAACACGGTGGTAAAGTGACAATTATCCAGTTAAAAACCAGGAAAGACCATCACACTAAGGGATACAGTTCCAGCCAGGTAGCTACACACAAACAAAGCAGGAAGTATATGACAGAGTGTTTACAATTTACAAAGGGCTACAAATACTCTCAGAAATTAAAAAAACTGCTTGTGGGTAATTGGAAAACAGAAAGAACAGAATACTTCTGTTGACTCACGTAAAAGCAGAACATTTCATTTATCTTTCAGCTTCATTTTAGCACTGAGAAAACAACATTATACTGTTTGCAGGGTTTAGAAATCCCTTATGTCCTGCAGATTGCAGTAAAATCCACACTTTTCTGTGAAGACCAGTGGAGATCTTAATTTTCTTTCCATCTCCACCATTTCCTAACATCTTTGATTCTCTAGGCTGCAATGCTATCAGAAAAGACTTTAGCTAAACAAGCACATCTTAGTATTATTCTATTTTCCGTCATCTGCTGGTTTTGCTTTTGGGCCACTGTGGTTATCTGTAATGGCAAACAATAACTGTGACATTTTAAGGCATTGAGGCAAACTTGAAGATGGAAAATTACAGGAGATTACTTGAAAGTTAAGCCTCCAAATCTTAGACCTTTATATTTAAGAGAGATCATCTGTCATAGCAAAATATTGGAAGTAGAAACTTCCATATAGCAAAAACTGACTTATGGGATTCTCAATATAAAAATTAGTGTTTTGATTCCCAGAGGTTAAAATAAGATGGAATCTCTCTTCCTCATATTTCAGTCCATTTTATCTCCTTTCTTTTTCCTCGTGCAAAAATATAGTTGAGCTAGCAGTCACTGAATGAGACAAGAGCAAATATGCCCAAAAAGGGAACAATAGAGAGAAATTATGACATTTATAAAGCGATTGGCTTGGGTGGGAGGGAAGTAAGGAAGGGATATAGAGTGAGATCCATTTCACTTAAGCTTCACACAAAGGACCCATAAAGGAAGGAAGGAGTTACAAAGACATGGTTTATTGACTGCTCACCACTGAGACAGAGTTTTCCTGTATAAATTCTTTCTTAGAAGGTTAATTAAAAAGGGTTAGGGCCATGATCCGAAAACCCTTTATTCACTAGCATAATCCTTATTCACACAAGGGATTCCATTGATTTCAGTGGACAAGGGACTGCTCATGGGGCTTAAGGTTTGCAGAACTAGACCCTGTGATTCTGAAGCATTAAAAAATGGGAATGCTTTAGATAACAATACACACAGTCCAGGCAGAGCAGCACAGCTCGGCTTGAGCACAGGAGCAACATGGAGCTGTACTATGGGCTAACTCCCACTACAGAGGACAGAACAAATGGATAGCAGTTATGTTAAAAACCTGCATGTATAAATACATGATAGAGAAAAATCATTTGATAGTTTAGAGTTGGTTTAGTACCCAGAGCGTACATCAACATGCCAAAGTAACACCCTTTGTCCAGAGCACCGCTTATGTTTCTGTACCAAGCTCAGGGTGAAAGCACAGCATGTGACTCCAGTGCGCACCACTGCACATTCCACACTGCAGAGGATGGAGACTGAAAGCATCAGCTCCCCATAAACCCAGCAGCAAACACAGCTGGAGCCCTCTACAAATACACCCGGTCTTGAGCTCATATCCAATACCCTGTTCATAACCCACTCTTTCCCCCAGCCTGCTCCTTTGCCTTGCCTTGTTCTGCCTCTCTGCTCCTTCACAGATGCCAGCTGGAAAATGTACAAAAACTCTTTAAGTCATCTCTATTCACCATGTACATGCTCCATAAAGTTATTCCATACATCATTAGTGGGAAGGACAGGAACATAAGAAAATACTTTGTGTATGTGTGAAATGTGGGACGACACTTTTTAGCAAAACTAAAGGATTAACCAAAGCAGGAATGCTGTATCTTAAACACTGGCACGTCTAGCAACATTAGAAAAGTAGAATTTTGGAGGAATAAGAGCAATTCATTAAATGAAAACAATTTTTTGGAAGGCCAAGGCCTTATATAAAGTAAGCAGTTTACAAACATCAGCTTAATCTATGCCACAACCAGAAAAACACTGAAGCTTTTTCCTCTAGAAATTCCATAAAGTTATAGGGACAGGAAATCACTGGCAATATTATCGAAATAAGAGTGCACAGATAACTCTATACAGAAGACTCCCAAACAGAAGGTACTCATTGAATCGACACAACAGAGAACCAATTCTCTTCCAGGATAACACAGGAATATCGGGGCACAGACTACTTCCACCAATACAAGTATCATTAATTTTAAAAAAATCAAAAAAGATCGTAACATTGTTTTCCTTCAAACCTCCTCATATTTAAGTATAACAACAACAAAAAGAGAAATAAAAAGATCACTCTGTGGTTCAGGAAAGGTGCTGCAGGCCATAGCATAGGAAATCTTATCATACCTTTTGCAGCCTGCTCCGAGGAACGCTTCAAACAGAGAAGGGGGATCAATAAATCCTCATGAATGTTAAGCCAAGAGCACTCAAAGCCTTCACACCTCTGTAGCTGGCATCACACCCATCCTTTGGTAGCAGGAGGCTCCAACACACAGCCAACAATTTCCTGCAGCCCCCGCACAGGCACCTCCCTGCTTCTGATGAGCCGGCACCTACCCATGAACCTGAGGAGAGACACAGCTGTTGATCCTTTCCTAAAGAGCTGAGCTTTAGGTGGTCTGTGGTGAGTGACTCCTGAATCAGAGGTTCCAGGTGTTTGCTAGTCCTCGTGGAATTCACTCCCCCATAGTTTTGTCTTCACTTCTCAAACCTATCAAGCTTTCAGCGTCCACAGTATCTGTGAGCAATGAGTTCCACATTTTAATTAAGCTTTGTGAAAACAGTTACTTCCTCCTGGGTTTGCTTCTTTTTTGTTGGATTTTATTTTTGAGCTGCCTACCTGAAAAGTTCACAAGGTGCCCCATATCATAAAAACAAGGAGCAAACTCGTAGAGCTACAGCAAGGCCAGAGAAGGGCAGGAAAGCTCCTGCATAGAGAGCGCCATGGCACTTCCTGGGGCAAAGGAGCCTCCTTCTGGGAAAGGAGCTACTGGCAGGCACAGAATACAAGATTATAAAAACATAGTGCAATATGAAGAAGCCAATAGGGATCATTTGGTTTTTCTCTTGAGATTAGGGTCAGACTAAGGAGGCAATGTTATTTTACATTCACTACTGTTGGCAAATATATTGTCTTTATATAGCCACAACTGAAGAAAGAGTATGACTGTTTAGATTTTATAGCTCTAAGAATAATCAAAGGCTAGGCATATACTTTATGATTTAATAAAATGAATGGGGGTGCAAATATTTATTTATCCAAAGAGAAGGTTTAGGTGCAACAAGTATAAGTTTTAAGAACTTACGGAAAACCTAGCAGGGGCATGGGAAAGCTTTTCATTCTAAATATAAGAAAGGATTTGTTGTCAAAATTCAGTATTTTTGGAGTGAGAAATAAGGCGCAAATTTTTACCAATGAGAGTAGCCAATACCCAGGGTAACAACATGTATTTATTACTAGTTAAACATTAAGTAGAAACTAACTTTTTTTAAAAAAGACAGACCATGGTCAAGTATTAGTATTAAAACAATATCAGGATTTAGAGCAGTGAAATTTTATGTATGGTGTTACAGAAGAGGCCAGAGCAGACAATAATCCTTTCTGGTCTTAAAATGTACAATCACTTCCTTTTTCTGTGAATGTATTAAAGTAACCTCAGTTCCCAACATGTATATTCACCAATGACAAATCTCCAGTGGAAAAATGTTGATAGCTGCACAGGTGTTAGAATAAAAAATGGCAAAATCTGTTTTCTAGGTGGGAACAGAAGGTGGATTCTGTTGGAGATTTGTTTGATAGTTATGAATACCAGATACAAGACAGTGTCAGTTAAAGATGACTTGAGCAGATGGATGGCAGAGTGTGTGTACTGTGAAGTGATGTTAATTGAATGGCCTGGGATTTTGTTTAAAAATCTTTAAATGAATAATTGGAAAACAATTAAAGAAGCAACTACAGTCTGCAAATTGCAGGGTTGCCAGCTGCCCCAGAAGGTGGGATTGGAGCTACATGAAATACAGTTTTGGGGGTTTCCCTGATTTTCACACAAGAAAGCTCAAGATAGACTTTTTTGTGTATTTCTCTAGGAGCTTAAGTGACTTTTTTGATGCAAAATAGATTTTTGTTTTATAATAGTTTTCACATTGCCAGGATTTTTATTTAGAGTATCACCATTCCTGTAGGCAAAACAATAGACTGCTAGAGCTAAGCTTCCTTAAAGTTTGGTCAGTAAATTTGAGTGAAGGGGCTGCAGAGATGGGGGCTGCTGTCAGGGACAGGAAAGGGCTCTGGCAGGGCTGTGAGAGTGGCAGACATGGTACCAGATCTGTTATCCCTACTGGAACAAACACTGATTCACACGTGTGTTCAGAGCCATCTGGATTCACTGCACACATGGGGTAGAGTTGAGTTTCGCTGCACAGGTGGCCAGAAGTGGTGCACACATAGGAACACTGACCCCAGGTTTTCAGCCAAAAGAGCTAAACAGGAGCCTGGTTTTCCGTGTTTATGTTCTGCTTGTTGAAACCAGTGTTAAGTCAAGCAGTGCACATTTTACATGCTAATCTCCTTCCTCGGCCTCTCCTTTCTTCCCTAAGTCAATGCTGACAAGAAATTGTGTTTTTACTAATAAAATGAGACACAAAATACAGAAAAAGGGCCAGAGGCTCAGCAGTCCTAGGATAGGAGAGTCCGTTTTGTAGAGTTCTCCCTGCATGGTGGTGTGGCTATTACCTGCACTAATCTCTGTAGTGCTCTCTTCCAATGTGCTTAGCACTGGAATCCCAGAGCACCTTGAAATTTTTGAAAGCTTGGTTGATTTGCCATCCTTTCTGGGGCTGGGACCAGCTCCTAGCTCATGCCAAGCAAAAATGTGAGGGGAACCAGCCCTGTGTTTTTGTGGTCCTCTTGATCACAGAGCAACTTGCAGTTTGGAAAAGACTCTGACATAGCCAGGGACCACTGCAGAGCATGGAGATGCTCTGTCCCAGAAGATTTACATGACAGCCTTGACACCCATAGGAAACTTCCTTCTGTAAAGCGTTTAGAGGCACAAGGTTCTTCAGCTCTGACACTATGATTTATAGTGTTTTGTGTTGCAATGCTGAAACCAGGCAGACTGCGTGTAAAATGGGTAGTTCACAGTGTGGTTATTGTACTATTTCTGCATTTATTGTGAGGGAGCAACATTCAGAAACTAGTGTTAGTGTGGGGGTCATGGCCCTATTTGGAAAGCTAATTCTGAAGATTGCTGCTCTCAAAATACAAATTAAATTTAGTAATCTCTTCCTTCCTTCCTTCCTTCCTTCCTTCCTTCCTTCCTTCCTTCCTTCCTTCCTTCCTTCCTATGTCAAAGGACAGTATTTGGTTTCCATATGTCTGGTTTCCAAGTGAGCCCTTACCAAAGGCTTTATCACCCTGCACCTATTCCCTGGTCTGACTCCAGGGATGGGGCTACATGTGACATGCCAGGATTTCCTGCCTGTGCAATAGGAAATGCTGCTGCTATGTCTGGTACCACTATGTGGCAACTGTTGAGAAATGGTGACCTTCCTAGTTGGCACTGCTGAAATGTCTCACACCTCTTGCAATTCCTAAAGTGCAGCTTCAGCATCAACTTACTCTGAAATGGTTCCCATTAACCACTTGCCCCAGCTCCAGCCCTCAGTGTATTCCCTGTCAGCTCTCTACACTGCTTCACAGCATTCCCATCTGGAGCACCTCTGTTCAGGAGATGCACTTTGGGGACTGCTAAAGCCCTGATGCATCTAATAGCTCCAGTAAAGAGCAGATATAAATGTAAGGAAGGCAGAGAGGCGCACTGAGCATTCAGGCAGCTTCTGTTCTCTGCAGCTGCCTGTGGAGAGATGGTGTGAGGAAGGAAACTCAGCTCAGCTCCTCATCACACCCAGAAAACAACCCAAAAGCAAACACTCATCTGCTTAGGATGGTACAGCAAGGAGAACAGCTTGAAAGAATTGAAATACAAAAACCCCAATTATCCAAATATCTTGAATCTGAACACTGATGGACTGAATCCCAGTTTGAGTTAACTTTCAGAAACGTTTCTCTTTCTGTTGTAGGCATTTAACTGATTAACAACAGCCCGTGGTGCTTGATGCCAAGGTTCCTTCCCCAGCAGCAGTGGGATCGATGTGCTCACCTGTCCCTGGCCAGCTCCTGGCTGCTGGCCTGGCTCAGTGCTGCCAAAAGCACGTCTTCACAGAAATATCCCAATCCTTCTTTGTCTGCTTCCCAAATATGTTCTTGAAAATGTGTTTACTAGAGGGAGTGTTTACAGAGGATCTAATAAAAGTGCCTGAGACAAGAAAGATCAACATTGCCAGTAACTTTGTGGGCTTTCAAACGTGCCCTATACTAGCAAAAGGGAAGCACATATTGAGACCCTCCAGCAAAAGAATAATTACAGCATTTCAGCAGGAGTGGGGTTAAAGCCGCCCTCTGTCCCCCAAAGGCCTCTGAAATGGCTGCACTGGGATGGGGGTGCTTTTAAGCTTCTCAGATGCTTAAATGTTATGAATTAGAAACATGTCATATTTCCTGGAATGTCTTGAAGGTTTGCCAACTTCTTAGCTCTCCTTTCTAGAAACTCCACTGAAAGCCAAGCAAATTGATGCTGCTGAAAACCTCTGCTTTTCTGGAAAGCGGATGGTTTTCCAGACAGTGCAGCCATGCCCTGGGCTGCAGGGATGGCCTGCAGTGCCATGGCTTCAGGGGTGTTCCCCAGATCCCAGGCAGATTCCTCCTTCCTCCAGCCCACACCTGAGTCCCCTGAGGTGCCTTTCTGATTCTGATCTTGTTTTGTAAACTCAGCTTCTCAGCTGCACCTTGGACTTCCATGACAGACTGCTGAAGGTGGCTGTTCCCAGAGCCATGGAGCAGGCAGGGGTGGTGGGGGGATAGGAAGCATTTAGACCATCGCAGAGTGGTTTGTGTTGGAGGGACCTTAAAGATCAGCTGGTTCTAACCCCCTGCCAAGCACAGAGATGCCACACACCAGATCCCATTGCTGCAAGACCCATTGAACCTGGCCTTGAACACTTCCAGATATGGGGTATCCATAGTTTCCCAGAGCAACCTCTTCCAGTGCCTCACCACCTTCACAGGGAAGAATTTCGACCCCTTATCTAATCTAAACCTACCATCTTTCAGTTTAAAGCCATTCCTCCTTGTCCTTTCACTCCATGTCCTTATCAAAAGTCCCTCTCCAGCTCTCTTGCAGCACCTTTAGGCACTGGAAGGTGCCATAAGGTCTCCCTGGAGCCTTCTCTTCTCTGGGCTGAACAGCCTCAGGTGTCTCAGCCTGTGTTCATAGGAACAGTGCTCCAGCCCCTCTGTGATGGCGAGAAGCCCTGTTGAGCATGTGCTCTGGAAGGAAGATCTCTTCTGAATTCTACCTGAACTGTTGAGGGGGAAGAAGTGTGTCCATGTCTAGTGCTGGCACTGTGCAGGGGTCTCTCTGAAGAGAGCTGAAGGACAGTCCCACTACCAATCCCCTCAGTGAGGCTGGTGGTACCCACAGGTCCCAGTGAGGTGACTTCACTCAGCAGACCCTGGAGAAACTTGTCTTTCCACTGACAATTTAAAGCTCTTACATTCTTCACTTCTTATCTGAACAGAAGTGACATTTAATTCCAATGGGAGCTACATGCATTTACACCTATAGACTGTGTCCTTAAATTTTCTTAATGCCAAAAGGGCCCCTCTTTTTCTGATAACAATATTGTATTTTTGAGGTGTTTTTCTTGTCATGTCATATTGTGATGAATCACACAGTGCCATGCCAGTCACCATAGGGAAGCAGATATAAAATAAATGATGCTCCAAAAAGAAACAAAACGTTTGTAAAACTAAGCATTGGATGCTCCTTGTCTCAGCATCGCTAATATTGAGGTGCTGTTTTCCATCCAATACAGACAGGGCAGTCTGCAGGCATTACAACACAAATCACCCCCGCAGAGTAACTTGCAAGTTTTAAACACATTTTTTCAACTTGAGTTTTTGAGACCTGAACTTCAATGCTGTAAGGGAAAATATATTGTGTTACATTATCAATATATGTAGCAGGCTGGAAAAGCTTCTCCTTAGGGATCTGAAAGTCATTATAGTAAATTTGTGCTTCATAATAAAAAATATGTATTTCTAGAATAAATCAAAACCAGAAGCACTTTTCTCTTTAGAGCCGGTGAGATGAGTGAAGGTTTCAGGTGTCTGAATCCAATGGTTTGAGAGCTCAACCATAAATCACAGAGATAAGACAAAAAGTACCCTCCTATCCTCCCATTCCTAATGTGTAATCAGCTGCTTGGGAAAGTTAAATGGCATCTTAAAAGACAAAGAATAAAGCACCGCTTTTGTTCTTAATCTTAAAGGTAATATGAAAAGGCAGATACCCAATCTGCCTGTTGCTTTCAACGGAATATCTATCTTTCCTTGGGCAAATGCAAGCAGGCAGGACTTGACTGCAGGTCCTGTGTGACAAAGCTTGTGCATCTGGTCCTGCAATATTTCTGCAAAGTGCAGCTGCAGGAGGCATGTGCAGACATAGCAAAGGAAATGAAGTCTTTCTCCCCCAAAGGAAAACAAGATACCTGCCCTTGTACAGGGTAAAGTTGCACTGTCAACCTTGACACTCTGTGTTTAAATAATGGATAAAAGTGGTTGCTTTGTTACTATGTATATGCTAAAACTCGTTCTGGACATACTGTTCTACATATCCTTAAAGTAAAGTTCAATTCTGAACGTACCAAGGCTCAACATTTTTTAGAGTCTCCCGGTGCTGCTGCAGCATTTCCCTTGTTCTCTCCCCCACAGTTCTGCTCTCGCTTGTCATCTCCCCTCCCTTTTGATCCTGTCTCTTCCTCTGCCTTTATCTTTCCTCTTCATGCTCCTCCTCCTCCTTCCACTGCTATCTCAAATTATTTCTCCTGCTAGATCTTCCTTCTGTCATCAGGGGGTTCTTTCTTCCTCTAGAAACACTCGGTTCTACTAAGTGCTGACAAGGCTCCCTGTTGTCTCAGGATAAGAGGGGCTGAAGGTTGGTGTGCGAGATTGCAGAGGAAGGCTGCCACGAGTGCAGCTGTGCTCCAGAAGCAGCAGAACAAAAAAAACCAAAAAGTCTGAGGAGTGGATAACACATAGATATGCCATGTTGGGTACTTGTCTACTCCTGGAGAGGTCTTAAAACTGTTCTTATGGTTAAGCCTGGGGTTGCCTAGGGTTTTGTGCTGTCACAGCTGTGGTAACCAGAAAAAAACCCCAACAAAAACAGGCAGGCAATCTCACAATGCTCATCCAAAGAAAAACAGAATGCAAGAGGAAATATGGGAGTGATGATGCTGCTGAGCCTTTCAGGTGATCTTTTTCTGCAGACAAACGTCACAGCCTGTAAAGTGGATGGGAGGTGACAGCTACCAGTAGTGACCTCTCCCACAGGGGGCTTGTGGTGTGACTATTGTTCCTCTCCTGGTGAGCTGTGCAATTTCCCAATGTCCAACAAAAAAATGCCAATATTTTAATATTTCTTTCTTAGAAAAGGAATAAAAACTTAAGCCATCTGCATTTTCTGCTGGGTTTCCAGAAAATATTAAGTTTGGAAATTCTGAAATTATTTATTTCATTCAATCATCAGCCAGCCACTGATACCCTTCAGTGCCAGAGAGGAGTGGCTGTGGGGGAATTCTTTCATTCTGCTGCAGTCCCAAAGCCCACTGTGCAGGTCAGAAATGAGTTTGCGCTGCTGGAAGCCAGTGCACATAGTTTTAAAAGTTTGTGTTAATATTTTTTTCCATTGAAGAAGAAAAAGAAATAAAGTACTGTTGCGGTGTGCTATGGCTAGGTTTTGGCTAGGCACTGCCATGTCCTCTCTCCCCCCCAGTGTCTGGTTTCCCCCTCGGGAAGGCTCTGTATCCCCCAATACACTGCAAGCCCGTGAAATTCAAACCCCGCACACCTATCCCATTGGTCACATATGTACCATCCCTATCACGTTGGTATATATGTAATTGTAACACACCATGCCAGTGCTTCTCTGGCAGGGACCTGGTGCCCAAATAAACCATCTGAGAAGCCCCTCCGCCTCATCTCTCCTTCCTCGGCACGCCTGGAACACCGGTGGGTTAGGTGAACCCATACAGGACCTTCGCCAGCCCTCCCGCGCCCCGAAGCAGCACGGCAAGCCTCTGAAACCATGGGCAGGAGCCCGGTGCCCCAGCCGGCGGCATCGCGGCAAAGTACTCTTTTCAATCTGAATTCCTATGTCGATGCAAATAAATGCATAATGAAAAAAAGCACCAAAATGCTTTAGCTGTATGAAACAGGGGAAATATTTCAACTCTACTCAAACTGGAAAAGAGAGGAAACAACAAAAAAAGAAACAAGAAAAACTGGGAATGTACTTTCCAATTACATAATCCTAATGGAAGGAAATTCTTGGCCACCTCTAATTCTGAGTTACTTTTCAAATTGGAACACTACTGGGCCAAAGTCCACAACCGTGAAATGAGTTCTCACACATGGAAAGGTGAATCAAAAGTCTGCTTTCTCCTCTGAATAAAATATACAGTCTTTTAAGCCCACTTTTTCTAGAAGCTTAAAAATAAGAACATCTAAAAAATAAAGCAAAGCATTTCACCCACTCCTCCAAACATTAGAAAGAGAAAACCACACAATTTTGATGTTAATGTTGCTCAGTGAGCTACCACACGTTATTCAACATATCTCATACATGTGGTAGAGAAACCATACAGCATGAGTTAAAAGAAAAAACTTAACACGTAAGTTTTACCCTACTTTGGTTATTTCTATTTAGCAAAAATCCTGTGATAATAGCTCAGGATTACAGCACCTTGCTTCATCACTACCACAAAGGGCTTGTCGGCCTCAAGTGTTTTACTCCAAGGTAACTGATGGCTAAAGGACTCAAGCTATATAATGGAGTTACAGACAGCATTGCAAGTAGATGCTCTGCTTTGTTCCACCTAACGATGTTTTGTGCAGGCTGTCTTAATTAGGGCTTTCTGCAGCAGTGCTACTCACTTGAATGAGCTATAACAGTGTACAAGACAGGCAGAGATGAGGATTAGCACATTTGCCTTTGTGTAAAAGGAGGAGGAGAATGGACATTTGACCTCATCTGAAATATACAGAATTTTCATTAAGCCTTCTATCCAAGTCATCCATCTTGACTTGGCCAACTTAAAGGCTCCAGTTTTTTTGGGTTTTTTTCCAATGAGGACAGAGCAGTAGCCTATTTTTCTCAGCTAAGTAACATACTAAATTTCCAGCTTCTTGACCATGACAGTATTTTACCCTACACTAATCAGCCAGTGTTAGCAAAATTTTTGGGACTGAAGAGAGGGAGAGGAGGATTAAGACAAGGTCATCCTTCTTCCCATCATGGATAAAAAAGCCAAAAACTCTTCCTCTTGTTTTCCTCACTGTCACTTCCAGAAATCTCAGATCCTGTGGCTGCAAAACCAAAAAACATGCAGCAAATCAAGAGAGTGTCATTGGGACTGATTCTCATGTAGATAGAAGTCCCTTTCCATCACCTTTGAAGATATGTTTGCTGCACTGCAAAACCACTGTATGCTAACCTTTCAATGAATCAGTTTCAGGACTGTGGTGCTTAATTGATTAAGATGCTGGAGGGTCTGAAAGAAAAATGGTTATACTATTAAAAAGTGCAGCTCCTTCAAGGTGTTAAAATCTAATGAGATTTTCCACTTGTTTGTGCACGACTGGCTCAGGGCATCTTTTGTAAAGTCCTCCCCCGGCTGAGGAGTTGCAGAAGAAAAACACTTAAAGCTGCTTAGTTATTGTTTCTTACTTTGAAGGACAAGCCCCATTATTAGATTTTTGATGCTCTGTATGGCTATAGGATGTGGTTTTTTTCTCATTTTAGAGGTTCTGAAGTAGCTGGTAGGATTCTGCCCAGAGTTACTGTAAACAGCTACACTACCACTGACAATTCCTTACTCAGTGCAGGCCTACCTTGTGTCCAGCAGTCACATCAGGTTCCTGTGTTCCTCCAATTTTATTAAAGAACAAGTTAATCTTCTTGAAAGCAACCCCCCCAACCAACCCCAGTAAACTCTTCCTCTCATGTCCTATCAAACAAGGTCTTGTTTACCAAATAAAACAGGAGCCTCAGCCCTGGGTTTTCCTGCCACCACTGGTAACAGGAGAAAAAACACAAAATGAAAAAGGAAAGGTGCTTAAAATGGAGACAAAATAAGTAGGGATGGGGGGAAATAAACTGGCACACTACAGAAGAATAAATTGTGGCAATAATGACCAGAAGGTAAAAATCTGTTCCCTCCAGTATTCTTCATTTAAAAATTTCCCTGTCCTGATTAAAACTTTGTAAATAGTAATTATTATCACAAAGATATTCATAAACAGATGTTTTAAAAAATGCAAATTAGTCCGCAATTCAGAAAATATGCAGTTTGTGTGCCACAGGGAATTTAATCTTTGAAAGCAGAAAAATGCATCAGACTCCATTTCCAGCAGAACACCGTAACTCAGTACTGAAAGCAGCGCATTCTTTTTTCCTCTACTTGTTAAATATGGTAATGGAGTGAAAATCGCATTATTTACTGAAGACTACTGCTTTTATATTGCATTTGTATTCATAAAAAAACTATAGAGTATATCTAATTCCAAGATGTTTTATTAGTTTAGCATAAAACTGAAGCATACTTATATGAACAAAAGTAAAAATAGTTTCCATTAACATATGTAAGTGTCTACGAATAATTCAAAAGGTACATATTAGTTTGCTCCTCTTTCCCTGGAAAGGGAACATTTGTTCAAATCAGATGCATTTGTGATAAGTGCAGCTTTCCTGATTGTCATTTGTTTGTGAAATACAACATGGATTATTGTTTCTGTGAGGGTAATTGGCTGCGGAGTCTCTTCTATTTCATATCATGATACCACTAGAAATGATGAAATACTATAGATTCTAAAATGAGTATGGTCACTTAATTTTAAAACAAAGCAATTACTGTTCTATTACCAGATATTCTGAATCAATATATTATCTGGCAACTTGCACTCACATCCAGAATAGATCTATAATATTACAAGTAGTCAGAAGTGAATAGCAACAGAGCAGAACAGATATTCAACAGGAGTCCTTGGGTATAGTTTGTACAGGTTATAGACTCAGATTGGACAGCAGTGAAAATAGAGGTTGGTTATTGGTCTTTCAGGTGTCTCAAAATATCCAACATACCCAGGGATATACAGAATTGATGGAGCTTCTGGAAGTAGTAAATTATAATTCTTACCTTATTTTCAACAGCTAGAGTTGGTCCCTTTGACATCAAAGGAACTAATAAAGCACAAAGAGTGCATTGGATTTGACCCAAGAGACACACATGCACTTTTATATACGAGGTAAAATTTTATTGGTAATGGTAAGCCTCATGGCTGACTTTCTTACTCGTCTGGATTTTTCTGCCTGTCTCTTTCTTTTCAACAATTCTTTGAATAAACACTATATGGCTCTCACTTCTTCTTGACTGGAAAAACAATCTCCTTCTCAAAAGTCAAAAGTAACAAATTCACGGTGGTAAATTCACGTAAAATATTTAACATAAATAATGAGTAAGCAAAAAAGAAAAGTGATCACTGCTACAAGTGTCAAAACCAGAAAAGCAGATAAGAGCTGGTTTTTTTGCACTGGGAGAAATTTTCACAATGTTATATTTGCTCCTTTAATTGCAGTTTTATATATTAGCATTTATACAGCTGATTTTTTATAATGCTTAATGTTAATAAAGGATAACACAACTTAAGCCCCCAAATTATAATAATTACAAAATTAAACCTCCTCAGGCTCTCTGAACAGCAGGTAACTGCCATCTCCTCCACGGAAAATGTTTTTCCAATGAGGAAAAAAAATTACAAAAAAATTCTTCTCTGTGAGGGTGGTGACGCCCTGGCACAGTTTGCCCAGAGCAGCTGTAGCCACCCCATCCCTAGAAGCATCCAAGGCCAGGCTGGATGGGGTTTGGAGCAGCCTGGGACAGTGGAAGGTGTCCCTGCCCATGGCAGGGTTGGAACGGGATGGGCTTTAAAGCCCCTTCCAACCCAAACCATTCTGTGATATGATCCTAGGACAAAAAGAAATTGCCTCAAGTTGCACCAGGGGAGGTTTAGATTGGATGTTAGGAAAAATTTCTTCACCAAAAAGGTTGTCAAGCATTGAACAGGCTGCCCAGGGCAGTGGTGGACTCACCATTCCCAGAGGTTTGCATGCGCAGATGCAGAATTTGGGGACATGTTTTAGTGGTGGGTTTGGCAGTGCTGGGTTAACAGTTGGACTCTACAGTCTTAGAAGTCTTTTCCAACAGCAATAGGTCTCTGATGTCATCCCCCCCACTCCCTGCCCATGAGTAGCACATCAAGGGATGTCTTACAGCTTGTCTTATTCACCAGAGAAGGGTTTACATTTCAGCCCTGAACAGACTCCTTTATGCCCCTTAAACCTGTACAGGGCCAGTCCAGTAACAAGTTGCACCACACAGTTCTCTAGGGACTCACCCTACATGGTATTTCAAAGTATTTTCAATTATTAATGCAACATAACTACAGTGAACCAGGCGCTCTATTTCTTCATACAGAACAGTGCTCCACTTCCCACCTTACACTGAAATTTCTCCTTCTTCTCTGTCATAACACTGAGGATTACGCAGATGATCTCAAGAATGAATTTGTGACAGTTGGAGACATGGAGAGCAGTCCCAGTGAGCACAGGACAAAGTCACCCTGCCAAAACAAAAATTATAGCATCTAAGATGAATTAGCTAATACCACAGTGAATTGGGTCTGAATTTGGTTGCCCTACTCCTCCTGCAAGCAGACAGCGAGTCCCAGAAAGGCAGAAGTCTGTCTCTTACAAGGCACAGCTTGCCTGAGCTCACCTCCAAAATTTCTCTTCAGCTGGAAAAGATCCCCTCTCATTCTAAGCAGGTAATTTATCCGGAAAGCAAAGCTCAATCTGAATTTATTCATGATCATCTCAACAATAGTCACACATATGAACACACCTATATTCCAAGTGCTTCTCTGCCATCTCTCTCCATCCCTGATGGGGATTCACCTTCCTTCCACATTGATTTTACCCATCCCCAGACAATCCACATGTGGAGAGGGTTTGCCACTAGCATGAGGAAAGTTTGCTTTCCTCCTTTAAACCAAGCAAACCAATGTTCATACCTTACATTTCAATCCATTATTGTAGGTAGCTTACCAATGCTGTGTAAAACCACATAACCAGCACCTTGAAGATGAAAAAGAACATGGACACAGCTTATGGTGATTCCTCCAGCACCCAGCTCCTTGAATAGAAACTTCTCATACTGTGTGTTAGTTTAATCCTGAAGTTTGTCACTGCAGCTGCTGGAAGAGTGATTTTCCAAACACTGTGTCGATAGCACCGTTCTAGACAGCATCTTGAAACAAGATTATAGTGTGCAGCCAGGGTGTCAGTAAGTACTAAATCAGTCTGTTGGTGTTTTAAATGTGTGACATTGTGCTCAGACCCATCTCTCTTTCCGAATACCTGATCAAGGGGAATAAAGCAATTCCTTCTCATCTGAATTCTACGAGGACGTTGGAAAACTCTGGGCCACTAAGAAAAAACGACATCTTCATGATGGTAGCCTCATGTTGATGCAGTCACAGATTAACTCACCTCCTGAATATAGTAGGGAGTAAAAAAATGGAGCTAAAAAACTGCCTTTCTAGGAAGATTCAAATGCTAGTGCATGAATATCAACAGTGCTTGTGTCCACAGGGATTTTATAGAGTGGTTTTGAAACAATCTGTGCATCAGAAAATACCACATTTTTCAATGAGCACAGGAAGTCTGCAAAGCTTTTTGTGCAAAAAGCAAGGTTAAAACTCATTAGAGCTCACATCAGGCATTTGATGGGCTTTACGAGCTGCCTTACTGTCTTAAAGTCAAAAATAACCAGTAGGAATTGGTTTATATTTTTAAATGTCCTGGATTCTCCTTCTCTAGCTAGGAAGCAAAATTGCCCCATGCCAGACACTTACTCCCCTGATAATTCTTCTCCTATTGTTTTAAAATTATGAGTTTTGACAAGGGTTGTAAAGATTGCCATTAAACTCTGCTTGAGAGCTGCAATGAAGCACAGGGAAGAATGTAAAAATAGTGAGGATCTGGGCCATATTTGCCTCCACTTTACAGAGCAGCAGAAGAAATCAGTGGCAGGAACATTCAGGCCTTTTCCATCCCAAGATCAGGGTTTACGCTGTGACCAGGGGCACCTGCACTTTTGAGTGGCCCTGATCACTGGGACCAAGTCTCACAAAGAAAGATCCCTGTTTATGGCTTTCTTTGGAAGCAAGAAGAAATCAGGAGCCCCTCTAGACTGCTCCTTTGATTATAGAAAAATTATAGGTTTGCTCCCAAATAAAGTGATTTGCAAACAGGAAAATATTCTCTTGCAAAAAGCAAAATATGCTGAGATTAAGTCCGTGATCTATAATTCCCAATGTACACTGGCCCAGATTAAATTTTCCTTTGTGATTTCAAGAGCTGCCAACAAAACTAAAATATGAAAAAAGTAAATACAGAATAATATTTGATACAAGAAAGAAGAAAACAAGAAAAAAATTGTTGGTAAAGAAAAGCCAAAATATTAATAAAACATTTCCAGTATCTCTTTGTAATTTCTAGTACTTTTATCTGATTTTATTTGAAAATCCTAAAATCTGTGAATTTTAATTTGGAAGTTTGACTGAATTTTTTTCTGTATTCAACAGTGTCAGTACATAAACATGTTTGTACCATTTACTTTACAGTGTACTTTGTTAAATCCACGTAAAACTTTAAATTTGTTTCAAGGGAAGTCTGGATGTGATCTAAATAATTGAGCAAGAGAATCTTGTTAAATATTTAGAAAATGTATATTAGCATTTTTATATTTTACAGTATTGCCCTATTAAAATTTATGGTAAGGAAGATTCTATTAAGCTTCTGAGACACTAAGTACTAAATAATCCCTGAAGAGAAGAAGGGAGGGAATATAAGTATTTCCTTGTTATTGACTGTTCCCAGAGTTTTCAAGCAAACAACACTACAATTCAATCTGCATTTAAAACAGTTGACACTAAGGTTAGGTGCAACGAAAATCATTTTATCTAAAAACTTACTTATCTACCGAGACCTCTTGTTCTGCAAATACAAAGAATCTGCACATATACAGTGGAACTGTTATTCCATCTAAGTGTTTCCATCTTGGACTCACCCACTGCAACTTCAGGCAGTCTTTTACCTGAAGTCCTGTGCAGTATGGGTATGAGGGGAGGAAAAAATAAAGGATAGCTGAAAACCCTTCGTCCCATGTCACAGAAATAGTGGTAAAGAAAGAGGAAATGTCTGAAGACACTCATGGTGTGGAACAGATCTCACATTTACACAACAGAGAGCAGCCACGGATTATTGAAATGGCTTGTGCATCACACCATCAACATCTTGAGACTCAGAATGGAGAAGCCAAATAGGACTTTATCAGCAAGTCCAGCTGAGCTCTTCTGAGTTTGACTCTGAAAACATGGGGGAACAATCAGCAGGCTCCTTGATTGGCAGTGCTTGCACCAAGAAGTCTCTCATGACTGGGCATGAAGCACTGCCCAGCCACTGCTGGGTCCAAACCACACATACATCAATAAATAAATCTGTACGTGTGTACACACTCTGAGCAAAGTGAGGTGTTCTCCTACAGGGCTCTAAGTCCTTTTAATAGCTTGAAACATGCAACTGAGAAAAGAAATTTAGCTGTTTTTACAAATTATTTATAAACAAAGAACGTGAGATTAGCAAAAGAGGAGCATGTTGTACCACATTACAGGAAAGCAAAGGTTGCATGAACCATGTTCCTGGTCAGAAGAGAAAAAAAAGGCACTTCTGGCCTGTGCAGATTAACTGTGTCACACAGCAGACACTCATCCTGAGTCTTCTGGACTGACTTTAGAGACAGAAACTGTCAGACATCTAATACAAAGCTACCCAAGGCGAGAGGAAGGTGAACGATCACTACCTGGATAACTGCCATCAAAAGCAGTCAAAGCCTTGGAATTCTGAAATTCTTTTTTAAATGGCTTCCTTGAAATTTTCTCTTTGACTAACAATAGCACTGACTCATTTTCTTAGTTACTCCTCTGATTTGTTTGCCAAAAAATGCTGCAGCAGAGATGCTGCTTCAAGATGACAGGAACCTCAAGACACCTGGAAAATGAGTTTTGCAACACTGACAAGTGAGACCAAACAAGAGGTTGTGTCAAACAGTATTAAACAGGTTTGGGAAGGTCACTTCTTGACTTTAGGGTTTTGACATTGTCTTAAATTGCTCGGTTCTTTTGTTGTTTGCACTCTGCTGTCATTAGAATGCTACGAAAAGAGTCTGGTTTTGTAACTACAGCTATTTTATTTCATTATTTTGTATTCTGCAGCTATTCCACTCAAGCTGCTGGGATCACAATTCCTATATAGCATCCAGCTAAATTCCAGACGTCACAAGGTTATTTATAATTTTACATAACAGTCAATTCAATGACAGAGTGAGAAGCGATGACTCAAATTCACTGACTTTTACTGACCAGAATGTACATCCCATATCTGTATTTGGTGAATCTTGACTTCTAGTTCACCCTTGAACTTGTCTGAAGTATGCTAAATTAAATACAAAATTAGGAAAGAAAACCTAGTCCCAAATTTTTAATAGTCCAGAATACATCTACTGTCATTATCCATAAATCACACAACAGCCTTTATGTTCTCAAATTAGAACTTGTGCAAACACTTTCAACACAACAGTGATACCCATTTCACAATGACACATCTGTGTTCCTTAATGTTTGTCTGATGCACTCAGAATGCTCTTCCTAGAGACATGCAAGAGAAGAAAATAACTAAATATCAAGTATAATATGATATGTGCAAAACAGGAGGAAAAGAAGTCTTACTACATGACCAGAAAAACTCGCATATTTTTTTCATTATTTTGAGATATCAGTTATCTGAAAAGTTATGGACTACGTTAATTATACCACTAATGCAATCATTAGATATCTGTAACATAAATAGTAAAACTTCCACCAGAGTGATTAGAAGTGTTTTTATAAGAGCTCTGGAAAAAACGTTTTAAAAATCAGGTGGTGTCCTATTTTGCTACAGAGTAAAGAAAAGTTCTCTCTAGCTACATCTTTACTTCTGTGTCTTCATGTCTGCAGCCCAGGTTTGAGAAGGCTGGGCTTGGTCTTAAAACCACGGTGGAACTCAGGCTTTGGGGCAGCCTCATGGTGACACTGTTTGGACAGACCCTGCTCTGGGACAAACCCAGGCTGTGTTCAGTGACAGCACAGACCATCAGTGACAGTGCCCGGCACCCCACCCCAGCCTGGGGGGCCCTGGGGTCACCTGTGGTCATGACTGACAGGTACTCATCAGAAAATGCAA
Source organism: Pomatostomus ruficeps (assembly GCA_013400735.1). Classification (NCBI taxonomy): domain Eukaryota; kingdom Metazoa; phylum Chordata; class Aves; order Passeriformes; family Timaliidae; genus Pomatostomus; species Pomatostomus ruficeps. The sequence goes on from VYZT01041552.1 coordinate 122,012, forward strand.
TTAAATCTGAATACAGCTGTATTAATTACTTCTGAATAAAACATGGAGACTTTATACACCCTCTCGCCTCTTCAACGAACAGTGGCAAGTTAATAATGGCCATAAGAAACAGCATTTATTGTTTGCAACTTGCCTCTAAAGCTCTGAGCACAGAGATTTTCTCTTCCATACTGTTTAAATATAGATGAGTGGTTTTTCAAAAATGGTAGAATTACTCAGTTCTTTGTTATTGATAAAATACTCACAAAGGTCGCAGATGCAGCACTTTATAGATGATAAATATTCCCAACAGGAAAATCCACTGAAAAAAAACCTACTCTGACCTTTTATCCATCGCAAAATGACTTCCCAGGCAGTAACAGCCCCATTTCGTTTGCTTGGGTTTTTTGTTTGTTCTCCTATGAACTTCAAAGATGTATTTTATTAGTCATTCCAGGAAAAAAAAAAATAAAACAACTCAGCAACATTGCTAGTAAAATTCAGGAAGATAATTCCTGCTGCAGAAAAGAAAGCAAAGCACTATGCACGGAGAGAATCAGTGAAATCAGGATGTCCTTCACAAAATTATTGCTTCATTATTTGTACCCCTGATGTTCTTATATCCTCTGCTGTGTAGTCAAGACATACCTATCCAAACTATTTCTCTCTATTTACATTCATATCTTTATCACATCATATGCCTGCACTCCAACAATACACATGAAGCTACATATTATTTGCACAGAAACAGAAGAAATGTAATATTAAAACAAAATCTTATTATTTTTAAGCAAACTCAGAACTTGTAAGCTTTTTAAAGCATATTTTCAACAGCTTGAATTTGACAGTGGATGAAGGCATTGCACACAAGTGCTGACAGTGCCGGTTTGTTGTACCACACTGTCAGGAGTGATACATGCACGGTATATTTTACAATAAAAACTTGGAGGTACTCAGGAGCACCTTAAAATGTTAATGATGCCATCTTTTGTACTAGACAAGTAAGCTTAAATCCACCCCTCTGTGCTCTAAGACAAGGAGAATATTGTTAGCACCAGTCAAGAAACCACAGAATTAGGTAAAATAGTTTTCCCGTAGGAAGCAAGCCTGCAGCACTATGATCCAGCATTTGAGGACACTACCAGTATGAAAACTGCAAATATGTCACTACAAAATACCACATCCAAAGGCCAGGAAGGGTTATTGCTCTACAAGAACAGAAGTCCAGAGCAGATGATTTCACTCTGCCCTGCAGTGGCCACAAGCACAGCTCACAGCACACACTCCTGGCTGAGGAGAGCTGCTTTGGAAGGAACAGTTCTCAGTCAGCTCACAGGCTCATGGTCCTTTTCCATTGACAGGACAATCTACCATCAAGTTCTATCAGGAGTCAAGGAGCAGGCTTAGGTTTGCCATGAAAGGGTAATCCTGATACCTTGGTGGGAGTTAGGCAGAGCCCAAAGTCTTCCTCACACACCAAGACAGTAAAGCATGGGTGCAATCCAGTTTCCAGCACTTTCTGGCATGGAGTGACAGCTCAGCTCCAGTTTCTCCCTTTGCTTCCTGCACATCATGGCATGGGGCTGGATGGTGTTTTTCATACCAGCTTGGGCCCTAAGAGAGACTGTGGCATCACATCTTATAAACACCAAGGTGAACACACGGCAGTAATTTCCCCAGAGGCAATAGAACCAGAGACAGACATTGGATACAGTGATTTTTGCTTACTACATTACAATGGAAACATCTTTTAATACATATCCTTTGGGTCCTATATTCCTGTAACAGCTTTATCTCTTTAACAGAATTAAGTGCTCAGTCTTACCAAGCAATCACATACAAATTAAGAAGACCTAATAATCATTATTTTTGACTGACTTGCAAGGGTTATATAGTTGATCTATTTATTATTAGTTACAGCTTACATAGGTCTTCAGCAGAAGTAGTGGTTCCACAGAGTCTGTTGTGATATAAATACATTTTAAGTGGACTCAGGATCTCATACCAACTCTTCCTCACACATGCCAATCAAATCACCTGCACGGCTTCGCTGACTGGAAGTGGCCCATGCACTTGAGCAAAGGCTATATACAACATGAATGAGAGAATACAGATCCAGACTTCATTTTCCATGTTTTATTTACAGAGTTGTGATTATTTGATGTTAAATGTATTGTTAACACATTTCTTTATAGCTATTTCATTTATAATTTATTTGTATGAAGGATTTTATAGCATTCTCTTATTACAAAAAGATTCTTTTGGAGTTCTGGGATTGCTGTCAATGAAATCAAGGGATTACTTGGGTTATCCATGTGTGAATTCCCTCCTCATCAGTGAGCAGATTCACTTAGAAGATATTTATGGATTCTTCAAGCTTCACTTTTAATTCTCCACTTGAAGGGCAACAATGCAAGGCATCCACAGAAAAAAACCACAAAAACAAATCAACCAACCAACCAAAAAAAAAAACAACAAAAACTCCACAAACCACAAAAAATAAGGAAGAGACTGAAAAACTTGAACATTTGAGACATCTAAGCCCCCTGACAGCGTTCCAGACCCACTGGATTGAGGAATAGAAATAAGCAAACCAGCTGGCTATGGTAGAAAAGTTCCTTTAATCTGTAATCTGCTCTCACCCCAAGCAGCTATAGGAAGATTTTTTAGCGAGACTGTGGGGTGTTGTATATTGACATAACCCTATAGAAAAGCTGGGAGTCCATCAGAAGCCCTAAATATTGGGATATCAATACAATGCATTTGTTAATGAGAACAGGGCTTGCACACCGCTTGGGAAGGAGCTGATGGAGAGTTCCCCAGTCCCAAAACACCCTGCCAGTGCGCAAAGCAGAGCTGTGCAGTGCCTGACTTGCACCTCTACACTGGCAGATCAAGGCTGTCGTCTACCCATGCCATGCCCTGTGCCAAGGCTGGGAGTACAGGAGCTCTGGGCTGGTTTCTGCCAGACTCTTGCACATCACGGTGAACTTGACATGCTCAGCTCTCTTGCTGCACTAACGCCTCTGGCTTCTTGAGGTTATCCAAGGCTGGGAATCCCCCTCTTATTTGCAAAATCTTCTAAAGAGAAAATGGTCAAACAACAAGCAACGGGTTTGGATTCTAGAAATCCAAACCTGTTGTGGAGTAGTTTACTTGACATGCACGTGAGAGCATCCTGCCTTACTTACAGACAGAGCATCAGGGTCTGCAAGCACACCACTGCCTCAGAGGGAGCAGGGGCAGGGAAATTTGAAATCTCCTCCGGGACAGCAGAGAACAATGCTGATACTGCTCTTTTAAGTTCTTGTCAGATCTGTTGAGCAATAGGTCAGTATTTGAGGTTTGCCCCACCTTCAGAGTCCCTGTAGTAGCCAGTGCCCTGCCAGCTCCCTCCTGGCACAGGCAGAAAGGCAGAGTAAGGCCATGAGGAAAAGCCATTGATCCATATTTGTTGATTATTTCAATAATAGATTATAGCCACAAATAAAGCATGGCAAGTTGTCAAGAAAACTTGGAGTCTGCACAGCTGTAGTTTTACCTGATTCACTTCTCTGCATATCAAATTTTTGGATTAAGCCTCACAATGTTTGACAACGCTGTCTCCATGCCCCTCTGAGCACTCGTCTGCACCCATACACTGAAATAATGAAAAGCAAAGCCACCACTTTTTACTAAGAATCAAGACTAGTAAACTTGCAGAAAGATTTTTGTGAGATGAAGGCACTTGAGCTGAAAAGATAAAAAGGGAGGAGAATGTGTTCGTGCTGCTCTGCAAATTATTCAGGGGCCCATGGTTAGCATTACCTGCAGAAGAAGATCTAATGGCAACAGGAACTGGTCTGTATGCAAATACTCTTTGTCCTCCCCCCAGCACCAAGGAGCCAAAAATTTGGAGCCCTCAGCAAGGGAAGCAGCCAGGGTAGGTACAATCATAAGTTAAATTATAATTGGAAGCTACAGTACAGTAGTCTTAGGTGAGGGATCAGTGCTTTTGGAAACAGGCAAGGAGAGGAGATACATCTGTCTCTGTGCACTTTATTGAAGTCTGATTCAAAGTGCAATGGTGGTGATTTAACATAAATGCAACATATTTTTATAATCCTTATCAAACGTTCACTCACTAGATCAGCATAAAGCACAGCTTATTAAAATTGATAAGAGGGGATTATGTGATTTCCATTGTGAAGAAAAAAAAAGTATTTAAAATACAGAGATTCTTTAATCTGTTGCTCAGAAGGCACCGTGCACGTTGCCGATGGAACAATGTGTGTGCATCCAACGTTTAATCACACAGGTCCTGACGAAGAGAATAGTGAAATGATTCTTTCCAGCACACAGGATAAGCCGTTAACAATATAATCCTGATTGCATGTCAAACTTTGATGATTTTGGTTTGGTTGCTGAATAAGTATTTAACTACACTTTGCAAGCCATAACAATAAGGATGAGATTTCAGAGTCTAAACCCTCATTCTAAAGTTTTGTATATCTATTTTGGGCATACATAGTGTTTTCTAACAAAATTTTATATGATGTTCTGAGATTTAGCAAGCAAATCAAACAAAATTTGAGCACTCACCATATTTTTCAGCAAAACCATATCCCAAATAAAGACATCTCTGATGAAAGAAGTAGAATATTCATCAAGACCCAAACTAAGCTTTCAAAAAAATATTTTCAGATCACAGTTGATAATACTGACTTCATTTAGTGAAAGAGTATAATAACTTTAAAAATTTTCAGAGGTTAGATTTCTTCAGCTGTGCTATTTTTAAAGCTATATTTAGAAAAAAGCCAAAATAAAGGGGAAGGGACGTGTCTCTTCTTGGAAAATGTTGAAGGACATGTGTCACAAGACTTCTCAACAAACCAGGTAGAGATGGCATCTTGAGACAGTCACATGTACCTATAGGACTCAAAACTGCTCTTCAAGGAGCCCAGAAGTTGAACAGAATCCCACATTAGACTTTATCCAGGCTTTGTTTACAATAAAAGTTCTCTTTTATTTTGTCACAGGTTGACTCAGGCTATAAGCTGCCAAACACTTGAGAAATACCCAAATGAGGAGGTACCAAGAAATCTCAAAGTTTATTTGTTTCTGCAAGAGAAATCACAGCTGATACAAAAGTCCTTAACATTTGTAGCTTAGATGACTGTGACATCCTAATCATGTATCAATGACAAATATTCCTCAAATCTCATCTACTGAGTAAGAACATCTTTGTACTTCTGTGGTGAGTTAGTGTTCTGTACAAATTCACTGATCTATAGTTAAAATGTTTAACAATCAGGTATAAAATTGAACCTTCTTTACAATATGGGGTTAAATTCAGAGAAGAAAAGGTTGGATGACGTTACAACTCTCATGGTTCTTCAGGTCAGTGATAAGTTCTGGTCTAACTTAGAAGCAACCTTGAACAGAAGTTTGCATTTTCCAAATCATTCTTGGGGGTAGTGGCTTTTCTGAAATTACAGGTAGGGTCAGAAAGAAGCTGAGGACACCACAGTAAAGAAGAGATAAGAACATGAGGATGTTTACGCATAAAGGGAGTTTCTACATATACTTGTACATGTTTGTGCTTTCACATTGGTTTTGAAAATAAGCTGATGCCTTCAGCTGTTATACTTGCACTTAAATACCCTTTAATCACCAGAATTTGTCTTGTGACTGGGAGCAAATTAGAAGAGAGTACTTTCAATTTACATCATTCAGACAGGAATTAAAAAATAAATACTGTAATAATGAATCCTAATAAAATTATACCTTCCTTAAAATGAGGTCACAGTGACATGTTATCATCAGATGGATTCAATTTTGTATTAAACCTAGGAAAACAGAAGAGCTCAGCACAAGAAATTAATCCTTTTCAAGAGCCATTGGTGTTGATAGAAGTGTATCTGCTGTTGGCAGAACCCTCTCAGTAGTGCTCTGCTCGAGCCCAAGGGCCGAACAAACATGAGCAAGTCATGAGTGAAACCAACTGCTCCAGTGAAACATCACGTGCCACCACAGGTTTATGCAAACAGATGAGGAAGCTGGGTTAACAGCTAGAAAGTTCCATCAGAAATATAAGCACCTTGAGTGAAGTGACTGGCAGGGCCGACTCTTTTGACCAGAGGGATGGACAGTGGTCCTGATGTACATTTGACCCTTCAGCATTGTAGGAACAAGGCAACATGTCCAAATATAAATTCAAATGTTACTCATGGTCTTTTTAAACACACTGCAACTTGACCTTTAATTGCTGTTTCTTTAGCATTAAAGGTAACTAAATACATTTTAGCTCTTCCATCAAGAAAAAGGAAAGTACACTGCCGTGACTCAAATCACAGGTTGGAGAACCAAGTGAAACAATTTCTTTCCACGGTGTCTGCAGTAACTCACCACCCATGTTTTTGGAAGTTATGGCGGTTTTTTTGTACACTGCTCAGCAGAAGTCAGTAGTTTAATTTTTGCCCTGTCCCTTGCATGAAGAGAGCCAATATGAGTAATGCTGAGCCAGCCAAGCCTGCCATCACTTACATCAATTCTGTCTCTTAATCTTCAAAGAGTTAATTCTTCAGGTGAAACAGCAAACAGTATTTTTTACTTACATTGATAAAATAAATTATCATAGGGCTATTTTATTCTTAAATATTGATTTTAGAAAGGGAATGCATGAATTCTTTGATAAACAGACTAGAACATCAATCATGTAATTTACTCTGACATTGAGTGAGATACGATGTCAAAAATGGGAGTTTCTGAAGGTGGCAACTTGTTGATTAAGGCCAACAACCCACCACAGTCAATGCACAGAGCAGTGGGCTCCCTGCCTCAAATCATTGCTGGTTTCATTGTGAGTCAGACGTGATGGCCAGTGACCAAAGCAGAGTATGAGGTCATGAGCTGAATTATGTTAGTGAACCAACATTATTATTTAATGCTAACAAAAGCCATAGTGGGAGTTCTAAGTCCTTGCTACTTTAAATGGAAAACACATATCATGGTAAAGCTAAAAAAAAATTTAAAATATTTCAAAACATGTTTTAATAACAATTTTGAGCAAAAGTGAAGATCTTAAATAGAAAGCAACACAAACCTACATTGGCAACAACTCATATTCTTTTGAAGAAAAAGAACACACTTCTTAGACCACGTCCTTTGTAACCTTGCCATAATTTTGGGTTTGTATGTTTTATTAATTCAAGAGGTGATATTAGCCACATAATTATGGTTGTAATTCATTCCTTGTGTTGCTATGGATTAAATAGTAACTTATCTGTAGTAATTATGCAATAGGCTGTAACTAACTGAAACATGAATACTGCCAGTTTGTCCTACTGTGTTTCAGATCTGCTACATAATTGTTAATGTTCACAACAGTGCAGTAATTGAATTATAGAACATTAGCCACATGATTATTATGATCATAAACTGCTATCAAAGGGAAGACTGTGAAATAAGACTCCAAACTCTGAAGTTATGAAGTTCATTGTGAGCTGTATCTGTCCCACTCTTACACTGAGACTTGCTTAATCACTATCACAGCCCTTACTTCTTTCACCTGTAAAGTTTCAGCATATACAACCAGTCTGATCTTCTGAAATAGTTTCATAGACCCAAGCTTTGATTTTGATGCAACCCACATAAGTCTTCCATGTTGTTAAATTGACTGAATTTCCAACCCTGAAAAATCTTAATATATTTATTTGAATGAGGCTAACTTCAGGAAGCATTGAGCAGATACCTCTCTGCTCCAGGTTATCAAACTAGGGTCCTGGTGCGATTCACTTGACCTAATGTCAGCTTTAGGATGGATGTCCAGCCTAAGACAGACATACAGTTTCAACATACACAGAAAAAAAAGCATTTCAGGGAAGAATTCTTCACAAAGGAAGGTCTTTAAGAACCTGCAAGTGGATATTCTTGGGAAATATTTCTGTTGACCAGCCTTGGTTAAAACCCCATTTTTCTGGCCTGTCAGAGTGTGCAAAAGTCTCAGATAGCATAATTTTGGTCTCATAGTACTTGTGAACAAAGGTCATTTTCTTCTATAGTTTCTTGCATGTACTGCAATTGAAATACAAGGTCACCAAATCCAAAGACTGCCCATTTTGACTCTGAAGGCATCAAAGTCCAACCTAAATGCTCATTTCATGTCACTGTTTAATTGGGAAGGCTCTATCCCTGAGTTTTACATCTTAGAAGTGATATTATTTTCATTAGTCATTTGTTGCTTTAAAATTTTTTTGAAAAGATGAACTAAATGCCTAGCATCAGAAGAACATGACTGAGAATATAATTGAAATAATTACTTTTAAAAAGACTTCTACTGTTATTTCTCAAGATTACTTAGACTATCAGAAAGACATGTACTCTAAATCTCTACGAGCAAAGAGAAATCAGTCTGGAAACAGCAAATGTGAACTCTTCACCCACTGGGGCTTCCTACATCTGGCACCTCTGGGTTGTTCTCCCACCACTAACACAGCTTTCATAAGCTCTTTTAACGTGTGAATCTGCAGATTATTTGTGGTGAATAAAGCCCTAACGGATTACTCATTGTTAATTAAATAACCTGATTCTGTCCACTGAATCTAATGCATTATAGTATTTAATGTTTGTTTGGTAAACTGCTTTGCTAAATGCTCCTTTGACTTTTATTGGTAATAAACATTAAGCATTTATGGCCTGTGAAAGCAGTTTCACATCTAGCTTATGCTGTTACTATTTACAGTTTGTTAATGAAATACCATTAACTTGCTCCAAACTGCAACTTGTTTTTGTTCTACTCCTTAACTTTTATTATATAGCATATAGAATGAGTCAATGGAAATCACGAGTATAACCAACAATGGTACTTGTCACAAAAAAACCCCTTTCCATTGTCAAATCCAAACATGTTCTTAAAGCTCCAACTAGTATTTTTTCCTTTTTATTCCTATATGTATGTGCACATATACATTTATTTGCATGTGCCATTCCCAGTCTCTGTTCCCTGCAAAGGGAGGACATGAGTTCCATGAGTTCCCAGAAAAAGTGCATTTGAGACATGTGTCTGGAAAGCCCAACTCAGTGCAAAATTAAATCTTTACTGTGCATGACAGTGGCTTTCCACAACTATCTGATCTCAGTAGGTAAAATGTGCCTGCTTAAAAATAAAAACTTCTTTGTCCCCCCACCACAAAAATAGGCAGGTGCTCCTTTTTCTGTGTACTAACACAACACAGCTCCTGAGAGCTCTTGAAATTTAAGAGCAGCAGCCTCTGTGTGCAAGTGATTTGTGTTGCTACACTGAACAAGCAATGCATTTTATCTGCCAGGGGTATAAAATACAGGGTTCTGCCAATTTAACAGTCTCCTGTCTGTCATGTGCAGTGGCAAACAACCTAAGTGAGCCCAAGTCTCTGTAAGGAGGAGGCATGTCCTGTATTTATGGTAGAAGACACAAATATTGTGCTTTTCAGGATAGTTCCTTTGCTTCTGCATTTGTTTTCAAGTTATTTTCTTCGACTGTTAGCTATGCCCCACAAATATATGTACTCATCCCATGTGTTTATCTGCTTGGTCTGTGTGCAGAGCAGGGAACATACTGCCCAACACTTATGTTCCCTTCGCAATGAAGACCTGAAAAGTTAAAAAAATGGTTTGGCCTTTCTGATACATTTAATTTCTGTAAAGAAACCACTATTGTGACAGTGCAGTTTTCTCTACTGGAAGTAGTTGAGCGATTCATTATTCTCCTAAGGAAATGTCTAATTCTGTTTAAAAAATTCATGAAATAAATGAGATGGCAAGAATTCCAGCTGTTGTGTGCTTAAGAACAACAACACATCTATCAAGCAATGAACACTATACAGTTTCAAAAGAGGTGACATTTCAGATAGGCTGAGGGGAGACCTTCTTGCTCTCTACAGTTACCTGAAAGGAGGCTGTAACCAGGTAGGAGTCAGCTGCTTCTCCCAACTAGCAAGCGACAGGACAAGTGGAAGCAGCCTCACATTGCACCAGGGAAAGGCTATAAGGAAACATTTCTTCACCAAAAGAGTTGTCAAGCCCTGGAATAGGCTGCCCAGGGCACTCACCACGCCTCTGTAGCGATCCTAGATATGTAGATGTGGCACTTGGAGACAAGGCTTAGTGGGGCACTTGGCAGGGCTGGGTTAACAGACTTTATTACCTCAAAGGGATTTTCCAGCCTAAACAATTCTGTGATTCCATGAGGGCAATACCCAGACAAGGAGGTGCCTGTGAGGTGCCAGGCAGGGCTAGAAGGGTTCCAGTCTCAGATCAGCACAACTGCTGGTGCCAACAGAGACCAAGAGCAAGGGTCAGTGCTCAGCCAAGGAAAGAGAAACCACCAAGGAGGCACAGACTACAACTTCAGAGGGCGGGATGGCCTTAGGCTGCCTTTTGGGTGGCTTCACTGGCATTTTAAGGTCTCCAAATTTGCATCCTTGTCTTTGGGTACTGCTCAAGGGTGAGCTGTACAATCTTCCCCTTGGCTGATTTACTGAGCTGTGATTTTTTTTTGCTTGAAGTTCTTTTTATTTAATATTGATTATTGTAGAGTGCTGTAAGGTAACAGCATGAAAGTGTTATTAACTTACTGGTAGGGTACATTTTACCTTTGGAAAAAAAAAGAAAGAAATGTTTTTGTGTGAAGGTTTTAATCTTCATGTATAGCTCCATGATGAATAAGTGTTAAGTGTAACATTGAGAACTTCTGATTTTTAGACTCGAGTCATACAATCATAGAGGAAAAAAAAGGAAACAATCTCACACTCTTCTATCCACCTACCTCTCCAAAATCCAGGCAGGAGTAAGCTAAGAGGTGTCTAAAAGAAGCTAATCTATTCTTAACCTTGCTTCCTAAGTGACAGCAAAATTAAATTGAAGCAATCATGAATCATAGGAGGATCAGAGCTGAGTAACTAATTGGCCTATTTTCTGTACTGTCAGAATCCTCTCGAGCAATTTTCCTCAATTATAACTGCAAATCAGCATGTTATTTCCTCCTCACAAACTACCCATTGCTGAGGGACTAACTAGGTGTCCCAGGATATTTCCTGATCTATTGCAGGAGACCAATTCCCACTGTTAAATAATTACAGAAAGTTCAGAGTCCCGTGTTGAAGGGCAAAAAGAAAAAAAACCTTTTACCTGTTAAGAAAAGGAAAACCTTAATTATAGAGAATAAGCCTTATTTTTAATAGCAGGCTTTCCCAATAATTGGGGATCTTCTTTGATCAAAGCTAGGGACAGCCTCAACAGAACATTCTCAACACTTGCTCTTCAGATATTGATTTCCTTTCAGTATGAAGACTATAATACTAAAACTCTGTAAAATGTAGGGTCCATTGGAAAAAAGGACAGCAGTTATTCACTGGTACTGTTTAGCAAGATCAAAGATATTATTAAACTTGCATTCAATTACATCAGCCAAGGGAAGTTGGTGGCTTCTCTGGCTACCTGCTCATCACACATGATGTACATTCCACCTGTTATTTGTATTCTTCGAGATGCATCATTATGTCTATTATTTAGTTAACACCAATTTGCCTTTATAATAGCAAATATGTAATGAAAAGACAGAACCTCATCTATTATAAAGGATAAATTACACCTCAAAGAGATCCCTTTGGAAAATGAAGTTGATAAAACAATTGACCCTTCAAAAACGTACTATCCAAATTTCCTCATTTCAACCAGACTATAAAAATATATAGATTAACAAAATTGATAATAAAATGGAGAAAAAAAAAGGTTTAAAAAAATCAAATTTCTTATTCATTTCAGAGCCATGGTACTTCTCTGGATGACAAAGCATTTGGGCTTCCCAGGTGACAGGTCCAGCAGATTCACCCTGACCTCACAGGACAGTGAGGAAAACCCACACATAACAGCCTTAGGGCTTTAGTTTGTTTCCTTGTTTTTTAAAATCTTTCCCACTACTGGCAGCTTGCCTGCCCAGGGGCTGAGCTGGATTTGCTTTCAGAGCAATTCCTTCTGGCTCATTAGTAATGACAGGCTCATTTTCCCCAGTGACACCAGTGCTAGTGCCACACAGGTCTTTACTCATCTTCCACATACACTTGACATGAGAGAAGAATTGTTATAAGTACTATTCAGGCATCTTTCTTTGTTGCTTGAGCTGAGAAGGAGATTTTGGATTCAGCATCAGTAGTACAGCTTCAAACCCCATCCTACAACACATAAAATAATGGCTTAGTAGAGGAAATACTTTCATCTCAGGTAGTCAAGAACTGGGGGGAAAAAAAACCAAACCAAAACCAAACAACAACAACAACAAAAAAAACCCCATAAATTGTGCATGTGTGTGTGTGTATGTGTGAATCATCTTAACATTCTTTTCTACATCATGAAGAATTTAACTTTTCCAAACACTGCTCCCAGTGGTGATATTTTAGGATTTTTTTTGTGATTTGGGTTTTGGGGTTTTTTGCGATTTTTTTTTCTGTTGCTTTGGTTTTCTGGTTGGTTGGTTGATTTTTGGGGGTTTTTTTTGTTTGTTTTTTTTTTTTTTAAGTAGGCAGCTATCGATAAACTAAAGGGAAACAGAGTTTTGGAATATCACAGAAATTCTAGAATATATTTAACGTTTCTTAGTTCTCAGTAGCTGCATTTGTCCTGTTACACTTAGCATAGCTCAGCAGAAGCTCCATCATTGCTGTCTGGGAATAGCTGAACACCCATCAGCATCTTCAAGAAGGTCTTATGCACTTTGCTGAAAGCAGTGCTGCACTAGAAGCTTTTCTAAAGACTGGGCTGTTACCTCATATTCTGTTTTAATTTGGTCTAGTGAGATTCTGGGAGTTTCTATAGCAGTAGAATAGTACTACTGCATAGTGTAGAGTAGCAAAGAGACTTGCCTCTTCAAATCAGCTGGAATTGTGCCCCAAAATTTTCAATTAATTTCTAAAAATCATAGAAATATTCACCAAGTTTTTCAGTGCTGCATTGCAGCTCTCTAATACATGACCTACAATGTCTGGAGGAGGAGTTTCATTGAAGGTGTTGAAATGGTCATGCTTAAATAAATAACTTCAGATGGCTTTGATTCAGTAATTTCTTTAAAGTGAAAGCTGTGCTATGTTCATAATCTAAGCTGAAGAAACACATTTTACCCTGTCCAGTTAAGAAACAGAAGAATGTTCATCTGAGGCCAAGAGGGAAAACATTTGAAGACAAATATAGAAATTATGTAAGGGATACTTAAAACATGTATTATCTGCTGATTTTTTTCTCTGTCCTTCTATTTTATTCTGTTTTGGCAATGAGCCATTGCAGTTCCAAAGCAGCAGCTTTTATTCAGCTGTGGACCACAGGGCACAGCATCTCCTATTCTCTTTGCCTGTAGGGAATTTCAGATATGCATAAAAAAAGAAAGCAAGCATAACACTATTGACTTCAGTGATGTTTTGATGTTTTGCTGGTAGAACAGAGCATCATTTGGCTTAAAGCAAGTGAATGTGAAATCTAATCAAGAGAACCCCAAGGAGAGCTCAGGATTTACAGCTCTCTAACAAAGATGAGCTGACAGAAGGTTAAATGATGTCGTTTCTGAAGTACTAAAGCACTGTCTGGTGGGGGGAACTGCAGCACTGGAAAGAAGATGCCTTGAACTCATTCACAATGGTAGGAGGTGTGATGGAGATTTCAGATCTAAAGCTGTTCAAACTTGCTCCCAAGAGTAAGAGCACACAGAGTACCAGTACCATGGCAGGACACCCTCAGGACACTAGGCTCACACACTTTGCCAAGAACCAAGGCTGCTCAGTGGATGGACAACTTGGTGGATCCTGACAGCCCCCATCAGAATCTACTAGTCTGGTGTATCTGCACTGTCTTCACACAAACTGTCAAAACAGAAAACACCTACAAAGGGGACCATGTTTAAGGAGGACACAATTCTCCCTCCATTTTGAAAAGTACAACAGAAAGTGGCTGACAGAATGCAGGCTTAAGTTAGATATTAGGAAGAATTCTTCCCTGTGGGGGTGCTGGGGCGCTGACACAGGTTGCCCAGAGAAGCTGTGGATGCCCCATCCCTGGAAGGGTTAAAGGCCAGGATGGATAGGCCCTTGAGCAGTCAGCCCTAGTGGAAGGTGTCCCTGCCCATGACAGAGTGTTGGAACTGATGGTCTTTAAGGTCCCTTCCAGTCTAAACCATTCTGTGATTCTACAATTTGCTGGAGGAGGCAGATGAACTGTAAATTCACAATTAAGCGTGTAAGGTGATGCAAATCAGGACACATGCTGCTGGGATGTCAATCTGTACTGCAGAAGTCAAGAATCAGAGCTAGCTTTGAATGGTAGTTAAGCTCTCTCAAACTATGCTACTGAATCATACATATTCATTTTGTTTATTTTTCTGTTCATTTATTAAATCAATTGCCACAACTATTTGTCATGAGTCCCAAAATTGTTGTCCCACATGTTAGCTCTCTGATGCCAACCACAGCAAAACTGATTGCAGCTTGCTGCTCCAGGACAAGGATCTGGAGACAGCCCTTGCAGCCCCTCCACTCCTGCCGCACACACGGTGCACAGCATGACAGCACAGACAACGAGCACATGAAACAAGATGATTATGGGTTTCCATCCTCTGTTCCTCACATCCTCCTCCAATGGTTGGTTCTAAACAAAGGCTCTGCTAATAGATTTTTTTCCCTGCAATGTAGCCAGTTCAGGCTCTGGCCTTACACTTTGCAGCTTCCTGGTTTAATTCATACCCATGAAAACAGCTGTAAAATTTGAAACATTTTTCCCTGGCAATTGTTAAAGAAGCTCTGGAGTAGAATTCGCATGAGGCAACAATGCCTGGTAATTCTTCCTTCTCAGCACTGTGTGTCATATAATCCTATCTCCCACGATACCATCAGTGCGATGCTGAGCAAAGCAAACTAACTGCAGCTCAAGCCTTTTATACTGCAAACCATTGCAATGACACTAAAAACTTCATCACAAATGGTCATACGGATTCATTAAAAGCTGTTACTGCCCTGGAGGTAAAAAAACACTTGTGTGGGTCACCTTCTCCTGGGGGTAAAAGTCTCCTTCTCACCAGAACATAAATCATAAAGCCTTTTAAAAAGAAAACAAAACCGGCCTCTCCTGGAAGAGTTTGAATCTAGTTTTTCCCCTGATTTTTTACCAGTGGGGAGTCACAGTCATTAGTAATGTGTCTTCTAATGTTCCCTCCTCCAGAAAGCACAGACTGTGCATGTGCGGGCACCAGGCCAGCACCACTGTGGAAGAACATCATATGGCAGGGGAGCTCTCACGTGGACATCAACAGCTACCCCCAAGCTCAGAGAACAGGGTGGGGGGAACTGAGAAAGCTGAAAGATAAAGGCCCTTTTTTCCAGAAAAAAAGCTACAAGAGTAACTACAGGATAGTTCAAGAAGTGTTTGGAAATGCTCTCAGGCACCTGGAGTGATTTTTGAGTTTGTCCAGTGCAACACCCAGAGTTGGACTCAATGATCCTTGTGGATTCCTTCCAGCTCAGACTGGACTGTGATTTTTTTTTTTTCCAGGTTAGTTTTATTTTGACAACAACCTACCCTGATTTTTTGTCTGACATTGGCCTCTTCAATTTCCACTGTGTTATTTGCACATGAATGCACCGACTCACAGGCATCAGGAAACACTTCCCTAAGATCACCACCAGCTAAGACATAATACAGCCCTTCAGGGCATATGCCAGCATAAAGAAACCTTACTTTGCCCTTTTGTTTTCTTGTTTTAGGGGCATCTACTGGATTCTACTTCAATTAGAATGTTTACATTTTACCTCCACTAAAGCATCATATAACAGAATGAGTGCTAGATGACCAACCACTTTCCTTCTTTCTTGCAGTTACCAGCAGCTTAAGAGCACAAAGCAAGCCAAAACGCCGCCACTTTTTGAGAGAAGCTAAAACTTACACCAATGTATTGAACAAATCCAAGAAATTATTCAGTGGTTTCCCTGCTTGAAACAAACAAAAGTTTCATGGCCCTGAGTGTATCAGTAGCCCTTGACCGCCTTCAGCAGCCTTACCTGAGGCTTACATGACACCAGCCCTCCTCCAAAAGAGCCCTTGCCTTTGGCTCCTGCTTTGCTGCCTCAGTAGGGCAGCCCCATTCATGCTGCTCCATCTCAAAGGACTCCAAACATTCCTCCATAAAAATATCCTTTTATATATGGTGTCATGTCAAGTATATACTACCTGTGTGCATAACAACAGCTATAGACAACAGTGATTCAATAAAATAAAAAAATCTATAAATGGCATCACCTTGCATTAAACTTTTGACTCGAGGCGAACATGGAGTAGACTTGACATTCACAGTTATTCAGGTCAGACATTTAACTCTGTGTGCTCCAGGTCCATCTCTCCCCAAGGAAAGGCTGTTCTCTCTTAATGAATGCATACGCTCGCTTTACATTTTCCCAAAGCCAAAAGAGGTTCAGATGGAGTTTGGCTGATATCCAAGCTCAAGCTGCACAGAAACACGAGGTGACTGTGAATACACTAATCAAAAATGTAAAGAAAGGAAGAGAGACTTATCTCTTAAGAGAAGAATTTAATTCCGGTTTCTACCCCGTTTTTATACCAATGTTGTCTCATAGGTATTACCGATGCTATTTCTCATCACTACTAATATAACAGAAAAGATAATTAGATTAAGTATAGCCAAAGCCTTTGACTTCTTTTGTGCACACAAATCATAGCACCAGAATGCAGAATGTTTACAAAAATAATGTACTTCCTCAAATATTCCTTTTGAGTTCAGAAATAAATATGGGCAAGTAAATTTCAAAATTAAGACCCAAATTTCAGCATAGGCAAGCCAGATTAAAGAAAGTGAGACAAAACAGCAACCCCTCACAGCAAGCAAAAAAAAAGAAAAGCAGAAAATTTTTCCTCTAAGGGTCAGTAAAGTAGGATTCGGTTTTTTATTGATGAAGGTTTTAGGATTATATTCAGAGGTTTACAGATAACTTCTGAAAAAAAAAAAAAAAAGATGCCTAGAGTGACCTGTGGTCAGTTTATTAAAAAAAAAAAAACCCAAACATCCCTCGGTTTTAACACCAGTACCTATGTATGTAAATCAATTTGACCTGAGGATACTTTGGATTAAATGTAGGGTTGGGGTTTTTTTTAGCCAGACCATTGTCTTGTTCAACACATTTGTTATCCACATGACCGGAAACCCCAAAGTTATAAAGTGAACAGAACTTCAACACTGCAAGACCTGAATAGCAGATTGACTCATTCAACTACTTTGGAAGGTCAACTTTTGCATCTCTCTGAGTTCAAGATGGTCTGTGCACATGTCCTAGAGATTTCTGCTGGCCTGAAGCTCTGCTCCTCTTAAATCTGTTGTAATGACACAACATATGCAGATGTGTTTAAAACAGAAGAATATTTGACATTAGAGGCTTGTCAGAAGCAAAACCTCCAGATGCCACCCAGTCAAAGGACTGACAGAGACCTAAAACTCTCTTTGGATCCCACCACCTGTAAATCCCACTGCAAGACTGCTTGGAGCCACACTTCCTCTTCCATACTCCAATGCGTTTGATTTTATTAGATATTCTCATTGATTCCACTTAATGATTTATATATTAACTATGCTCTAAGTGACTTCGCATTTTTCTACTGAAGGTAAGATGAATTGCAAAGGGGTCACATAAAAAAACCACAGCGATCTCCACAGAAATATAAATTGCCACATTGGGGAAATAGAGTAACCAAAGAAAAATAATACAACAGAACTGAAGGCAATTTGGGTGCTTCACATGATAGATTGAAACCCAAGGACCCCAGATTGATAAGAGTGAACTTCAAAACCAGGGGAGTTGTTATTAAAATAACATACTGGGAATTTGTGTGCAGCTGGTGGTTGTAACAGTAAAGTTCTACAGTTCTCC
Source organism: Pomatostomus ruficeps (assembly GCA_013400735.1). Taxonomy (NCBI): domain Eukaryota; kingdom Metazoa; phylum Chordata; class Aves; order Passeriformes; family Timaliidae; genus Pomatostomus; species Pomatostomus ruficeps. The sequence goes on from VYZT01041552.1 coordinate 139,921, forward strand.
GGCTGTACAATTTCAGATGGGAACAAGGAGCAGACGCAACAGCATGGATGGAAGGGGCTTAGCCTACAGAAACCTCCGCCAGCTATTCATGCTGCTCTGAAGACTTGAGGCTACAATTCCCGCTGAAGCAAGATGGAATTAGCAAAATTATTTATTTTCCCAGAAGACCACCATATCCCTAGGAGATATGGTAAAACAACCTTTCCACATCAGAATAGATACTGTGCTCCAGCATACAATCCAAAAGGAAGGAAAACTTTTAAAAAAAGATTTATCTTTGTTAAGTGATAGCTAAGCATGAGTAATCGAAAAGCAGGAAAAATGAAGTATTAATAGCAGATTATTTGTAATGCAACATAAGCATTATTATACATGACATTAGAGGTATTAGCATTTCAGTAACGAGTGGAGAAATAATTCTTTGGGAGCCACCAACTGTTTCACTATTCCTGGCTAAACAGGCCTTCTTTACCTCACATCTGAGCAGTGTCTATACTTGAACTTGTTTCCAGAAGTAATCTCTGCTTCTTAAGCAGTAAAAAATATAATTATTATTAATTCAAATGGAATAAAAGTTTAAAATATTTTTTTTATGTTTTGTGTCAGGTAAACTGGGAAAATCACATTTGTGCCAAAGTAGAGTAAAGGTTATGAATGAGACAAGATTCCAATGCAGAACCTTCTCATTATGCCAAGAATTAATGAGCCAGAGGCAAGATACTCGTGGACATCCAGAGGGGAAAAATGAACACACTTGCCCCAGAAGAGATGCGGCCCCACCCTGTGCTCTGCTCTCTCCCTGCAGAGAGAGAGAACGGAGTTATTCACGTGGAAAGGGTTTGAGAGCTACAGCCCTGCGTGGGCAGGAGGGTGCCGTGGTCCTGAGCTGAACCGGCCCCAGTGTGAGCCCTCTGGCACAATCCCTCAGCCTTCGCCGCCAGGAGAGCACCGGCTGTGCCAGCTCTGCCACCCCAGTGCCACCTCCCAAAACCCAGCTGCCTGATGGCAGCAACACTGAGCAAAGCACGACTGATTAAGGGGATGCGTGGAACACAATGGGCTGCCATTACAACCTGTCACCCTTTTTAGGCCTTCCTGCATATGAGAACCTACTGAAGAAACCCCACCACTATAATCACAAATAAAGCCACCACAAATATGAAAACAAATAAAAGGTAAAGCACTGCATGCTGTTATTCCGGGGCACCATACAAATTCAAGCCACAACGAACCAGAGGAGGTAAGAGGGGAGGGAAGGAGCCTGCAACAATCCTCCTCTGTGTACTGCTGTCCCCATTAGTATCAGCAGCTATTCCCCTCAATTGTGACTCGAGGGGATAATTAAACTATTGCTGCTCCCATTTTCCCCGCAGAGCCGCCCTGCCTCGGCAGCGCCGGCTCCTCCTGCCGCAGCAGAGCCGGGGCCCCTCGGGAGAGCCGCGTGATGCCGCAGTCCCGCCCTGTGAGAGGGAGCTCTCAAATATTTTCTGAAGTCAGTAGCATCTCCTGCCTTCTTCTATTACAGTTTTCAAACATCAAAGCCGCCCTTATTTCAGCATTTACTCAGGAACCATTGAGGTTTCAGTGAAACTGGGAAGATTAATTAAGTGATAGCAAGTTTGAACATGGGAGATGAATGATTAAAAGTTCTCAAGGTAAGAGTAGGTACTATCTTTTCAGAAAATGGCACCTACTTATATTGATGAATTTCTTGCTCAGTGGTCTATAATGTCACTTCAAGATGAGAAGCTGGAGTGCTGTAAAGAGAAATTCTCTAAAAACTACTCTGCTGACATTGTAACACCACTTAAGTACAAAGTCAGATAATGCAGTACCACTCAAATACTGCCAGACTGATAATATTTTTAAGCCATTGAAATGAAAGACTTCTGATTTACTTGTATTGCTGTAAAAATTATCAGAGCAGTTGAGAAGAAAATAAAAGTGTAGCAGTTCAAATTATTATGTTCAAGTCATTTTTTCTACTTTTTTCATTTACAAGCTGATCTGCACTTTTAAAATCTGCGTGACTGTTAGAAATGTGCCTCTGTCTGGTAAATTCTAAACATGTGGATAGAAAGGCAGTGCAGACACGAGCAGCACAAGCTTTTCCATCCACAGCCCAGTTCTGCATCAGGAGGATGAACTGGGAGGCAGCAGCATAGCAGTGTATCCACAAGACTTTGCTCTGTACTGAGCTCAGGGAGCTGATCCTGAGGAACACATAGTTGTGGCAAGGGCTGCCTGGCAGGGAGAGCACACAGGACAAATGACAGCATTTTGTATTGGCGTAGTGGCCAGGCAAGCTGAACAGGGGCACAGGCTCAGTCTCCCATTAGTAATGGTTTCTGGTGCTATCCATTACTTTTGAATCCCTTATTTATTAAAAGTGATGTAAAAATTAAGTATTTCCAGTTTATCTAGTCTTTAATCCAATGAAGGCTAACAAGACCACACGAGCCACATATATATATTCACCAGAGTCATCTGAAGAGGGGCAAGAGTAAACAACTCCTCTTAATTTCAGGTGTCCCTGCTTTTACTTTTTAAATCTCTTGCTCCACGATTTATCATAGGGCAATCACAGGTCAAACATCCCTAACTAAACACAAACAACCCTCTGCTGTGCAGTATAATGAGCCTCTGCTAGGAACCAGTCATCGATGGAGCAATCAATAGCACACATGTCTGAAGAAAGCACAGAGGTTGTAATATCATCTGTACGCCTGACACTTACAGTGATAACATTAATCCCTAGAAGAAATCTGTGATACCTCTCAGTACTACTTTTTTACCCTGAAGTATCCAAAGAATTAATTATAAAGTTGATTTTGAATAGTGCTTTAAACTGGAAATTACTCTAGAGTTTAAATTAAGAAGTAGATTGAAACAGCTAATGGTTATTAACCAATGATTAAGTAAAAGAGCCGCAGCTACTGACTATAAAAAGGTTTGTGCTACTTATCACCATGTCCTGAGACAGGTGACTGATGCTGAGATGCTGAGTGTGTGCTAATTCCTGCAACATCTTTAAGCAATGGGGGGAGTGACATTTATAACCTCTCAAAATAACACCTCAGGTTATTTAAATTAGCAATTTTCAGCTGTTTGCAGAGACAGGACTCTGTGAGACAACTCAAGAACTCACTCACTCAGACATCAGCCACTTTGCTGCTCACACAGCTCCAAGCAACCTCTTGTTTATTCCCATTCTGCTACAGAACAGGAAAAAGGGGAGAGAAAGTGAGCACAGAAAAGCTACGGCAGCAGGAACAAAGTTCAGTCCAGTGAGACATCTTGGGCCAAACTGTTCATTTGCCTTTCATGTAAAAAATTCGTTATTCACTTCCTGTCTGTTTGGAGATGTCATGGAGTAAAAATCTGCCTGCACAGGGAAAGGACAACTACAGCGATGTCTTTATACCACACACTTTCCTGTGCACTGCAACCTCTGGCACAAAACCTGAGAAAAACTGCTTGAAATTCATGCCTCCCAGAATCCTATCTATTGAATGTCTCTTGCCTTGCAGGAAGCTGGAACAATAGGTGAATCAAAGGCAGCAGAAAAATCACCCTGTCGGGGGCAGAGAATAGAAGCTGAGAGGCAAGCACTAGAAATAGCCCAAAAATTGATATTATTTCTGCAAAAAGAAAAATTTGAAGATTTTGCTGGGGGGAGGAAGAGAGGGAGTAGAGAAAGAAATCCCAGACAAGAACACTTCGTTATTCTGAAACATCACTAAGGAATTTCAACTCTAAATATGTGCTCTAGCAGCTAAACTGAATTATATAGCTTAAACATGTTGGATGTTATGGTCAAAATAAACTACTGATTTACCAAAAAACTATAAATCACAATGTATTTAACCAAGAAATTTTCAAATAACTTGGGTTTTTTTGTTTTGTTTGCTTTTTTTAGCAGATAACATCCACTCATCCAAAGAGCTCCACTGTTCCATGATGCCCTCAGCAAAAGCATTCTCCAATGATTCCAGCTGCAGAGGGAATTTGCTTTACAATGGGATGCTCAGCTCCCACAGACCTGCCTCCCCCCCTTGAATCCTGTACAGCTGCAACCTGTTACCAGAATGCAGACTAGGGGGGAAGAGCCGTTTCTGGCTGTTTTTTCCTACTCAAATTCTACACAGAAACCTTATCAACAAGCTGGCTCTGTCACTCAGGTACAATCTGTGATGCTGATCTGTATTGTATTAAAAGGAAGGCTAATAGCATTAGAAGTGCCCAAGTCAAGAACTGGAGTGCTAGGAAATATCAGGGGTTGGCACTTTTAGCTTAGCTCACCTCTCTTGGGACATATAACAATATACCATGATTTAAGTGTGCTTAGTTTATCATTTACTGTTCCAGAAAGGCTATTTTCCCTAGTCAGATCATGAAATAATATGAGATCAGCAAAATAACCCATGAAAATAACTAGTGTTCTGTGGACTGAGGTGGTTTTGTTGTTTGGTTTTGGTTAGTTTCAGAAAAACACGAAACAAACAAGTATTATGTGGATTGAGGGGTTTTTTTCAGAAACCAAATCCAGAAAGGTTTCTGAGAGCCCATAAGAGACACTTTTGACAGAAGTGACGTTTAGCTGCCAGATTCCAGTCTCTCTTCCAAAGTACACGGGAAATCATTTCACAGAGATGTACTTATTTAACATAGACCAAGTTGTAGTATCTCCTGGATTCATTCCTAGGGATTATCGAAATATTTTAACTAAATACTCCCAGAAGGGGGACATACAAGTTGTTGGGGAAGCTGGAATAGGGAAAACGTATAAATATGATTACCTAGCAAAAACTGTAGGTGAGATTGAGATGAAGACAAGCTTTGAGTTACCCAACCTCAGTTACTGAACAACTTGAGAACAATAGCATAGCCGGCTGGAGCTAATCCCACTTGATTGAACAATGCTTTCAGCTTGCAAGCAAGTCTAAGGGTTAGAGGAGACCCCGCGAACTTATCAGAGGGTCCAGAAAGCAACTTTTGGAGTTTAAAGTGTAACGCCATAGGCTAATGGAACGATTCTTATAAGCTGTAGGCAAATGTTATAAGATTTGTAGCTTATTTTAGATTGGTCAATGGAAATCAGAATATTCAACACAGAAGATGATTTATTGTATTGTAAACGCTCATTCTGGCATTCTGCTCTGCTCTCTTCACTCTGCACTGCTCTTTCTGCACTGCTTTTTCTACTCTGCTCTCTTCCTTCTCTGCTCTGGCCTGCTTGGAGCTGCGCGCTGCAGCTCCAGGTAAGCCTTTCTCTCCCCACGCCTTCTGCAATAAACCTCATGTTCTAAAGCCTCAACATAGAGATCTCAATTTGTCCCGAACGATCGTCCAGCGGACCCAGAAACCCCCACACAAGTGCAACAAGTGTCCAGCCAAGAGAACGTCACCCAGGATGATTTATATCCATTAAAGCTATCGGGAAATGGAAACAGGACTTTTAAGTGAAAGGTGTTAGACACCTCAACTGTGGGCACGCTACCCGTGTACTGCCTGTTTCCCTCTCTCCTCTGGCCATCCCGTACATTCGAGAGAGGCTGAGGAGTGATTTTCTCCTGGCTGTGCCATCCCGTGTCAGTGGACAGAGCTGTGTGTCCAGGTGTGAGGCTGGTCTGCGCTCATGACACCGCTGGCTCCGAGCATGCTGCAAGGGCTGAGGCTCCCCTGTGCCCTGCCCTGCTCCCAGTGCCCGAGGGCTGCACCCACCCACAGAAGGCACAGCCGCAAGGAGGATGTTTTGATATGCCAGATGCTACTCAATCAAAGCACTGATATTAAGAAGCCTAATTAGCAATTTATATCACATAGTAGAAATGATATTTTTAGTGCATTGAACGTAAGTAGTTGGAATACCAGTAGGAACTGCTGCACAAAGCTGTGTGCTTCATGTGAGCAAAAATTACATCTAAATGAACAAATACCAAAAATGGAGATGGATACTGCCACCAGATGAGCCCGATACTCATATCTGATAACATCATTGCTGGGAGAAACGCAGTTAAGAGACAACATAAAACAGGAGAGCTGCACTTGCAATTAAAGGGTGATGAGGCTGTAACACCACAACATTTACACTACATATAAATCAGCTTCTCAGATGGCCCTTACTTGTAAAAGTGTCAGCCAGTCAAATCACTCTCCTCAAACTACCGGAGTTTTTCAGAATCATTTCCCTGTGCATTTGAACACTCCCATTGCCACCTAAAGGGCTTTTCAGTCAAACAGAAAGCAAAAGTCACTTGGCAAGTTTGCTGGCTTCCAACGGGAAAACCTACAGAAGCAAACCACGTTTGTGTTTTGCTGTGATCAACTGTTTCATACTCCCTGAACAAGAAACTTTTGGAAAAACAATTACACAAAACTACAGGTCAAAATATTTTTCACATTTACAAATAGGACTATATTTGTAAAAATGTGTATGTTTGGGCTTAGCAGGAGTCTCCAAGGCATTTTCACATTTGATTTAAGCATTAGTTTGATTGTGCTGTGTGGAGTTTATTCCTGAGTTTCAGATTAACCCCATTTCCATGACTAGTTTTATCAGTGTCCTGATAATTTAACGTATATTTTTAATACTCATTCAGTTCTCCAGTCTCCAGAGTACTTGACATTAATAGAGAATCCTATCCTAAGGATTGTTGGTGAAAACAAAAGACACCATGGGCTCTGAGTGACAGCATCTCCCATGGCTTGGAGACCTGAAGTAATTTGTCCATGTTGACAAAGGGAATTCATTAGACAAGCTCTGCTGAATCATGATGGGGAAATCTAAGAGGTTGCTGCCCTTGTCTGTTTGACTGACTCCACCCTATGACTGATGGCAGTTTGAGTTAATACACCCCAGATGAGCCACTCCCTCATGCCAAGCTGCAGGATTAGGTAAGGAGCAGAAGATATGACCCCCCTGCTCAGGTAAGCTCAGGTGACCCTCAGGCAGAGCTCACCTGCCACAATGGTTTGCACTGCCAGTTGTCCTTTTCTGGCTCCTAACACCCTGCTCAGCTCACCCCACCTCTTGAACATAGTCTTATTTTTGCAATATTGTTAGACAACTCAGAACAGAATGTTTTCTGTTATTCTAGATAGACATTTGTTGCATTATTATTTATATGAAGAAACTAGGATACAATGCACAAAGCAACTAAAGCAGTTAAGAACAAATCTTTGCACCTCTTTAAATACCCTGAGAGTTTTCAGGGTCGTAAGAAGAGTAAAGTAACAGGCTGCAGACAAGGTCCCAGCCTTGCATAGGGTACATATCCATTCATAAATGTGGACAGTAGGAAAAAACCTACAAACCCTATGCCAAAAAAAGCAGAAACTTAACAATATTCCCCATATTTAGTTTTATTTAGCCACAAGATAAGCAAATGCAATATTAAACAAAGATTTAGGAACAGAAGATGCAAAGGTGTAACAGTCTGGTAACAAGACATTTTACCCAAGGTGAAAAGCAGCTTCCCATTATGATATCCTCATTAATACTGCTATTTACAATTAATAATCACAAGCATAACTTAACCAACTTTTGTATTAATCTTAAATCAAAGGGCTCTTTCCCAGCCAATGAGAGATATTTCAAAAGTGGAAGATAAGTAGATAACACACCTCAAAATAAAGTCCAATTAGCTTAAAGGAACAGAGACAAACCCATCCCTCTGCAATGCTCTCAGTATTAGATGAGAGAACAGAGTGTTGTGGTTTTAGTAGTAGGGAGGGGGCCATAAAGATGGCTCCTGTAAAAAGTTTCTGAAATTCTTCACCATTTCCAGCAAAGCCAATCTCTGATGGCTCTGAAGATGATGGACATGCCACTGGCCATGTTTAAGCCAATTAGAAAGGTTGGTTACGCCTCTGTGATTACATATTTAAGGAAAAATCAAAACAAAATATGCACGCAGCTGCTTGTAGTTAGAGAAGGAGGAGCATGTGAGAACATGTGAAAGAAAACAACACAGAAACACCAAAGTTAGTAGAGAAAGAAGGGCAAGAAGTGTTCCAGGCTCTGGAGCTGTGATTCCTCTGCAGGCCTTGGTGAGCCCATGGTGAGGCGGGGTGTCCCCCCTGCAGTCCATGGGGGTCCATGAGGGATGCAGAGCCACCTGCAGTCCGTGGGTGAGGTGCCAACGTTAAAACAAGGAGATGCTGGAAGCCGCAGCAGCCATAGATGCCAGAAGAAGCCATAGCAGGTGCAGCCCAGAGAGAGACAGAGATAAAGTCTTACAGTTTGTGGAAGAAGTGACCACGCTGGAGCAGGTGGATGTCAGAGGAAACTGCAATCCAAGTGAAAGACCCGGTTAGAGAGAGAGGGGCCCCCTGCTTCCATACTAGAACAGTTTGTCATTGGAAGAATGCACCCTGTAGATGAGTAAAACCCACGCCATAGAAGTTCACAGAGAACTGTCTCTTGTGGGAGGGACCCCACAGCAAATGCAGAGGAGAAAAAACTCCTCTCCCTAACCAGGGGCAGAAGATCTTAGAAAGAGACTAACCTAAAACCCCACACCCTGCCCCCCCTTGCACTGTTGGTAGGAGGGAGGGAGGGGTGGGGAGTGAAAAGAAGGGTGTCTTTTAAAGGTTTAGTTTATTTTTCATATCCTCCTTCTAACTCTGGTAGTAATAAATTTCACTTTACAACTTAAGTTAAGCCTAGTTTGTCCTTAGAGCGTTTTCTCCCAGTTCCTTATCTCAACTCATAGACCTTTAAGTTAATTCCCTAGGGTTTTTTTCCCCCCCTCTCCTTCCCTCCTCTGCCCAGCTGTAACAGGGGAGGGAACTAGTAAGCAACTGCTGTGAGTGCCTAGCACTTAACCTAAATCAAACCACACCACAGAGCCATTGTGGCAGCTGCAGCTGTGGCAGACTAAAACGTTTTTTCCAAATTCCCATTCTATAGGGGGAGCAAAACCCATCACAACCCATTCACCAGATTAGCTCTGCCCAGGTTTGAAGCAGCTCACACCACACAACTGACCAGTCCAGATCCAGTTCCCTGCCCTTCCTGACTGTGCCTACAGCACCCAGTGCAGATGCCTGGTACCTCTTCAGTTCCCTGCAGCTGGGGCAACTCCTTGCATTGATTATCCAACAACACAACAAGAGAAACCATCTCCTCTGCTGAGGTCATTCTGCTTTAAAGCACAGCAATGGGCTGCCTATTTCTCTGGGGTCAGCACCACAAGGCATTCTCTGATTCAGAAGAGACGCTGCAGGTGCTGATCTAAAGCTCTGAGCAGGAAAACGTGGACACAGGGCAGCATCCTTCCATTTTGCTCTGGGTATCACTTTTTCGTTGCTCATTCTTCATACCTGTGGTTGATGCTCTCCAAAGAGCTCACTGTGAGATCCTCTGCACATAGCCAAGATCTTATCTCCACAAGGCTGTCCTTGACAAAGCCCCCACTTACACCCCCTTTGTATCAGCCAGTCCAGCTGCACTAAACAAACCACCTTTACCAGCTGCCTTCATCCCTCAGGTGGGTGGTTTGTATTTATGCCTTGCACATGAGCCTTGTCTCATTACCCACCTGCACAGACTCCCACCCGCTTTGGGCCTGACCACCACAATTCCAGGTTGATAAAATCACACTTGGGGAAACATGAGCCTAATTATTCCTACTGTTTCTTATTTTCTTTATGCATAAAGGAAAAAAATCCTAAAATTGTTCTTCAGCCTGAAAAAAACCCCAAAACACAATAAATCTTTTAGGGAGAGAGAGAGAGAATGAGCAAAAAGGTGTTTAAACCACAGGCAATAAAGAGAATGCCAACAAAGTATCCAAACCTTCAGGAATGGAGTTTGCGAGCTCATTACAGGTGTAGCAGTGTGGAAAGCCCACCAACATAAACAAAAATCTTTCCAGTTAGTAGAGGAGTCTTCAATGAGGCCTCTGAAAATTAGGCTCACGCACACCCAGACCATCGTGTGCACTGCCTCCCACCAAGTTCTCTGAGTAATCTTTGTTAATGCTCCTTTCATAACCAGCTGACAGTGCAGGTGCTGACACTATTTGCTGAGTATTTTTTTTGCTAAAATCAATCCTTAACACTGACCACAATAAGTGAGTTAGGCTCTTCTATAAAATTCATACTTAAAATAGCCGTGAATCTTCTTAATGTGTCATTTGACATTTGTTATTACTTGGCTGTGGACTGGCTTTGAATATTTTATGAAATATTTATGGCAGAAGGGGATATGGGATTCATAAGAGCAAGACACATACAATATGTGGAACATTAGTGACAATTACCACAAGGGTAAAATTAGTATAATCAGCCATCACTTTCTTATGAAAAAATACAGACTTAATTGGTGGCAGGCACATATTTCTTCCATTTTAAGACTGCAATTTTTTAGGACTGATTTGCATAGTTTTCTTCACTTTTTCAGGGTTAAATAAAATTCTGTTTAAATGTGAACTTTGGTTAATTAACTCATGGTAAACAGAGAAATGTTCTGTTCTCTTTCAAGAAATATTTTGCAAATTCTCTTTTCATCCCTAATAATTTGTCAAAAGGAGAGAATAGTAATCATGTGCATCACATCCAGCTAATGTGCAAACAGATTGTAAGCAAGTGAAAGTGGAATTTATGAAAAAGACTTTTCTATTGTTGTGTTTGTTGGAAAGTAGATTGAATTCAAAAACTTAAATTAAAAAATACGTAAAAGTTCCATGATTAAAAAATATTCTCCAGTGATAATGACAGATCCCATTTTAGGAAAAGAAACACTGAGTTGCTGCAGTGTCTCCAAAGCAAGGTGTATTTGGACTTCCCAAAGGATATTCTGCATTGGCTGTCAATGTCAAAATCACACCTTGTCCCAACTGAGTACCATAAAATACCCTGTGCTGTGGCTGCACACTGCCCAGGGCCAGCAGCTCAGGCTCCATCAGCCAAACTCAGGCAACTTCCATTGGAAGAAATGTTTAAGCAGTCACTTGGTGAAAAGATTTCTCAGACTGGATGGAAATTCACCTGCTTTTATTTGTGCAGGGCTTGAGACAACATGCACACTTCGAGGAGATTTCACTTCTAGATTTATATCCACTGCTAGAGCAGAGGCAGGAAAAATAAGTCAAAACCTGCTGCTGTGAGTGTTGCTGCCCCATCCACCGAAGTAATATATTTAACATAAAGCTGGAGTTTGCCTTGCATAGCAAGTCTGTAGTTGCTACTCATGCAGCAAAACTTTCAAGGGATAGCTAGGACTGAAGGGCCACTAAATACCTTCCTTTCAGAGAAGTTTGGATGGGCTCCCTAAAATAACTCACATTTTCAGCTTATGCCCCTTTTAACTGGGCTTAAGGAAGCAACACAGTCAGAAGAAAAGTAATCTCTAATTGTCTTACCCTAATTCATGTATCACCTAATTAATAAATGAAAATACAAGGCACGCTGCTAGTTTGACCTGGGATTAGTACTCCCATGGAGGTTTACACTGCTACTTTCCTTGCTATACACTTTTCCCTGCAGGAAGATTAGCATCTTTAGGGTCATATTTATTTATGTGCGTGTATTTATTTATATGTATCAAATATTTATTCAATTTTTTAACAATAAGATTCAAAGCCATTTAATATATTTTCCCTTGCCCACTAAAACAGTGTTTCTCATGCAAATACTTGTACCACTGTGATTTTGTTCTCTTGAAATCTCTAGGGGTTAGGTGCTTTAACACCTTCTGGGATTATGGCATAAAAACAGCAATGTATTCTGCATAATAACACCCCATCTTAATGCATTTTGTTGCTTTTATCTAGAAGCAGACCTAAAGAGCTCTCTCTCAGGAAAAAAGAAAAAGATATTTAAGCAGATAATACAATTCCTTTGGAGGCCCCAAGTTCTTCTCCAAGTGCACACATGCAATTTCCATTAGCATTTAAAGGAACATGAAATGAGGAGAGATTCTCAGCCTGTTTCATTGGCTGTTGTGAATATCCTGGCTGCAGAAATGTTAATGTTTTTATGTATTACCTCCATCTGCTTCAGTCCTGTGAAATTTGGGTGTGCTATTTATAAATATGAATATGTTTGAGTTAGTATATGTTTTACCTGCTCTGTAGGCACTATTCATTTTCTTGCAGAAAGCACATCTGTCACTGCTTTCATTAGAAAGGGTCCTTTTTATGTTCTTTTTGAATTATAATATTGATTTTTTTTTTTCCACAGCACTGCTGTTTGGCATAGTGTATTGTTAAACCACTCAACAAGTTTAAACCCTTGAAAATGGGGTTGGTAGTGGAAGTGCTGGCACACCCTGAGCTACATTGTCATGAGCCCTGATGCTGTGCTGAATGGACTGAGCCACACTGACACCCCCCACCTCAGGACTGAAGTACCAAACACCTTGAAATACTATTTCAGCAACACACTTCTGTGGTGATACACTGCTTGGATTCAAAATAAATTCTATGAAATTCAAAGAAGCTGTGGGAATGGATAACCACAGCCGAGGTGCTGGAAATGTCTCACAAATCAATCATTCCCAGGTGTGAACAGAATTTCCAGGTTGATTTCCTACATATTTTATTTTTGTAGGTTTCTTTGAAGTTGAAATCTCTTTTTATTTGTAACATCCTTGCCCTTGAGTCTTTCTTCTTTTCTAAATATTCACTCATTCCCCATAATCCCTTTATTCCGTTCTATTTTCCAGCCATACCTCCCCTGATACGCATTTCAAAGGCCTATTGTGCTCAGGCCCATCTGGATGCGCTGTTACACTTGCAGCTTTGTCTCTACTTATCTCCCACAGGAACTGGAGAAGCTGGAGTTCCTCTGGATCCTGCTTAACCAGCACTTAGGACAGGAATGCCTTGATGGAAGTGGAAGTTCTAGTGGGCTTTGAGCAGCTCTCAGGCCCTGCCCACACCTGTCCTGCAGTACCCCAATATTCACATCTCCCACAGAAGGGTTCACCTGAGGACGTACAGCGAATTCACTGATTGCTGCAATGTCACACATAAACTCAACGTAAAACATCTTTGTGTGCCTCTTCCTTTGGAAAAACCCCACATTCCCACAGACCTCATGACAGTGTAATAGTCTAGTATTTCTAGTGTAATTATATTCCCTTTAGTAGTCACTATACTAGGATGCCTTTTTTGTGGAAGATATATAGACAACATCAAACACACTTTCTGAGGCCTTTTCTGAAGTACAAGAAAATGCAATCCATGAGGGCTTGGAGGCATTCTGGCTTCACTAATATTCATATATTAGAACAAACAACTGTGGATTTTTGGATTATATCCAATTGAAATTTCACATCAGCCTGTGGTTTCCTTTTGAATGATTAAATATTGTACCAAAATAATTTTAGTGCTGCTATTCAGGGGGAAAACACGATGAAAAAAAGCAGACAAAAATATATGCATCAGTGGGTTATGCAGCAGGGAGGCACCCCTGCTTTTCAGTGCATTCCCTTCCCTGCTGCAAGGTACTCCTAAAATCTTGGTAGGAGGACGGGCAGAGTGCCTGTTCATGTGGTCACAGGGCAGGGAAAAGGTGTTCCACAGGCATGATGCTCATGGGGGCTGGCTGAGACCCTCTCCTGCACTGTGCTGGACCCACATCCAAGCCTCCCCTCTGGTTTTGCTGTTTAAGCAGCTCTACACCTGCACTTGAATCAAGGCAGGCTGGAGTATCCTGAGCCCAAAATACCAGGTGAAAGAGAGTGTGGCTTTTCCCAAAGGCTGGCTAAAAAAGCCCCATCTCAAGTAGTCACCTATAAAAGCCTGTGCTGGAAGCGAGGGGGTTAAAAGTAGTGCCATTTGCAGCTCTATTTTGCTTTTGAAATGATAGATTTCTGAGATACTCATTAAAAGATGAATTCAGACAGTGTCCTTGAGACAGTTAATGAGATATGCTAATTTAAAATAAATAGGTCTGGTATGAATTCTTGATAAGAAAACATCTGCTTGGATCTGTTGCTCACTTTCAAGGGAGGTAACTGGGTCTGAAGACAGCAAGATATGATAAGGAATATGTAGCCAACTTGAAGGCAACAGTTTAAAAGACTTGATTGTTTTTCAAGTTAGCTCTGGAAGAGATTTCTTCCATCTGACTCCTTTTGGATGTCGGGACTAAGAGAGGCAGGCCTTGGGCCAGGAAGCCACTAAATGAATTAAGGGGAGTCTAATCAGCCATCAAAGCCACTGAGGAGAAAAGCAGTTCTAAGGCACTCCATGTTCTCCAAACAGCTTTGTTGTGTCTAGCAAAGAGAATGGATTTTTCCTGAAAGTCACCAAAGGGACTGACACTAAACATCCCCCTCAATAACTGCAGAGCACATCACCCTGATTCCCACCTGTGTGGCACAGCGGGCCTGGCAGCCAGTGTGTCCCTCTGGGAAAGCCAGCACCAAGGGCACTTCACCCCCCCTGCCCTTGGCAGTGAAGCAGAATGACTTTACAATACAGGTGGATAGGCTTGTGTCCTGGGTGTGCTGCCAGTTTCATTATTGGGTTGGAAGTTTTTTTGATTCAGTCACAGAAATGTGCTATCTTGTTTTTATGTAGACATCCTTGCACCATCCTTGCTTTAGAAGCAACAGCTTGGATAACTTCTTGTACAAGTCACAGAGCAGCAAAAGGTGGCAAGAGAAATCCTACTGCTCCTCGTATCTTCTTAGCTCTCCTCTGAAAAGTAAGAATTGCCATCCCCAAGGTGGTCACACTTTCTCCAACAGCACGGAGAAGTGCTATGGAACAGGCAGTTCAGCCCTATGGCTAGCAGTTATAACAAAGCTTATGTACTATTGCTGTGGGGTTTGAGCTTGACAGTCATATCATGATGTAGTGTACATGCTACAAATTTTTTAGATGTTTCAGAGGTTCAGTATGCAAAGATTATTGATACTGACCTTTCAAAAATTTCCAATCCAGATGTTTTAATTTTTGATTTAAGTTTATGCACCATACCCTGTTACAGGGTTTTAATGGTACTGAACACTGTCAGGAAGAGTCAAAATCTACTGGGTATTCAATGCCTTGTACTCAATAATATGAAATTAGGACTTTAATTCCCTTCCACCAGATCATTCCTTTCCAGTTCCACCAGTGCAGCCAGGAGAGGCTGAGGCTGTCTCTGTGCCTGAGGGAATGTGAGCAGGTAGGCTGGGAAGTACTATTTGCACTCACCAGCCTGACTTGGATTTAGGTTGTTCTTTGTGGTAATCTGGGATCAAGATATGGCTGAAAGATCCTATTGCATTGTGACATTTCCTCACCTCTGTCTGCACCAGCTTTTGGCTGTGGCAAAAAGTCAATGAGCTGCACTTGCAGGTCTGAGCTCAGCTTTTAGGTTTTCCTTCTCTAAAATACTGATGCCTCCAATATGGATCTGACAGGGTATTTGGAAAACATGGCAGTACCTGCCTATGTGTGAGTGTCTGAGTGCCAGCTTTCTTAGTGATCAGAACATGCTTACACAGATTCCTATTCCTTGATTTAGTGTCTAATAATAGTAGTCAATTCTTAATTTCTGTTTCTGTCTGGTAAAATCTAACTACTCAAGAAGATAAACCAGATAATATGATGATAAAATATCTGTTCTTCACCCCATATCATTGTAACAATCACATCACATGAATATTTTTTTTTCTAAAACGTTTTGTTGAGGTAATTTTTTGGCACAAAGATTATTATTATATAATCATAATAACATAATTCCCTATAACTATTGTTAGACACATCATCTTTCCTTATCATATTTTTTCTCTCCTGTTCCTGAGTTGCTTTGTTCAGTGCTTTGTACATGTGCAGTCAGCATCATGCTGAGTCACTTAGTAAGTGAATCAGATATTTTTATAACCCAGAATTTTATGTTTGGGCTGGGAGCTTACAGCTCCCAGTAACCTGAGCTTCAAATCCACTTTACTCATGACTTTAATGGAGAATTTGATCCCTGAGTTTATTTGTGACAATAAACAGAGAATTTTATAACAAATAGTATGCAGTGATGGTATTTGGTTAGTTGTAATTATGAAACATGATTGCCTCCTCAGCTAGTGCTGCTGCTGCAGATGGTTACTGGACTTCATGAATAAATGATCTATACCAATTCAGCAAGTTCTGTTACCCTGAATATTTTGTGAATGGTGTGAATTCCAGTACTCAGTATATGAAATGCAAGGAGAAATGGTCCAAAATACTCTATACAATTAGTGCTTACCAAACTGTAATGCTGATTCAAAACTCTTAGATAAGCATAATGTAAAATGGGAACATCTGAATATGTTGCATTTGTCTAGAAAAAGGTTTGAAATCAGGTCCAGATTTCAGCTCAACTTGTATTAACGAAGCTTTCATTAAGCCATCTCCTTTTTACTTAAAAAACACAGAATCATATCTCTAGCTGATATAAATCAGGACCACATCCAAAGCTTCATTATATGTGTAATTTATAGAGGTAGAGACACTCCATTCCCAAGTCATGTAAGTTTGAACCTTACTACCTAAAGGACAACAGAAGTCAATTTATATTATGATTGCTGAGTAATTTGTGAGAGAAGGAAAATCTAGGCTGCATTATCCTTCACACTGGATAAATTGCTTTCTATGTCTTTAATATGGTGGGCTAAAGGTTGGTCATTAACATGTTTATATATTTAGCAACTAGTCTATTATATAATCTCAAGATTAATTTTGAGGAATATCCTTGTAATAATTCCCTTTGCTACAGCTTTATTCCAAGGTTCCACTTGCACTTTCAGCTGGGTTGCACGAGTGCTAATGAAGCACACACAAAGTCCTTGCTTTTCTGCTACTTGTACCTCGCTTAATCCCCTTTATGAACATGCCACTCACTCCTGTAAAACATCTTAATGGAGTGTCTGTGCCGTGCTGGGAGCCAGCTGGGAGCTCTTCATGCACCACGGTGGGGACAAAGGTGAGCTCTGCCTGACGGGCAGCACTCACCGGGCTTGCACCGCCCTGCTCTGGCGACTTAGGCTTTCATTACGATGGTTAGTGAGTATTAATGGCATTACTCGTGTTGCCTGGAAGGCTCAGTGGAGATTAGAGCTCCGTTGCTCATTCTGCTGCACAGACGCAAGAAGAGACAGAGCTGCTCTAGAAGGGGTCGGACAGGGGAGGGGAAATGTGGAGGAGGGGAACAGTGCCTGGGACATGAGGGACCAGGGCTGCGCAGTCTGTGGGCCAGGGAAGAAGGGGACCCTGCTATCCTGAATTGTGTCACACCCTCCTCTCTCGCCACCCATCCACTCAGCCCCTTTCTGGACAGCCAGGGTTCACCAACCGATCCAGGGGCTTCGCACCCCGAATGTGCTGAGCTCTGGAGCCAAGCCAGACCTTCCCACATTATTTCTCAGTGACTGCTCCAGGATCTCAAAGCCCTGCAGATACCTGCAGTACATGGACATTTGGCAAATCCTGCTAGTGCCTGTAATGTCATCATAAACTGACATATTTATGTACATTTTATGTCTTTTTATGATGCATCTTGGGGATATGATTTTTCATTGTTGTCATAATCAGTCAGTCAGAAAACTGGTACCTTTCCACAGACAGAAATAATGCATTGACACTGCCTGACTGCAATATATTAAAATTTAAATTACCCTCTGGTCTGCTGTAGGAATCATATTAACTGGTCCTAAACACACAAAAAAGGCAGAACAGTAAAATTCAGAGAATGATAAATTACTTGTATTCTTTCATATTTCATAAAGAAAATATTATATAATAGTCTGAAGTTTACTTACTAAATGTTTATAAATGCTAAGATAATTTTTTTAGAAAATCAGTATACTATTCTAAGTTAAAAAGACATTCCTCTGACATTTGGCAGCTTCACAGCCTGGGTAAAAAACAATTCGCAGTAACTATGAATTTCCATTCAATCTGGGGGCATGAACAGCTTAATTGAGAAAGCGTGTTAGAAGCCAACAAGCCAGAATCACAAGTAGTAACTTGAGTTCCTCGTTGCAAGCCCACCACGATCTAAGGATCAAACTGTAGCACCTTTGTTTCAGTAATTAAGTGTACAGTGCCAGCAAAAACTATTTTTGTTCCTGTATTGAGCTCCTGCAATAGAAAGCTGCATGAGTTTTCAGACTGAGATATACGTGTGAATTAATCTGTGTAATGGTCCAAGAGACATTTTGCAGATTTCTGTTCCTTTTCTGAATACTTTTATATCTGAAAAAACATGCATTTTTCAGTACGTGTTATTCTAGTCCAATTGCCTGGGTCCTTTCCATTCAGATAATTTCAATAACTGTGTATGAACATGAAACCAGGCCCTCGTTGTTAACATATCTATTTTAGTAGAGAAAAGGGGGAATTTATGGTACTTTTATTACAGTTTATCTTCATGTAGCTATGTTTGGGATCAATCTGGGCTTTAGCTATAGAGAATCAAATAAAATGCATTTTAATGCTCACATGAAAGAGCAGCTTTTATTTCCCAACTCTACCTTTCACATGTGTCTGCCTTTCCCTCTCCCCACCATGGCCAATATAATGTCTCTGGCCTATTAAAAAAGAAATCAAACCTAATTTTTGGCTGATGTTTTTTTGAAATGTGTTTAAAAATAATCAATGCTGGCTTTAGTTTTGGGCAATTATCAAACAACATCTTGTGAGATTTCCAAAGTTGTTGGACAACCCACACTAAAACTTTCTTACTACATTGAAGGAAAGATTGTTAGAACAGGTTAACTTCCATTACACATCAGTCTTTTGTTCCTTCTCTGAATTCTATTAAATTGTTTTTGTTAGGGAAAAAACCAAGGTTCATAATGAGGTCCAAAGACAAACTGCTTTTGCAATGGGCAGGGTGGCATAACACGTCTGATTTTTTTCTCTCCAGCTCAGCCAACATTTCTCCTCAGTCACAGTGATGTTCCTTCACAAGCTCAGTGTATCTTCAAAGTATTTGCTGCAAATGCATCTTAGACATTTGTTGCTATACTGAGCTGCTTTATTCAAACCACACTCAGGAAATCACTTTAAGGACCAAAATCATTAAGAGACTCCCCTGGAGTTTCGTGGGAGTGTCTTGATACATATCCACCTCTCGCACATGGTGTGCATCTCAGGGTTAAGGGAAAATTGCAAAAAGATGGCAGGGCACCGTCTGTGTTGGCATCACTACCACAGTTTTTGAGTTTTGAGTTACAGTTTTGAGCTAACAAACCACAATACTGCAGCACATAAAAAAAAAGTAAAGGATCATGGCGTGAACCCTGCCAGATGGAATACGGAGACAGCTCAGGAGAACTTGCCAAAAAAATGTGTGTGTGTGTGTGCATGTGTGTGCACAAACCCTTTATAAAATTAAGCAATCTCTTGAAATTCCTCCACTTCAAGAAGCTTCAAATCAAACGCACTTTCACTTGCCAGCACCAAGAGAAAGTTATCACCATTTATATTCATATACACATAAGCTTCATCCAGATGGTTTTACACACTGTTTCCTGTAATCTAATGCATTTTTCTGCTTGTGAATTACCAAGAGATGATCCTAGTTATGACAATTATATTCACACTTGTAACTGCCTGATAAGGGCACAGGTAAATGCTTTAAAGCTAACACATTAGCTTCAAACTTTCCACTTTTACTAATCATCTGTTCTTTGTAGTTGGTCACCTAGTCACAGGACATGATTTCTATTTTAAATGTGTGAATAAAACTTTTAGAATAGCAGAATATGGAACAAAAAGCGTGTCATTCTTACGCAAATACATATTAATTTCCAAAAGACTAGGAAACTGCTTACACAAATGTTGCAGGATAGGGAATCATTCCTTCCATAAGTGACACAAAGCTAAGCCTCAGCTGGCACTCATCTGCATAACTCCAGTGCCTCATAGGAAGGTACAGCAGTTTACACAAGCTAAGAGGGTCTGAACTTTTGCTTCTTGTGTCTCTGCTGTATTCTCCTATTGTCATGGCCTTTTTACCTTGCATAAATATATGTTAATTAGCTTTAATTAGGATAATTGCATCATAGCTATTCTACTCACACTTTCACTGGTGTTAAAGAGATCCAGCCACTTTAGATTTTTGCTAATGATGCTGGTTCATATGGAGAGCAAAGTAATATTGCCAGATCTTATATCAAAATCTTTTTCTGGAAATAATTAGGAATTTGGTCATGTCCTAAAGCTAAATAAAGGTCAAAATCTCAATTTTTTACAAAAATTGAAATATAGCTAGGTATATACCTAATAAAATCATGAAAGAAGACACAAAAGAAATGTGCATTAGAACAGGTAACAGAAGAAAATTACAATGCTGTTGAAAGACTTTTCCAATGGATTGCATTTTTAGTAACACCAACAACAGTATTCTCTAATCTCATTTGGTCATGTGCAAATCAACTTTTTTTAACAGAGGTAAACACTGTACAGGAATAGAATAGAATAATACATTGGAAGGGTCCTACAAATACCATCTACCCCTACTGCTGACTTCCAGATTATCAGAGCAATCCATGGCTGCCCAAATATTTGCTTTAAACAGGCTGGGTGGGCAGGAGGCTGGGCTAAGGCATCTTTTGACTCTGCTCACTGTGGCTGTTAGAAATCAATTTGGGCTTTATTATAGAGAGCCATCTTGGGTCTGATCAAATTTGGGTTTGCTCCAGAAAATCATTTCAGAGCTTTGGGCTTTTGCTGCAGTTGGTGCCCCGTCAACTGAAGTAAATAGGACAGTGTTTAGAGCTGGGTGTGTTGCTTCAAGATTACCTGTAAGCAAGAAATCCCTGGCTGTTGGGTTAGAGCCGTTTGGGAGCTGTAGAAATGAGGCTTAGCAAGAACTATTCACCCTTAGTCAGTAATTAATAATACACAAATGTGCCAATGACTTCTACTCCTGGTTATTTTATTAGCAGTGCAGTGATCCTGTGTTACAAAGGGGTCCTGCACTGCCCTGCGCTCCTGCTCAGTGCTAACTCAGTTTATATCCCCTCTCCCACTCTCAGATATGGATTCACCAGTCCCACGGATGTTTCATAGAACACCACTTCAGCAAAACCAGCCCCGAATTCATCACTGCAGCAACATAATATACCTTGGCACAACTGTATTATAGTATTGCATTCTTGTGCTGTAGTTAAGGCCTGTCAGCAATTTCATTATTGAGTCCTATTTTTAGCCATTTGTGACTTTTAAAAAATAATAAAAGCATTTACAGTGCAGGCTTAATCTGAACAGTATTTTTTTCTCAGTGGGAAATGTAATGATATACATTCTATGTGTGTATGACAGTAGAAGTAATTCCTTCATCTACATAAAAAATCTGCTGACTTGTGTTTCCTTATATTTTTTTCTGTGATTGACTGTTATTCTCAAATGCATTCTAATAAATTTACAATTTATTGCAAAACTTTCATAGTGACCCTAATGTGGAAAAATGTTATACATGGGCTCCATAAAGATGAACATTCACAGAGTGCCGTAGTCAGTGATACAGGTGATATTGAGCTGATGATTATTGATTAAGACCTTCCCCTTGACTTCATAGATGTGGTATATACCATGACAACCTTAAGCATCATGAAGAAAAGTTTTATGTGCCAAAAGTAAGCAGGATTTTATTCCTCTCCATAAAAACACAATGTAAATCCAGAATAATCCTTGGATGAGCTCTGAAGATTTTAGTATCTAAACTGATGAACAGCCACATTTTCTATTTTCTTTCTATACAAAATTATTTTACCATCTATTTTCTGTTATACGAAAAATTCTGCCTGAACTGCATCTCTGGAAATCCAAACTAACTTAAGGGACCCTGCTGGCCTGCTGCCAACTCACCCTGGCATAACAGAGCTCATGGATTGGCCTCTCCACCTTGAAGGTGAAAAAGCATTTTTCATGTGATGGCTAAGATTACAAAACTAAAGGCAATTCACAACTCGTACAATGAGACACAATTCATCTATATATTGTTTTTGGAACAAAGGCTTGCCTTTGAAGGTGGCAATTACAAGTAATTGCATCTCTAATAGTGATATGTAGCTCAATTATCAAGGCCTTCCCGTAGAAGTGAGAACAGAAGTACATGGAATAGCTTACTTTTTATTTATTTGATAACATTTTTGTTAATTTATTTATTTTGAGCCTTCTACACCTGCTTAAGCTGACTCCATAATGACCTGTTCTAATGCAACACTGATGGGAATGTTTATTATTGGCTACTTAATTGCAGAATGTCCCAAAGAGCATTATAAATGTAAGAAACTGGGATAATTAGATTAAATGTTAAACACTGAATTTATGCTTGATAATATTCAAATATGCAAAATCTGCTCAAAACCAGAAGTTTTTCATACAGCAAGTTCAGCACATTTTCAGGCAAGTATGTGCTATGGAAGCAGCTTCCACGCCTTGGTCACCTCCTCACAGGAGTTCCATTAGCTGGCACAGCTTTAGCTGCAGTCTGCTCAGATCTCTCTATAAAAGTCAATGGAAAGAGGAGACTTTTCAACAATAAACAGACACAGGCCAGCAGCAGAAAACATGCAGCAGCATCAGCTTGTGCTAAAGCATCAATTTTGATTAGTTACTGGCCAGTAGCTCCAAGCTATTTTTCAATTTTAGCAAAGCTTCTTGTATTTTACACTGTTTCTGCTATTACCCTACAAACAAGGGTTTGTATTCCTCAGATTTTTGTAACCATGTTTACCAGGAAAAGTTTGCACACCTTCAGTGCTTGGCTTTCTTAGAACTGCTCCTCTCCACTAAAACTCATACCCTGAGGGACTCTGACAGGTTCTGAGAGAGAGACAAGACCTGCCCAGTATCAGCAAAGTTGATGTTTGAAACAAGTTTATAATTTGGATTTCTCCATTGCTCTCAAACTCCCATTAAACACTTGATGCTTTATGATACTGACAGACCTTAATCGTTTTCCATCAGCACAGTGAGGTTGTGGGAAAAATATTGCGCACCTGCTCACAAAACAAACAAACTTCGTGTGCTGTGATGACTTAAGTGATGAGCTGTGACTCCTGCCCCAGAGGTGGCTAACAGGGACCAGACATGCCAGCCGTGTCCCAGCCTGGATCCTGGAGGGTTCGAAGGGACAGCAGCCTCAGCCAGTGATGCCAGGTTCAGCAGGCTCAGTGCTGCTGTTCACAGCACTTTTTCTTCTGTGGCAAAACCACTAAAACAGTTAAATAATTTTGAAAGTATGTTTAAGGAAACCACTAAATCCATTTGCCTAGATAGGGAAAATGTCATTTTGTGGACAGTTGCAGATGGAGACAACTTCCATATTACTGCACAGAAGGAGCCTGTGTGAATGCCACATCACAGTTGCAGGAAAATAGTGCTGGCAAGTGGGGCTGTCCTGTCATTTTGGGAAGGATAAAGATCTATAAATTTTTTTCTAGGGAAGGGATGAGCAGGCACACACTGTGTTGGCAGCCCTGTACATTTTCAGTACTTTTTTTACCTACATAACTAATGCAGACTCTAATTTGGTATTCTCAGATTTCCATCAAAGCAGCAAGAGCCTTACACTACAGAGCAGCATGGAGCAGCCAGGCAAATATTATCCTAACAGCAAAAGTGCAACTTCTTTGTCTGTGTCAGTGAAACTCCATTTCCCAAACCTTATAAATGATTCTTTTACTTTAATTGTGCCCAGAGATGGAGTCAGTTTTAATACACCGTGACTAAAAATCTATCTTCACTCTGAAAAAGACTTTCCTATGTATATATTTAAATATGTTACATCGTATATATGTATATATAAAAAGATTTTATATATATATATACAAGCTCTATCAGACATACATATGCTTGTATCCACATCACCCTATTTACTGGCATTAATTTTTAAATTAATTTTTTACTTTCTGTCAGCTCATTAACCCTTTGGCAATCAGTTCTGTAATTTAATTATCTGTTGGGAAGAACAGCCCTTCCTGGTAAAAATAACTGGCTAATATTTTCATGGGGGAATCTATGTCTCCAAGAAGAGATTTTCTAAAATCTCTGCTTTATAGAAAAAGTTGATGATTCACAATTCGCTTTCTCAACCTGCTGATAATTTTGTAGGCTCCTGTTAGGTCCTTACTGCAGTCATCGGGTTTTTCCAACACAGCAAGCTCTGGTCCACTTAGTACCTGCTACAAACAGATGCCATTTCATTTTTATGGTCATTCTCATGGCCTTCCTGCTAGCTTTTCTAGGTCTCCTGCAGCCTTATGAAAATAGAATAAGAGGAATTCTGTACAGTATACATATTTACTGCTGATAGATACAGCAGTATAATGATACATGCTGGTTTCTTCTCTTTCTCTCCAAAACAGCAATCAAATTGTTCCACATTAGGAAAGAATGACTGCAATATCATAGAGTTCCCCTGGTTTTTTTGGTTTTTTCCCTTGGTGGCTACAAGTTCTATTGTCAAATTCACCATCTAAGGAAGAGACTCTAATGGTAATGGCAGAAAATCATTTATGTCACTGCTGTGCAGTGGAAGAAAATTCTTGAGGTTTCCATAGCTCTGAACCCATGTAACCTACTACTGGACCAGTGTAGAAAAAAATCCTCACAAAAAAATCTCTTCAGAGACTATAAGGAAATCTTTGGCTTTGCCAAAAATGCCTGCAGGGTTGCAGCTTGTGTTGCTCATGGGCAGATAATGTGCATCAGTTTTCAGTACTGTCAGCAGGGCATTTTTCATCACCACATAATCTGTTCATAAATCTAATGATCCATAAATTTGTCCATGGCTTGAACAAGAAGTGGCTCTAAGCATGGGACCAGACCTATTAACAAGCAGAGCTGCTGCACATGTAGCATGACCATGGGGTCACTGCCAGCAGCCACCTGGGCTCAGCACTGAACTGGCCTGACTGGGCTTGCTGGAGCTGTCTGCTGGTGGGAGCACACAGATATAAATACACACACTCAGGCATGAATATACAGATAGAGATATATTAATAATAATTTTTAAAAACCTTCTAAAGGATCAGGATTAGCACCTCACAGGTGATGAAGGACTCATTATCAGGATCACAGCCCTTAGAGCACTCTGTTGCCTGTCTGGCACACTGCCAAAAATAAGTATGCTGCTGCCAGGGTAAGGTTCTGCAGAATATTAATGGCCTTCATAGTCCACACTCTCCTGGATTCATAACTTCCCCAGGAGCGGGCAGACACAGGTATTTCTCATTTAGCCTTTCCTTTCACAACATCCAACAATATTCCCCCCCAGACACAGAGGTGTTGCATTCAGCAGGGCAGGCCAAGGGCAGAGCTGCTACAGCCCTGGCAGTTCCACAGAAAAACTGGTCTCAGGAGGGAAGTTTGGGAATAGGGGCACTTCATTATTTCAGCTAGACACAGGCAGAGCTGAGGAAGGATCTGTGGGTCATCCAGTGAAAATAGATGGATGTGGCCGGGGCATGCACTGTGTGTCCCTGCATGTCCCAGCCCAGCTCTGCCTGCTGGCATCGGGACTGCCACGGGCAAGTGGCTGAACCAACAGCAACGGCAAGGAAGAGCCTGAAAAATACCTTGTGTCTTGTTCCACTTGGTGAAGGAGATGCAGGATAAATATAGCGTCCCTTTTCTTTTGCAGCAGGCAAGTGTCCTCTTCACAGAAGACACCAAGATATGAGCAGTGGTCTCCTAGGAGGAGCCACCACAAGGATGAGGGCAACATGCATGCGTGGAGAGCCCAGGCCAGGCTCCTGGGTGCTGTCTGTGGGTGCTTGTACCTACCTGGGTGTGCAGTCAGAGCACAATCCCCAGTTTCCTTAGAAGTAGTAAATCAAGGCAAAAGTACATATGTACAAATCAATTTATTCATATACTATTCATTCATTCATGTATAAAACAATGTAGTATGTTAATTCAGGTCCACAGTGCCAAGGCAACACTCCCCACTTCCCTTTCTTAAGTGAAAATAGCACATGGTACATTTAACTTACACTTTTAATGACAGAGCTCTACAGATTTCAGATATGTTTTAAAACCTCCAGAAAATATGCATCCCACTTGTTTGTCATGCTTGAGCCTAATGTGATTTGAATGAGAGGAGAAATTAGGCCTGACAACTAATATATTTCTTGTAAAAGACAGAAAATACTAAATACGAGTATTTATATGAGATATAAAACCTGTTGTATGTGTAACGGAAGGGGGAGAATAGTGTATATGAGTCAGGGGTCTGTTGTTAAGCCCATGGCAAATGTAGCTGTGTTCTGCTGTTCCAAGGAGCAGTGATAGCAACACACAAGTCCAAGTTCTTTACTAGAGTTTCATACTTCATTAATAATATCACAGGTCTCGAAAAGGAATCTTTTTCCCAGTATGAGAGGAAATTAGTTCCCTTGCTGTGCTCTATCACGGTGCCTCCCCAATGCATCATTTTGCATTTACTTCTCCTTCCCTCCCACACTTCGGGGTAACCAAGCAAAGGTGGGTTTGGCAGATTTTCACACTGCCTCACAAGAGGCAGATAATCATGATTAAATTCCTCACTCTCCCAGCTCTACTTTATTTTTTCACATAGTTTTTCTAATCATAATTGGATCATCTGAGAATTAGAGCTCTTTTCCCCCTCTCATTTCTAGTAACCAGAATCAGTCTCTCTTTTTTTCTCCCCAGAGATAATCCCCTGGAGATGGGAAAGGTTTTCTGTTGTGGTTTTTGCTTCCATGTAAGCTTTGAACAATGACTGCTGAGCTGGCTTTGACAGGTGTTAAAATATCTTGGAGCTGGCTGAACATTCGTATTGATTAACTAATACATGGACAGAGGTTTTTAGAACTGATTGCTTTACACTGTTTCAGAAGGAAGTGGAGAAAATATGCTACATTATCACTTTCTTTCTCATCCATTTTCATGTACTATATTCCATGTTCATCCAGTTTAACTGCTAAGCTGTCAAAGACCAGAAAATAGTGAAGAATGTAGTTATGTGCTTATTCAGAAGATTGAATCTCGCTGTTTATTGCAGCTGTTTATTCATGATATAATTAGGCAGAAATATACAGCTTATGGAAAAGTTAATAAATTCCTGAGACAGTCCTAAATGATTGATGAATATTTTCTACCAGTCTATCTGGTAGAAATGCCTTTTCAAAACAGAGAATCTTCAGATTTGAAATTATCAGTGTCCCTTTGCCTCATCACTACAGCTAACTAGTAATAATACCAGCCGAAAAGATTTATCTTGTAATCCAAATACCTGATTTTATACCTGTGTTTTATACCTTCTTGTAACACAGTCCTCAGTGAAATTGTTCAGTGTAGAAAAGATGCAAGATGAGACCCCTTTAGGAGACAAAGCTGAAATTAATTTATCACAAATGCTTTAACAATGAGTTACATTCACAGCTGACAACAAGGCAGGGCCTGATCCTCCTACTGAAGGGCGCATCATGGTTTAAAAAGACAAAACTTAATAGCACTGAAGTAAATGCTTGTTTTGATCATAGAAAGTGAATATTAAATATTTTATTGTAGAGATACCCTACAGCTAGCCTCTCAGTTTGGATTCAAAAAGACACATAAAAATTTAAGATATTTTGATCCATTTTGCCCGTAACAGTAACACATTTCTCTAGAAGCTAAAATCCTAGAATTTCCAGGCTGTTCACATGCATAACAGTACCAAAGCCACCTCCTTCAGAAAATGCTGCATACACATCTCTAAGAAAATACAAATCATCTACTCGTATATGCCAGCCCTTGCCACTAATATAACAGCCAATTCCCACTTGAATTGCTAATAAAAAATGTACAGGTATTGCATGGTATAAAAAAAGAGTGTTATCACCAGGCAAAACAGATGTTGATTTTTTTTCTTCACTGCTGGCATTCTGCATGCCTGTGTGTGCCCAGCAGACAGCCCAGGCCAATGAAAATACTTATTTTACCTGCACTAGATGCCCAGCAGGGCCCTCACTAGATGGAGGAAAATCCTCCTTTACTCAGGGAGAATGGACCTTTTTCCTGCTGCATGAAAGCCCCTTCTGGGAAGCAGAGGTTTCCCTCCATGCAAAGGTGGAGCAGAGGCACTGAATTTTAACTGACTTCAGGCCTGTGCATTCCTGACTCCTCTTTCAACTGACTGTCAGGATATTTTGTGGAACAATTATTTTCTTAGAGTCATGATTACTAAATCCAAACTTTTTTCTATCTATTTTCCTTAAATGCTACTGATGAGTTCCTATTATGCTTTAAGTACCTCTTCTAACTCAAATTAAAAGTTTACACTGTCAAGTCATGTGTGTAATGAACTGAACAGTTCTTGAAGAGCCTTAGTTAATTTTTAACTCAGGAATAACAGAAAGTAAGAATAGGCTTCTTTAAGCCCCAGGGTGTGGCTTTAGATCCCTTTTTTACTTAATTTTGATTATTTGGGTTCTCCTCATTTCAGAGTTCATTGAAACAAAACAGTTGGGCCCTTACACAAACCTGTTTTCTCTGTTAATGAATGCATGAGTACATGAGAGTTACCATAAAGTCATTGTAACAAAACATCACCTTCTTTTCTTCCTTATTTTTTTAATTTTATGTATTAAATAATTAAATTATGAGCTATCCACTCTTTATGACTGCACACAAATCTTGAACTTTCAAGACATAAGGAACACGTAAGTAAGAACTCCTGCCTGGACCTCTATTGCACTTATATATGAAAGTGAGGAGGAAAATTCTGGTTCTATTTATGTTAATTTAAATCTTGAGAATTATCAATGAATTCAGTTCTATGTCTCTAGATTTACATTGCCATAGAAGGCTCATTTTCCCTTTTTACCAGTAAAGAGGCTAACACTGAACCTAACATGAAATTACTACCTGAGCTTCAGAGTTCTATTAAACAGAAATTTATACCAAAGCCTTAAAAACATAAGATAAAAAGATAATTCAATGAGTGTTTGCACCTTACTAATATTTATTTTATTCACATGTATTTTTAAAAACAGCCTTCTCTTTGGAATACAAAGATTTTTTCCTAGTTGTAATAGATAATAAAGTCATGTCAAGGGAAAAAGGTGAGACAATGCCAGAAGTTCTTTATTTTTATTTATTACACATTAAGTACACTTAGTTTTCCAGGTAAGCATTAAATGGATGCACTACTTGTCACAAAACCTTCTCTTATTTTATGTTAGTTGAAGTTATGATGCTCTTAGCACAATTTGTGGTAATTTTGTTAAGACTAGGCTTCACTGCATTACCTTGTAGGTCTTTTGTCAAGTCTGTGGAGCCATTTGCACAATTTCATCTAGAATTTTCAAAAATAGAAAATAAATATATTTTCCACTTTCAGGGAAACAATACAAGTCAAAGGGGAAAAAAAAGTAACCAAGAAAGCTAAACCTACTCAGGGTATAGCAGGGAAGTGGTGGAATCACTGTTCCTGGAAGTGTTCTAAAAGCATATGGATGTGGCACTTGGGGATATAGTTGAGTGGTGAGCACGTGCTGCTGGGTTAATGGTTGGACTCAATTACCTCAGAGGTCTTTTCCAGCCTTAACAGTTGTGTGATTCTGTGATCCCTGTTTAGCCTCCATCTGCAGATAATTCATCGTAGAGCGTGTCCTGACTGCTGCACAGACCGCCCAGGACAGCAAGGTCCTTGCAGCCTGCAGCAACCTCTGCAGCAGGAAGGAGGGAGGGGATGGTAACACATTTCAGACACCCCTATGCTCCAGAACGTTCTCCTTTCCTGACTCACCTTTCAAGGCGTGTTTTGGCCAGCAACCCTGTCGGACTTATCAGGATGACACTGCGTGCAATGACATCCAAACCAGGCTCCAGCCATCCCTTCGACATTGGACTGGACCTCCTGCTCACCGCACACTCCAGTGCTCCCTCACCCATGGCCTGAAAGTGCAAACCAGAGCCACAAGAACATTTTCACTGAAGTCCTGTAATGGGAATAAGAGATGTTAAAATGGGAATAAGAAATGTTAAAGTAGACCAATATTTCACACCTTACTGAGCTGATAACTATGCAGATAATTTACTCTGGAAATAACTTTATCTAAATAATGAACAATTAAATTGGTGAAGTTCATTTTTCACTTTTAAAAAATATTCTCTCCTCAAACTGCGAGTCTGAGATGGCCTACATTTGCACATTGCATTATTAGCAAAATGACTGTGATCATTTTAATTTAACAAATGGAAATGCACAAACACCTGCCTTTGTGCTAATGAGCTTGGCCTTTGGAACTCGTGGTGAATGGCTGCAGCTTATTAGACATGCCCAGTGAAACAGTGGCTGCAGCTTCCATTTGCAGGTCTGTAATTCACTGAAGTTATCTCATTTTCCCAATTGGGTCCAATTACAACAGTCATGATAAATAACCTTCCTTTGTTGGTACATTTAATTCTCTGGAAAAGTAGCTGGGAAATGGGTCTGGGGTACTGATATGAACAGGAAAGAGTGTGTTGTGCATCTTGGGGGTGGGCAATGTACAAAAGAGAGAAACAGTTTCATAAAAACTTCCTGTGGGCAATTTAAAGGTGAAATTATGCCTAGTGTAAGAGTCTGTAAGTCTCTACAGCATTCTCTGTATATTAAAATAGAAGTTTTTCTTAATAAGAAAGTCTGGAAATGTTTATCTTTGCTTTATTTTCTTGTTCATCTGTTTGTCCTTAGACTGGTTTTCCTTCAGTCATATCATCATA
Organism: Pomatostomus ruficeps; assembly: GCA_013400735.1. Lineage (NCBI taxonomy): Eukaryota > Metazoa > Chordata > Aves > Passeriformes > Timaliidae > Pomatostomus > Pomatostomus ruficeps. The sequence continues at coordinate 170,574 of VYZT01041552.1, forward strand.
AACCATTGCCTTTTAGATGACAACTCCTTGCTTTACTACATTTCAAATCAAGATTACCTGACCTTAAGGAGAAGAAAAACCTTGACTTTTTTTTTCTTTTCTACAACATAGTCTTTATTTCAGCCCCCCAATACCACCTTTTCTTTTTTTTTAAAGAAAAATATTCTATTCCATTCTTTCATACTTTATCCTAGGGAAATCAGCCTGTTTATCTCAGACTAAACTGATACTTAAGAAAAATCACTCACACTGGAGAGGAGCTGTCCTAGGCCCCTGGCTGCTACTCACCAATGAGTGCTGTCTTCTTGTAACTCAGCAGTATCAGAAAGCTAGTTCTCACTAGACTGTCCCAGTATTTCAGCATTAAAAAAAAAAAACCCCAAAATAAAGAAAAAAAGACAGGTTATTTCCCATAGTCAGAGCTTTCTGCTCCCTGCACTATTTTGTTGATGTTCATTTTGTATTTCTATACATTCCCCCTGAGCACTGAACTGGAAAATAAAACTGAAGCTATTATTCCTCCCTATAAAAATAAAAATCTCACATGCTGAGCACTCATCCGGCCTTCATAACACTCCTTTGGTTTTTCCACATTGTGTGACTGGATGCAAGAAAATAGCTCAATTATCTATTGGACATGGGCACTAATGAGGCCCAGGTCACTCTGAGCTAATTAGAAGCAGCCCAGTTTTTTAATGATTGCAGTCTTAATATAGCTAAGAACCAGGATGGCAGCAAAATTAGTTGGTGCCACTCTTTCTATGCTTCCCATTTTGCCTATTCTGGCACGTAAATTCTTCCTTATTGTTACTCATGGCTGACTGCCCCACTAATGAATGTGATTTCTCCAGTCAGATGTTTATGAAAATGTCGTGCCACTCCACACAAGATGCAGCCACTGCATGACCCTCCTTCAGAGCAAAATTGTTCAGTCTCAGGGATTCACAAACAGAAAGACTAGTAGGAAACTGAATCAGTTGTGATACTCCAAATGGTCCTGGTCACACAGAGCTCCTAGGATAATTGTTGCTATGTCCTGTTTGATTTTTCTTGTAACTTTTGGAGCAATGCAATTAGTGGCGATATGAACATTAATTGACCCAACCACTGAATCAGAAAGGCAGCCCTGGAGAAGGACTGCGAGAGTGACAACCCTGGAGGAAAAACCCTGACATTTCGAGTTAGTGTTTCCACAAGCAGGTAAGCAAATGAATAGAAATTGGGCTGTGTCACCACATGTAGATGTCCCATTAACAAGCCCTGGGGAAATATTTTCTAGGACTATCAGCAAGTGTGATTTATGTGGCAAGCAAGCTGCCATCCTGGGGAATTGATGGTTTTCATGCATAGTCAGGAAGATGCCTCATTTATGCACTGCCAGGCCATGTCCCATTCCCAGCTTGCTTTAATACCTTCAGAAACACAAATGACAACGATTCTGCTCCAGAGAAAAGTTCTATATCAGAGCTCAGTCCAACACACTGATAGACATCTACCTGTTCAGCTTCAACCCAATGTGTGTGGAAAGAAAACTCCCTACTTTCACATAAAACCTATTAAAATATCATGGGATTACATCACCGTGTCATAGAATCATAGAATGGTTTGGGTTGGAAGGGACTTTGAAGATTATCTAGTTCCAATGCCCTTGCCATGGGCAGGGACACCTTCCACTAGACTGTGGCTTCCTAGCTGGCAGCATCAACCATTTCAAGTCTGATTGTTCCATAAAGTACAGTTAATTATCATGTTTCAAATTTTTTAGAGAGTTCAGTCCTTTTAGGTCTCATTTGTGGTTTTGTTCAGACCCCTCCACACAGTTTCAGTTCCTGAAGGAGCTGTCTAAAACAGCAGCTCCTGTGACAGTCCTTGTTTATCTTATCTCCAGCTCTCAGCCTGAGAGCTCCCGTCACCAAGCCCTGGATGGGTCTGAACAAACGACAGATGTGCAAATGTCCTGTCAGGGAAGACAACTGTGCTCTCCCCATCTTCACAGCTCTTCACACCTTCATTGCAGGAAGCTTGGTCAGCTTTACCTGGCACTCCTTACAAAACTTTTAAGCTTTTGAAACTACTTCCATTGCCACACTCACCATGCAGGGAATTTGTGTGTTCTAGTATCTATCCTGTCTCGTAATTAGGCAATTTGGAGGACTGGACACTCCCACCACCACCATCCAGATGGATTATGGGGAATCTGGAAGTGTGAGGTTCAAACCAACCCATCTGTGCCATCCTCTGCATCCATGTCGGGCGGCAGAGGACTGAGACAATCTGCTATGGCCCCTCTGCACAGTTCCAGGGCTCCTGCTCTCTCTGTCTGGAGGGCTCTGTGGGGCTGCCAGACCCTCTCCACATGCCAGAGGGGCTGGCATGTCCTTCCCACTGCCACCTGCCTGGTGCAGACCCTTTCTCATGCTGCTGCCAGGGCCCAGAGGAAGGGATGGTCTGAAGACAGCCAGGGCTTTTCTCCCCCTCACCAGTGACAGGAGGCAAGGGGCTCAGGGAGCTCTGCCAGGCAGACCTCTCTACCCTCAGACCGTGGGGGAGCATCAGAGCAGATGCTCTTCCCGCACCACCTGTGCCATTGCCCTGCGCTTCCCACACCTGAAATACATCTCCTGCCTGTAACAGCCTTTCCCATTGGATATTCATGCCATCAGCTTCGGGCACCTACTTTAGCTGGCTAATTTAAGAGCTTGGGTCCGTCTCATTGGGTACTAACAACAAGTTGTAATTAAATGACATTTTCTATGCTATATTAAACTCTCTCAGTCAAAAAATATCTCATTGAAAAATCAGGAAATAAGTCCCCAGGGCTATCATTATCCATCTGCTTTCCTAGCAACTTTAGACAACTGCAAATTTTAAAATAAATGTATACAGGATGCCTCCTTCTCTCATGTTGTTTGTGATATGGACCAAACTCTCTTTCAGGTTGCCTTCTTGGAGAACACAAGTATCAGAGATAGTATTTTGCAGCAAAGTGTCCCCAGCCAGCCATGAAGGCAGCAATCTCCTGCATTCCCTGGTGGCCTTTGACTGTTTACAACCTGTCACTGAGCTACTCCTCAGCACCTTACAGGTCCATAAAGGAGGGAAGATGGTTACATCCCCTTTGAACAGGCAGATGAGAAAGGAGTTGACAGCTGATGTTTAATTGAAATAAACAGAAACAAATCCATTTGGAAAATCTGAGAGATCAAAGTGGGAAGGTTCAGCTTTGGGGAGGCCAATAGGAAGGTGAGGGGTTTTCTAGCATCCAGATAGATTTTCACATGAACACGACATCCTTTTTTTAATTGCAAGCAGTGCAGAACTTGAATTGGAATGACTAGTTCTCCTCATACAGGAATGCATGAAGCACCCCAATACTACTTAGGAAGGAGCTAGAGGCTGGGGAAGGAGGAAGTTAACAGATTTTAGGCAGTTTAGGAACAGATTAAATCATCCAAATAGTTATAGTGTCTCTGTCTGCATTGTGTACATAGGCAGCTAGCCAGGTTGGCTGCCTAAAGCTGGGAAGAAGGAATATTCCCTCACAGGAGCAGCCCAAAGCTCAGCAATAACAAAGAAAGCACCACCCTGGGAGTGGAGCAGGAGGTTTGCAGGAGCAAACTCAAAGGACTGAAGGAATCAGAAGTGGGTCACTGACATCTGAGCACAAAACTGCTAAGCCTGAAAATGCTTCCATTTGTTCAGTGTAAAGCACAGCAGAGTCCAGATGTTTAAATTCAATTCTTTAGACAATGAAGATGACAGAAGCTACAATCCCACAAAGTTTCTTTCATCTTTCAACACGATACATGGATATGTTTCAGAAAAACTTCTAAAAAAAAAAAGGAACTGTGCCTCATTCCTATTATGCTTTATGGTTACACATACTCACTCACCTCCCAGCAGCAGCCGTCTCTTACAGCTGCATTGTTGCAGGCTTTGCATGGTACACCTCATGGCACTGGGTGATCATTAATCTTTGTGTTTCGGTTACTTAGGCCTTAGTCCAAATTTAAGCCAATAGAGACCATTTGTTTCACGCAGGTATATCAAAATTAAGATTTGAACAGCACCCATTTGACATTATTAAACTACAAGCTTTGTCATTTAGCTTCAAACACAACCATGAATATAAGTTATAATAGACACCTAAATGTTCCTATCAACTGATGTAAATCAAAAATTGTGAAAGGTAAGTTTTACCTCTGAGTTCAGGATGGAAAAGCCTTCCAGCTATTTGAAAGATCATTCTGTTGCCACGTTTCTTCCCCGCCTCTGTGCTGTATGCCTCTCCAAGGGGTGTGCAGTGACATCAGAGCATGCAGAAACTGCTAAACTTTCCCTGCACAACTTTCTGGCCTTAATTGCAGCCTACAAAGTGTTGGAGCTGCTGCCACCTATAGACAAGCATCAAACACAAACATGGATTTGCTACTGGAAAATGGAAGTGCAAACAGACACAAATTTGTTAATATTCTCCTGTAAATGTATTGTTCACCCCCCCATTATTAGTGCCAAGCTTAGTGCTAATGAGCCACGATAAACATTTATGGCACAAGCCAGAATCCACAGAAAATATCCAGCACCTCTTGTACTGGTCCCTCTCTTGTCAGAGCTAATGGAGAATAAACCCCAAATTTCGGTAACATATTGGTTACTATGCTCAGCATGTTTAACCCATAAAGAAAATTAATTACTATGTCTTAGCTTTCTCAAATAACCAAATATGGCTTAACCTTTGATTCAGATTTTAACATGCCTGAATGTTGTTGTCTAAGGGCTTAGCAGGACATCGCAACATTTTTTGATTGACTCACAGTAGCTGTGCATAGATTATTTAAAAGTACATTACAACCTCTCAGAAAAAAAAAAAAAGGCACTAGTGTTGTAAAATAATACAACAATCCTGTCCTTTTCTCCTTGCATATTATACCTGTGTAATCTAAACAAGTGCAGAATGGAGCCATTTACAAGATGAAATAAACACAATTCTCAATATTACTGCAAGACAGCAGTGGAATAAATTTCACTGTAATTTCCATTGCTGTTGTTTCGGTAATGCAAAAAAGTGATAAATGAGTATCTATTTCATATAAATCATTGTAGGATCATCTGGAATCATTAAATCTAACATTTTTTAAGAAGAATTTTTCAAACTTTTATTTTCCTTTTCACTACATATTAGGGAGTTGGAAGGTCAAAATTCTCAATGATTATTTATCTTGTTTCCTGACGGATGCTGAGTATCTACCAGGTTCTTGGGTTCAGGGGCCGCTGTAACATAGGTAAAAATAAAATCTGATAGCTCAAGGAGGGCATCCAAAATCCCAAATTTCACAAACCACAGACCATGTTTACAAAAAAGGTCCTCCTTCTTTGCCATGAAACACAGAACTGGCAGAGAGTGCCAGCAGCGTTTGCTGAGACAGGGATATACCTCACACAGCTGAGTTAGTTTCTCAGATCTGCAGGAAAAGTAGATCTTAAAAAATAACAATAATAATTGTGAGAGATGAAAAGATAACTTTAAACATGCTGTAGACAATATTTCTTTGTCGCAAATTTAAAGGTTCAGGAAATCACAGTCTCCCAAGCTCTTTGAAGAACACTGAACAGGAAAGGAAACCAGGAATTGTTTCATCTTCCAGTCCTTCTGAAATGGAGATGTGCTCGGCTATGAATAGCTCCACTTTCCCTCTATTGCTGGAACCATTCCCAGCCTGTGACTTATTCTGGAAGAGCAAGGCAGCACCTATTTTACCTGTGCTTGACACAATAAGAACACAGTTGGTCAGTCTGTGTGAAGAAATTAAAGGAGTTGGAAAAGAGGGAAAAACAGTTCCTCAGAGAGCACACGGCAAGGAGTAAAATACTTATGAACCAAAAGGCAAAAAGGTGAAAGGAGTCCCTCAGTCTCAGGAGTGCTGGATGTGCTCTATTCCCTCTCCAGGCCAAATATATTTTCCTTTTATGGCTTTCTGCCTGTCCTACTCTGCTCCCATGAGGCTCTGCTCCTCTCTGGGGGCATCTCTGTCCCACTAAAACACTGGCACCCAGGGACTGTGCCAGCTGGCCATACCTTGCCGTCCCAAAGCCACCTCCCACACCGTGGCCATGCTCATCCCAAGCCCACAAGTCTGCAGTGCATTTCCACGCAAACGTCTTTATTTTGGCAAGTTCCAGAAGTATATTAAAAATTTCACTGAGCTTCAGTAAATGCATACAACTGTTCATCAGAGAACCCTAAATTGTTTCAGTAGCTAGAAATTTTTAAGAACATGCATCTAGTTTCTTTGGGGTTAAATCATGCATTTTTCTACGTTATGATGGAGGTATTTCCTTTATCAATACTCGAAGCACACATACAAGTCTGAGTCACTAACAGCACCACGTGTTCAGTTTGTACAAACTAAATTTGTGTTAAAAGCTACATTCATATATTTCCCAGCACCTCTACTTTAATGCAATACCAGGACATCATCTTCAGAATTTTCTTTTTTGGCATTTTAGGGACATGATTACTCACCTCATTCATCTAGTCTTTCATTACGTGACAGTCATGTTCTCAAGCTCCTCCTTACTTCAGCTGACAACAGCTGAAATCCATTCTTTTGGAACTCCACCATATTAATAAAATATAACATATTTGTTACCAGAGCACACCTGGCATGTTCTAGTGTATTTCTAAAAGTCTTCTTGCTGCAAGCCAATAAAAATTGGCTTGAAAAATCTCTTTAATCCCTGTTACTTTTTGTGCAGGTTTTCTGCTCTAACATATCTAGCAAGTTTGGGCAGGCTTTGAACAGCTGAAGTTTTGAACATCTACCAGCTCAAAACTGTTGATGATCTGCTTGATACAATCATTGATGTGTTCACCATGGGAACCAAAAGAAGAATATGTAGTTGAGCTTCCTATTTATGAAGACAAGATAGCAGAAAATTTTCCAGATGTGGGCTTCAATGCTTTATTCTTCCTTCCGTCTAGCCTGCTGTTGATTTGAAAAACAGTTTCAGTTCTTTAGAAAGCAGAAAATGAGGATGTAATTGTGGAATATATTATTTAACTGCAAAGCCAGTAGCACTGGACAAACACAGTCAAAACAAACGTGGAAAATAATTACATGAAGAAGTTTTTGCTTTGAAAGCAATGAAAGTTTTTTCTTTTACAGAATAATTTTTAAACTATTTCTTTCATAATAATAGAAAACTGTACAGATAACAGTGGGATTATGAGCAGTTCTTTTGATTTGTTTGATTATGTGCAGAATTGTAGCTAAAAACAGCAAGTGGTTTTAACATGGTGTGTTGGTTAGGATGAATTAGAGTGAATTTTCCATTCCAGGGAATGGTATCCTACCTGCTCCATGCCTATTGTCTGGAAACAGCAACAGCCCCACAAAAAAATCAGTTCTTGCCCAGGAGAAAAGAGGCATGTCCCTAGGGAGAAAATGGAGAGAGCAATATATTGATGTAACTCCCTCCTAAAGTAATAGTGGAGCACAGAGAGGAGCAAAGATCAAGACAGAGAAGAGATAACAAAGAGGGAATAATTTCCGGAGGATAAGAGACCTGTTTAGATCAGACAAAGTCAAAGAACAATATTTGCAGTTAGAAAGCCTATCAACTTGAAAGGAAAAAACCCCACAAAGTGCAGTTTTAATTATATATAGAATTCGCAAATAAAGCAGTTACAGCAAAAGTGCATTAAATACAAATACACAACAAACTCTTCCTCAACTTCTGCTATTACTGGGCCACATGCTGTTTTTAAAAGCACTAAACATCCCTGCATTTCACTGCACAAATGATACCTTTGCAGGAAAAGCAGGATTAAATAGCTGCCATCTAGCAGGTACAGTGGGTGCGGCTGTCAGAGGGTTAAAGCATATTGGCAAAACAAGAGTGGTTAGGAGAGATTCAGGCTGATGCACAACAATGTGAATTCCATTTTATTAATCCCAGAGCTCAGTCCTGGGAGCTGCTGTCACAAAGGGAGAAAAATTCAGTAAGAAAATGGAATGGGACTAGGGACCTGTGATTACATGAGAAAGTAAAACAAGTTTCCCTGGTATGATTTATCAGCACAGCTACTGAGTAGCCATTTCTAGCGACTTCAGCAGAAACTGCTTAATACTGGGTGTTTTTCTCAAGTGTCCAGTGGCTGAAGGCAGGTACCTGTGGGAGAATCCCTGGGTTCAGCACAGGAAAGAACAAAATGCACTTCTATGCCTTGGGATTGCACAGAACTGTGGAAAATACAGTTCATCTGGCCTTGGGCATGTTACAGTTGTTTAAAAATGTCACCGGATTCCTGCAAACTTGGTTCTGCATGATGTTCCCAACACCATGAGTACAATGTGATATTTTTTTCTTCATGGGCAGGATGAGACTTGTTCAAACTGTGCCTAAAATTTCACACATAGATAATGAAACAATCAAATCATGGTCTCTGGAATATCTTTGTAAATGATGGGGGTTTTGCTGTTTTCTTGGTTTTTTGGGTTTTTTTCCCCAAATATATTTTCATGTTAATTTATGTCAGCGAGGAGCATCTTGAATCAGAGCCACAGACATCTCTGTGCTCCCAGTCTGGCAAGCTAGTGCAACTATTCAGTGCCTTAGCCCTTAAATTTTTTCAATTTTCTTAGATGTAATTGCATCTAATTGTACATTTTGAGCAAATACACATAATCACATCATTATGATATGTAATTACCTTATTTTGTTGTATAATTAAGTAAATCACACAAGAAATTGTGCAGAACTTTAATAAAATTTTCCAAAAAGAAGTTAATCTTTTCTGCAACTGATGGAAGAAGCCATTTTCACTTCTAACGATGATAATCAATTTAGCATTTTCTACCCTAATTAGCGGGCACTCTGCAGGCATGTGTAGAATATGCACATTCAAATAAAATGCTGGGTGATGACGTTTGTGACTTTTCATGTGTATTTGCTATGTGGAAAGACAAACATCCTGATGTAGAATTTAATGACCAGTTGCTACAGAAAATGAAATATCAGGAGAATTCATGGGTATATTAAACGTGTTCTGTTGATTACCTTTAAAATTCACTATAATACTTGGTTTAATCTGTATGGTCCAAAGCACATAATTCCCTGTTAATGCTCATACACATTTCATTACATAGCACAGCTTAGGAGCTGTCCTTTTATGGAAGGAAGCTTCACCTCAGCGAGGGAATTTATTTATTATCATAGCTGATTTTGGTTACTGTCACAGGAAACTTTTGTGTATAACCCAATTATATATATACATTTTATATACACCCAAGAAGAGAGCTAGGAACTTAATATTGGCAAATACAAAAACACACAAGTCCCTTGAACATCACAGTCAAGCAACACAGAACTAAAGAAAAAAAGTGGTGAGATTTAAAACAGATTCTTGAGACACATAAAAGGCCAAGTTTTTTGCTAGCACTTTTCCTCCCTGGCATACAACACAGTCATGCCCAGTATGCCAGGTTAGGAGCTGTCTGTAGACATCTCTCTGAGAGGTTTACCCTCCTCCCTTAGAAACTGTTCAGTGCCATCAAGACAAGCTCTGTGAAGCAGTAATTGTTTCTAAATAGGGTTTTCTACACAAATATACAAAAGATCATGAGTAAAGATCACACAAGTACACCTTTAAGTAACAACTTTCCAGCTTGCCCTGTTGATACTGACAGTGATTTTAGGAACAGCTGATTTATATCCAGGAGTTGGGAGCTTTATATTATATACTCTTTATACTCTTTATGTTTCCCCAAGGCAACAGAACCCCAAACTGCCCAGAAATAAATTGAATCCACGTGCTTAGGAACTACTTCCTCCAAACAGCGTTTTTCATTTAGCAAATATTCTGAGAAGTAAGGTCAACATAGTTTGAGCGTTGAAGAAGTGCTTTAGAAGATGCAGTAAATAGAGTAGGGATACACACAACATTCAACAGAGAGAATATGTGACAGAGAACACTTGACAAATACAAAGCACTTTTCAAGGCATAAAAAACAGATTCTGTTTCTTCCTACATTACAAAAATAAACTACAACTAAAGAATAGCAGCAATTAAAAAAAATAATTTGGCACTGTGTGTTTAACTTAAGAGGAAAATGGGTATTTTCCATACACACGCTGCAGCTATCTGAACAAAAATTGACACCCTCATTAGAAAGCATGAAATCTAAGTTGTTGGCAAAACTGTCTGGAAGCAGAATCAAGAAAGAAAGAAAAGAATCTGAGGTGACAGTAAGAATGTTACAATCAACCAAAACAGAGGCTGAAACTCAAATTCCCTTTTGCAGTTCCCAGTTATCAAAACTTGACACCTCTGTCACATCAGTATTCCAGGAAGAAAAAAAATTAGCACTTCAAACACCTCCACCCACACCATCAAACACAACTTCTATCCACAACAACTCTTGTCAAATGTCTTTTTCTTTTCTTCTTAATGGTATTAGCTCAAACTAGATTGCACTTGAGGGAAGAAAACCTGACACACGGGTCATGTGAAAAACAGAGCTATGGCCACATATCAGTGTGGTGCTACAGAAATGGATCTTTCCATCATTTTCTAGTAGACTCAGACGATTAGAAAAATTTCAAGAACAGTTTCAAGAATAGTTCATATAATTATCCCTCTTAAGGGCGAAAAAAAAAGAGAGAGAGATAGAGGGGGAAAATGTACATATTCTGCAGAGACATTGACTTTGTAGCTGGGCTTCAGGAGAGAAACAAAGCTTTCAGAAGACAAGCAATCAAAAGACATTTTCTAGACACTGGTCTAACTGGTCTTTTGTTTAATAGAAACACTTTCAAAGACCGGAATTAATCCAGATTTGTTGGTTTAATAAAGAACTGAATCCAGCTCACTGACTTAATACACTAGATTTACTGCTATGTTCTGGCTATGTGAAGAGCTGTAAATTGGATTTAGCGAACATGAGCAAGTCAATAAATGCCAGAAAGCAGACAAGATACCAGTAAATCCACACCAAAATCACTGCAAAATATCTTTAACCAAAAGGTACTGACCCTGATTTTCCACTTATGCAATTTTTTTCAATATTTATACTTGCCTAGATGAATAAACAAGTTCCACTTAAAACCAGATTTTTAGGCAGGTAAGTAGGTCTACACCAGCTGAGAAGTCTGTCCCCACTCATTTCTCTCCTTAGCAGAAAATCACAGAATCGTTCAGGTTGAAAAGACCTCTGAGCTCAAGTCCAACCATGAACCCAGCACTGCCAAGTTCAGCACTGCACCCTGTCCCCAAGGGCTGTGTCCACACAGCTCGTACACACCTGCAGGGCTGGTAGCTCCAGCACTGCATATTCATGTCAATTCACCCTTTCCAAGAGATCTGTTAATAAACATTTTCTGTAGATATTGTTGCCTGGTCATTTTCTTACCTCCCTCCACAAAGAACCAGACACAACTGAGACCTCTCCTGTATCATTACTTTAACAGAAGTGTACATTCAGTTATAAGTGGTATGGAATCTGACAGGGAAGTATAAAATTTGTTGAAAAAATACACAAAGTACTCTAAAAATTCACAGCTAAGACTGTATCAAACTATCTTGTACACAAGTTCAGATGCCTTGCAGATACATTTTAAGGCAAACAACTGTACATGCTCATTGTGTGATACCTCCTTTGTAAATGCAGCTTTCCCCTTATGACCAGGCACCAGGAGAGCATCAGCCCACTCAAACACTCCGTGATTTCTTGCTCCCCAGGCACACAGGTACAAGGTCCACCAACATCCTCTGTCTGCTGAGTTCTTTCCTTGCTGAAGGTGTACAATTTCACTGCAACAAACCATAATGTCACTTTTAGTGGCAGCCTTATACTCTTGAAATCCATTAACATCCAAGACAGAGCAGTGGTGGCAACTTGGTAAAATTCAAAAGATCTCCTTTTCCTCAGTGGTTTGAGGAAATTGTCACTCTTCCATAAACTCTCATGTCCTCAGTTCTGAGGCAAATTTCAAGCAGTCTCACAATTTCTTATAGTGTGACTCCCTAAATCTACAAGGAGTCTGGCCCTCTCAGCTTTCTCATGCATGTACACAAATTAAATTTACACTTACAAAACTAAGCTATTGATTGTGTCCCTCAACTACACATTTCATAAGATAAAAATCTCTGTTCTTATCAGGAAAGCAACAGAGACATTGTTTTTTCTGAGGATTTCTAAACACAATTAATCTGGGTTTAGATAGTTACATAAACCTCTGGATTTAGGCAGAATGAGCATTACCAGGTCCAGACAAAAATAATCCATACTTTTTTGCCTTGAGGTCATATAATCCTTCTGAGTGCTCAGGATCCTACTCTGAACATTCATTTCTCTCTCTCTCTCTTTACTTGAGGCCACTTGCTTTAGCCTTAGCCTGTCTCACAGTTAAAAGAACTGTATAAAGTTAAAAGAACTAGTAAAGAAAGTATGTTTGGAGTTTTTTATTCTCTCTGAATTTTTGTATGCTCCTCTCTAAGTTTTCTTAATCATCAAAACTGTTCTGCGACAAGCAGGTGTATGACTTAACACTAAGCTTTTATGCTGCCTACAAGGGACCTTTCCAGTTTCATGGAATAAACAGGAATTATTAGCTCCATATAATGAGAGTCTCCAAGTCATCAAAAGACACTCATAAAGAAAAGCACATTTTTCTACTGAATAAAACACAAATTTATTTTGTAAATTCTAAAAATAGGTTCAGAAAGGGTTATGCATTGATTCTTCTGCTTCATTCACACATACAATGACATGTATTTACTAGCAATGGTAATTTTTTCCCTTAAGTCTCACCAAAGATGTTATTAAAGATGAAAAATAAAATGCAAGCCATAGGCCCCAAACCCTGATGCTAAAGCAGACCTCCAAAACAACCCCCATTTCCCATTGAAAATGCCACTGCTTCTCCCCTCTCAGTGAGGAGAACATGGCTTTGATAACTGTGTTAGAAACTCAGTAGATCACAGTGAAAATTAGGGATTGGGCTGAGGACATACATAAGAAGTCTTTAAAGGTGAATAAAGCATTTCATGCAGCTCATACTTGAAAAATAATAACCAGAAGTATTCTAATCATTCATGTTCTCTCCCACTCTGTGTGAGGTGTGTCCAGTGCAGTGTAAGGTGACAACTGCAGAAGAGATCAATGCAGCCAGGATGGGGAATTAGAACACCCATCACTCACATCCTACATCACCACAGTTAAGTGAAAATTTCATAATATCTGTATTCTTATAAACTTATTAGATATTCAGGACATAGAATAAAATTATACCATGCACTAATGAACAGATAGTTTACAAATCCCAGACTCCTTTTCTCTCCATTGACTGTCTTGGCAAATACAGATACCAGCACAGACTTCTTTTTCTATGTTTATCTCCTTTACGTAACTTTCCCTTTCACAGGCTCATTAAAACACTGTTTTGTAATAGTGTCGAATTAGTAGAAAACCTGAGGTCTAGCAGTTTGACAATGATATAGCTGTCATGATGGTTCTCCTTTTTGCTTGTACCTACTCAGGCATCATTAGAATCAAATATCTACCTCTCAGCATTTCTCTTGGGTTCATCCAACTCTGAAAGCTCTCAGGCCATTAAAGCATATCAATTAGTAATGATTTTTTCCAGCCCCAGCAGCCACTGAAGCATACATTAAAGGTGATATCTGCAGTCCAAAATTTAATGTGGACATTTGAGAATATCTACTTTGATGAGGAGATTATCAGAGAAACCCATTTGCTTTAAGTTTTAGATCACGGTTATTAAAAATATTTTATCTGCTGAACAAATACTTGATGAACACTCCAGTATTCGTTAAATAATATTAATTGCACACAGGTTTGGAAAACACAAGAATCATTAAAGGATAAATGAGGTTGTGCAACAGCCCAGAAGAGCTAATGTTATCACTTTCCAGGCCGCTTTTACAACCTTCTGAGTAGGACTATTTTTAACTGAGTCATCACGGCCTAAGGAAAGTGACTTTCATTTTTTTAGTATATCTATCCAATTGAGTAGATGTCACTGAGGCCGCTCATTACAAGCACTGGAATTAGAGGGCTGTCCCATTCCTCGTAGCTAGGTTAGGTCTCTTCAGTCAGGACTGTTTGGGAAAGCAATCCTTTCCATGCTTACAGGCATTTCCAAGCCTGAGAGGTCACTTACCTCTTGTTTCCAAAGCAGCTCTAAAGTCAGTTATTCAAAGATCAGGCTGCAAAACAAATGTAATTAATGAATGCAAAACTTCTGGGCAATACACCTTGACCATTCTACCTACATTTACTTATTTTTAAACACAGAAATACACTGCACCTCATGGAAAATATCACGAACTAGTGACACACTAGGAGCATATCAAAATCACATTTAATCCTGGTAACCAGCACCATGAGCCCTACTATGGAGATAGAGATGCAATTGAATTTGTCACTCCTTTCAGCGGCAGAGGCTCTCACTCCTCCTTAAGTGATGTGACCTGGAACGGTTTTTGGAATGCAAGCATAAGATTCATTTCCAAGTTTTTATCCTACAGTTATGCTTGTAAAATTGTTTCCACTTGAACATACTTGCCATTAGTCATAAATCTCTGGTCAAACAAAGGTGACGAAGGATGAAAATGCCATATACAACATTCATTCTTACCTTCAGCTGCAAAGCATCTTCTTTCAGTATAGTTGACCTGATCACTCTTGAAACATTCACGTTATGCTTTAATTATCTGTACAATCACCCAACGAATCTGATATCAGGTTTCTCAGCAGAAGTTTTCAGATTTCTTCTCAGCTAGTTAATGAGTTTTAAGGTTTGCTCTGGACACAGAACACATACCAGGTATGACTCTTTCAAATTAGGCCTAATTTCTTTTTCATGTTCGTTTTCCTTTGAATCTAAACAGTAGCTCTGCTGTGACTACACATCCTTTTATATCTGTACACAAGTTTCTATACTAATGGAGCTAATTTTTCTTTCCATGTGGAAATGCCCTCAAACAGACAAGATCAACATGAAAGAAGCATTTCAGTAGGTGGCATATGCTCACTTCCCACCACCTCTTTCCTACTGCTCAGCCACCATGGCCATTCCTTCACCCTGGGCTCGTCTGGCCAGCAGCACCTGGCACTTCCTTTGCATCTCTTCTGCCTATTTAAACTCAGTGAGTATGTGCATACTGGGCAGCACTTCCATAAGATGTTAAATGAAAGTGTATGTGGAAAACAGATTTACGGGTTGAATTTTACAACAAGGAATTTTTGAAATTGTAACAAAAAATTCATATAAAACTTGAACAAATGCTTTTATACTTCATTGGATTACTTGCACTTCGATATTAAAGCTTCCTTCCAATCATGGAAAAACTATTTCCAAAACAGAAAGAGAAATATACTTCAGTCAAAGTGCCAAATAATCTATCTAGCCTTATCTGCACACATATGCATGCAAGAAATATCTACCACCCAGGCAACAGCCTGCACATCCCCATTCCCTTTCACAGCTATCAGACAAGTTTGACCTTTGGTTCAGACCTAAAATCTCCCAACCCATTTGTTCTGTCTTAAGAAGAGCAGTTTCTTCAGGGAAGGAGATGATAATGTATCTTCAAAGGCTGACTCTTTGTGCAGTCGGAGGGGGGAAGTGCCAGCATAACAAATTGCTCCTGTTCAAACCCATCAATTCAAAACAAGCATCTGGAAAACTTGACAAGAATACTCAAATGACCCTTGTGTTCTGACAGCTGGAAAAGAGAAAGCGCTCTCCACAAGGGGAAGATGTGTGTTCAAACTTTTTGCCTGGATAGAGAAACACATAAAACTGTTTGAAATATTTTTCCTCAAAGCTCATTAAATAAAACTTTCAGTGCAAAGTATGACTCATGTAGGCAACTATGTCAGCATTCACAAATCTGTGTTCAACACCACCAGAAGCTGGTCATGGCGATGGGCACGTTACAAATTCCCTACTCTCGTGAACCTCCACTGCTGCAACAGATCATTTCCTCCCTGTGACAGGAACCTCCATCTCCATCGAGCCCTGGCACATCAGGGCTGCCACCTTGCTTTGCAGGAGCAGGAGAGCCTCTGCCTGCTCCACCTGGAGAGTCCACTGAGAATGGTTCCATGAGGAACAGACTGCAAGTCTGTTCTCTCCAGTCCTGCCAAGAGAAACACCTTGAGTAGAATGTGTTTTTGTAGACATAAATTCAATTTGATTGTATCTCAGCATTTCTGATTTTTGCACTGAGGGGAAAAAACCCCATAAATCTACTTTGCATCATCAATGAATTAATCTTCATTCCGAGTTTCCTGACTTTGGGCTCTGCAGATGAAACATCTACCTACTGCATCAAAATATCTTAAAACTCTCCAAAATGCAACAAACCACAAGTCCCAAATTCCTCCGTTTCTTTACTGCTGCCCCAAAAACTTCCTTTTACTTCTGTGGTCATGGTCTGGTCCACAAGCCTGGTTATACACTGTGTATCTAGGATATGTGAAATATTCATTTGCCTACACTCTGAGCTGCTCTGCAGGAGGAAAATGAAAGAAAACTGAGCAGTCAGATCCATGTACCCACTGGGCTCAGGGATGTTATTCTTAAGACCTGTTTCAGGGAAGAGCACTCTAAAGTTGTCTTCTTACTAAAAGATACTTAAAAAATACTCTGGTCTAAATTTATTCTTTTAAATTCAATATAAAAATCACCCCAAGCTTCCTGACTGAAACAAATAATGGTGAAAAGATTCTCCAGAAGGCACAGGTCTATTTGGATGTTTAAGCTCTCCAACAGGTAGCAGCCCAAATTATGCCCATAAGGGATGTGGACAAAAATTCTGTATTTACCTAAAAATGTCTTGGGAAATGTTTACCAATATATAGTCTTGTATGTTGAACAAAACAAAGTCATAAGCCTCAGTACTTTGGAATTTCTTGTACAGGAGAAATGGTAGAAATTCTTTAAATTACTTGAGTTTTATTAAGCAAAAAAAAAGAAAAAACAAACTGGTCCTGGATTGAAGTTGGTTTTGATTAAAAGTGGCTCTGTTTGGAGGAACTCAGTAAAGTACTCAGTGTTGAAACTAATAAAGAACTGACACTTTATATATAGCAGCAAGCACCGGACCTTATTTTTTTGTGTCACAAGAAAAATTAAACAAGTTACTTTAGAAAATGGGTCACAATAGGATTTGCAATAAGCACTATACACAATATCAGCCATTTGTACAGAACACAGCTGACACACACACAGAGTTTTCTGCTTTATGCCTTACTTCTACGATTCTAAATTGATTTACAGCCCCATGTGAGACTCATAAAAGAGCCCTAGGCAACTCTATCCTGCTCACAGACTATTTGCAACACTGTGAATTTCTCAATTTGCCCATTTAAAAACATTTTCCCTCTTTCTTCCTTTCAATAACAGATTTCTGGAAGGAGTAGGGTGAGAGAGATCAGAAAAGAGATAGTTAATGGTTAGATAACTTGAGACACAAATAAGTACATCACCTCCTCCTACTCCTGATCCTAGAGAAGCTCTGTTCTTTGGCTGGGGGAATCACTTTCTCACTCACCCGCCCTGGTAAATACAATGAGATCTATAAGCAGCATCAGCATCCTGACCACATGAGTGTGACCATGCAAGCACTGCTGTGAAATGAATCACTGAGTTTAATGTGACTTCAATTAGAAGAAAGACCAACTTTTATTAAGGCAGAAGACTTACAAAAACAGGGATTTTGTATATATACATATAGGAAAGGCCTTAAAAATGAGGTATAGTTGGTTCATAAAGGAGTTTGCTTATTATTCCCCCCCACCCCCAGCACAACACCCTGACATTGGTGGATAACTATCCATGTTCCAGTTCAGAAATTAAGTGTAGAGAAATGGAACAGGGGGTCCCAAGGTGGTTCCGGAAAATAGAGACAGAACAAGAACCAGAATTTGCTATTCTGATGGTTAGTGCAATTGGCTTTCTAATAAGCCACATGGCTCCTCTTCATTACTATTTTGCTTCTCTAATGGGAAAATGGCTATGGAGAACATTTTCTGTCAGAAAATGGACATCTAGTGAGCAAATAGCAAAGTTAACAACCATTTGTTCTGTTTGAGTGCAGTGCACTTTGCTGGGGTTACACAGCCAAAGCTCTGAGCTGACTTAGGCCCTGTATGGACCTGCTTTTTCTGCTGTCATTCACTAATTTAAGACGTCATGGTGAAATGGAAGTGAACCTCTGCTCCTCCTCAGCACTTTGCCTGAACTGGTAAGCCTAGCTAAGGTGCACCAGTGAAACCTGCCCTGGACACCCAGAATCTCAGCTGCTGAGGGTGGCCAGCAAGCCCAGCTGCTGAGAAAGGCATCATTTAAGGACGGGGGTTGCAGCAGCCTGCCCGGGGCACGCCCCATCTGTACCAGCCCATGCAGTCCCTGAGTACCCAGCAGCAGCTGTTACCCTTCTCCCCACATGTGGCCACTTGAATTATCTCAGATAACATCCACAGTCCCTACACCACTCTGCTGCTCTTTCATTAAAACCTTTCTGGTTTTCTACAAAACAACCCTTCAGTAAGCTATGAAGAAGTAACAAATCACACGCAACTGACAATTTTTCTTTTACAGTCAGTCATGTGAGAAACGTGTTGATGGTTAAGATGAAGAGCATTTTTTTCCATGAGTCATAAATTTTGAATTAAAAACTGCAATATTTCAGGACTGTGGGTTTTGGGAACAAAATTGCAGTTAATCATAGAATCACAGAATAATTTATGTTGGAAGAGAAACCCGTGGAGGTTGTCTCATGTAACCCCTGTCTCTAAGCAAGCCAACTTTTACCTGGACCTTGTCAAACCTTACTCAGAGCCTTGTCACAACACAGCTTTGCCAAGCAGCTGGTCTGTTTTGTATATTTTCTTCCTTTCAAATGACTTTTTCTGTAGAACATGTGCAATCAGAAATTGGAAGGACAACATATAAAGGCTACTTAGAAAGCTCAAGACTAACACAATGCCTAGTTTAAGAATATTGTCAACATTACAAGTTTGGATCTTTTTTTAAAATCAAACCCAATAAAACAGGAAAATCTTCTACAAGATTCAATATTCAGTATATCAGAAAAGATTCTGAGTTAGGGAGAAAATAAGCAGCAACATGAGAACAAAATCTCATCTTTTTTTGCCCTGAAGCTGAAGTTATGCTGGGAATCATTTGTAATAGTGCATTCAAGATACAAATTTCTCTTACTAAAGAAGAGATCTGTGTTAGCATTGACTTACCAACAAACATCAGACTAGACACTGTTGTCCTCCAGTATATCCCAAGGGTCTTCCTTGATAAAGCAAATCTTTTTCCCTCTCATATAAAAATAGTTTCTTCTTGTGACCATTTTGAGGAGGAAACAAACCACCCATCTGAGTGACCGTGATTGCAAAGCTCTACCAGCACGTTCACATGTGCACACTGGTCCATCATGGGAAGGGACGCTCCAGTGGGAGCTGTGCTTGGCCCTGGAATCCAGCTGCCAGGCCCACCCTGGCCACTGGGCTGGGTGCTGTGGCTCAGCTCCTCAACATGGACATCGTCCACAGCAGCCAGGTGCCCTCCACAGGCACAGCCCTTCCCTGCTGATCCCTGGCAGCCACCATTGGGGAGACATCCCAAACCTAAAACTCCCAGGGCTCTCAGTAATGGTTGTTATATACATGGAAGCGTCTTCTTTTTAACACATGTGTATTTTATAACAATCTCCATCTCCAGTTATTTCTGTTGCAGTCACCACAGAAGTTTTCTTGCTTTTATCTGTCAATTAGACCAAGATGGAGCTGTGTGCATCGCAGGCCTGTCCATACATTTAAAAGAGAACCACTGAAGGGTAATTATAAAACGTCACATCACGAGGGCAGACATTGCTGCCCTGGCCCAGTGTTGCACATGTGCACAGAGCAGCTTTTGGGGGCAGGACTGGTTTACATGGAGTGAGCCAAGGACTACCAGTGGTAAGGGTAAAACACAGGAGGCAGCAACAGAGCATCATGCTGCTGCACATCCCTCCCTCCTCCCAATGACACTAGATTGGATACTAGGAAAAATTTATTCACCCAAAGGGTTATCAAGCACTGGAACAGGCTGCCCAGGGAAGTGGTGGACTCATCATCCCTGGAAGTATTTAAAATATGTGTAGAGGTGGCCCTTGGGGACATTGTTTAGTTTTCTTGACAGTGCCGAGTTAACAGTTGGTCTTGATCTGAAAAATCTTTCCAAACTAAACAATTCTATGTCTTTATCACTTTAGAGGTGTCAGGATTTCTGGAAAAACCCAATTGTCATAGGAGTCCAAGTGAAAATTGAACATCTCTGAAACCACCCCTTCACCTCTCTGTGCCTCAGCTTCTCATTTGCAAACCTGTGATACTACTACTTCTCTTCTCTGCCTGCTAAATGTAGATTTAAAGTTCTTTAGGCAAGAATTATCTCTAATGATGTGCATGTACAATGCCTAAAGCTAGGTGTCCCACTATAGACTATGACCTCCAAGAATTCATGCTTTACAAGAAAATATGGGGGGGGAAGAGGAGAGAGGAAAGTATTTTTGAATATAAGAAAGAAGTCAAATACAGCTAATTACCCAGGCTTCCCATCAGGCTCACAGACTCCCACCGTGGGCACACTCAGTGGTTGTTCCTTATTTCTGAGCTTTACTTTAATCCCTCCTCATTTCTCTTCTTTCATTTTCAGTCAGTTCAGGATCCTAATGTTTTTGCCAACTTATTTTTAATGGGATTGTTAGCATCCAGGAAGCCTTGTCAAATAATCATTATACAACTACTTTCAGGGACCCCTGTGGTTGCTTCCACTTGCCGTGCATTCTCCCCCACCCCCTCTCTCCTTACATTAGCAGGGGAGATATTTTTCTTACTGGGAAAGTGTCAAATTAAAAAACTGACTGTCTGACCCTATCCTGTGTGTTCATCCAAAAGTGTAGCTGCTCTGACTGCCTGATGGTCCTTTTACATTATTACATTGTCTTTGGCAATTCCCATTTACACATTAGCCAACAAAAAGGCATTTGTAAATTTTTTTCTTGAGTAACAAATTGAAGTCTGTCAGCTGCAGGAAAACCATAAACCTGCTGCTCTTCCTCACCCAAATGGAAGAAAGGTTGCGCTTAAATGAGACTTTTAGCCATTTCTATCTGAGAACATCCCACTGATTGCTCACCACCCACAGATGAGCCCTTTCAATGACTATTGCTTTTCAGAAATGCTGAACAATGTATTGCTGAATCTTAGTTCTTTGCCCATCTCTGCTAAAGATGCTGCATTATCTCCCTATTTTGATATTTTCTGCTGCAAAGCTTACATTGTGGCAGATTTACTTTTCACAGAGTTTACTAGTATTTCTTTCTAGTTTCATATATAAAGGAAAATCATAATTGCCACCTACAAAATCTTTATGGCCAAAAATTTTGGGGTCCCAAAACCTTTAAAATTGAGGTGTAATAGTAGAGAGTTGAACCAAAGTTTCAGAAGAGCTTATCTCCCACAGCTGCCACTGGAAGCCAGTAGATTCTGTTAGACTGTGGCCATTGAGACATTCAGAAAGCTTGTGGGATGTCTTCCTCTCAGTGACCAGACCCACAGTTACTGTCAGCAGGAGAGATTATGGCAGATCAGTCACACGCAGTGCCCTTTGTCATAAGCACTTCCTGGCATGGGGCAATTTCTCTTTCCTCTCTGGTGCAACAGAAACAAGAGCTCTGAGATGCTGTGGGCTCTGGCTCTCCAGGCAATGCTGCGCCCTGGAGCACTGATCACTCATCAGGTGCTTTACTCTTCTGAAACTGTGTGAGATGTGTCACCCTGGTTTTGAAAGGATTTTAAGGAGATTCATATGATTCATGTCAAAAGCAAAGTATCTCAAAAGGTTTCAAGAGGAAACACAGGAACTGGAGAGTGCAGAGCCAAAATCGATACTTCCACGACCTGCCCTTCCTGCTAGCCTATTCCCATTAGGGAATGCAGTCAGAGTTTCCAGAGCTGTGATTGTGAACATGGTTTACCTTTTCCAAGTTTATTCTTTATAGGACAGGCTTGTTAGACTCCTGACATTTCATGAATCAACTGAAAAACATGATGTGTAGAACTGATTTTTATTTTTTCAGGCCTATGGCTTTTGGGGGGAGAGAACCCAGAAGAAGTGTGTTACTTCATACATTTGGTCTGATGCTTTTAGAGGGGCTCAGGGAGAATCTGCCTGAGACAGTAAATCAGTTGGCAGACATCCATTTTTGGCACTGTACTACTTGCATTTTTCTGACAGAGTCAAATATTGATGAGATCAACAAAAGTAGCTGGCTGAAGACAGTTGTCATTCTCAAACAGGATAAGTCCAGCATGGAAAGGGTTGACAGACATGCCTGAGGAAGGAGTTTTGTTGCTGCTCTCCTAATGGCCCCACCCAGGCAGAATTAAAATCAGTCTGAAACTGCTCTGCTATTAAAGGAGCTGGACCATCTTGGGAGTAGCTCAAGCTGGGAATGCAGCAAAGTCACAGAAAACCTTTGTGTGCCTGTTTCTCCTTAACAGGTCACATTGCTGCATGGGTGAACGGAATAATTTATATTCACTCCAGGTCTCACTTAATTAGAGATTGACCTTGATTTTATTTTTTAGCATTCAAAACCCTGAGAAATCTTGATTCATCCTAGCTTGTTACATTCAGGAGGGTCAGGTTCCAGTCTCTAGCGTTGGACAGTGCACTCTGCATTACACCTGCCCTGAATTTTGTGCCTTAGCTGCCCAGCAGAGGCGCAAATAATTATGCTCAAAGCAGAATGTATATAGACAGCTCCAGTGATACCTTTCAAGGCATATCTACAGGTAATGACAGCACAGCAAATTGCACAGAACCATATTCTTGACAAAATTCACCCCTTTTTGGGTTGGCAAGTCATTTGTGAATGAACCTTTATTACTATGTATTTATTTATTGTCCGTAAATATTTCCCAATCAGTTTCCATGAATAATTGTCAACATGTTAGTTGCAACCAATTGATAGTTATGAATATTTGCTTTTCATTATGAATGCAGTAAGACAGGTCACCAGGGGTCTATGTTATTGTCTCTGCATTTGCTTTGGACAACTCTTTTAAAGAGGAGATTAATGAATCCTGGTACAAATGATATAAAGAATAAAGAGTTCAAGTGACAATTATCAAGTGAAAAAACACTTCTGTCAAAATTCTTGGCTCAGAGATGGTAGGAGTCCAAGAATTAACAAGTCATAATTAGTATAGCCTCACAAATCACAACAAACAAAATCTTTTTTGTCCATACAAGTATTCTCCAGACAATGCCTTAAACTATTGTTTAAAAATCTACAGTGCCAGGCATCATCCAGCATTCTTTTAAATGTAACAGCTATTGTTTCAAACACTAAAAATATTTATGTAGAAAGCAGAATTTGGTAATAGTTCTGAGCACTTAGAAATACACTAATGAGCGTTTGCAGAAATAGCTCTTCTTGACTGGTTATTACAACAGCTTCACTCGAGGATTGCCATCCTGCATAATTTAACAACAATGCTCTTAAACCTTGGGAAGTAAGCAAGTGAAAATGTTTAAAGTTTTTTATACATATTCTCTATTTTAACACTGTTAGGAATTACACCATTACAAGGAAACTATCTGTTAGGAGTATCTGGGTTTGCAATTTCACTTGCACAGGCTAAGGTACGGATCTCAAAACTATTACATGGTGTTTTTTGAACTGAACCCTCTTTGTGTAACCACTCCATCCCATTGATGCCTTGAAATTAACTATGTGAAAGCATAAGTTTCATGAGGAACTCCATATTAAATATCAAGACTGCAAATCAAACACTCAAAAGCTGAAAATGCCACTGATCTCCCTACTGATTTCATGCTAAAGCCCTCCTGTCCAATCTGTCTGCAATAGTCACTCAGTTTTACCAAACAAAAGACTGAAACTTGGAAGAGGATGCATCTGGTAATTCTGATCCCATTTGTTATTACCTGGTACCATCAGCTATTTCGTATCAAAAAAATCAAATGGCAGCCAGTATGTGCAACAATGGGAAATCTGCATTGTAAAGGGAATGTCAGCGTTGGTGTTCCCTTGGCCAGGACACAGGGAATTTTTCCCCTGAGCCTTTCAACCAAAACATAACCAATGAAATTCAATACTTCAGCAAAACCCAGTTTCTTTCAATGGCCAAAAGAATGTGAAAGCAGCATGTTATGAACATCTACAGTGGATAACAACAACCACTGAAGTTCAGTTGCATCATCTTCGTTACCCAAATTATGACCTAAAGGCAAGATTTAACCCAAGACAACTCTGCAGCAGATGGGCTGTTCTGTTAAATGGGAACTTGAGAAAATGCTATTATGTGGTTTATCATACAAAGAACATCAACTCATTGCAGAACATAGAAATCTAAGAATTTAATGCAATTTATAAAAAAAGCTTTTGAAGGAAGAGTTAATGGATAAAGAGCAACATTAGGAATTAGGTACTATTCCAAGTACCTCCAATTAAACATGCCACAGTCCAACAAACCAAACAAGGACCACAGGAGTTCACTTGCTGACATGTAACTGGGATTTGCCCTTCTGCTATGACAAGTGCCACATAACTCAAGAGAAAATTAGAAATTTTGAGCAGTCATCAGAGTGGGAAAACTGATAAATAGGACCCAATGCCGCATGCTGAGAAAAACCAAAACTTACCATCTGTTCATTAAGTGATCTCTGTCCATATTGTGCACTCAGTGGGGCTGGGGCTCAATGTCAAAATACAATATGATTATTTAATTAAAATCTCATCATCAGAGACACAACATTGCACAAGCACCCTTGCTTCTCTTTGTTTAAAAATTCATGGCCTTGTCTTTGGAAACTAGTAAAATTCTTTTAATATAGTTCTCTGTATGATAAGAATACACAAAGCCTAGTGCTGTGGTAGGAGGCCTGAGCTGGAAAAGCAGCAAAAAATTAATCTTCACAAAGCTTGAATGTCACAGACTTCACCAGAGGAAAGCTTAACTTTACATCTTTCTGTAGAACCATTCCCACATCACTGGTTTAATCTAAAAGATAAGATTAGGTAATGAAAGGGTAAAGTAAAGCTTTAATGTTTAGATTTTAGGTCTGGTTGCTGCAAGCACCATAAATTGGCTCTTCAATAGAAAAAGGTGGAGGCAGACAATGGCTGAATCCCTGAACAAGAGGTTAAACTCAAAGCCCATGTAAGTGTACTTTGGCCTGTCAAAGCAACCCATGTGAGGTAGATGGGCTATAGAAATGTGGGACTCGCCATACATTAGCAATCACAAAGGCACTCAAATCAGAACAGCACTTTAAACTTGTACCTCAAAGGCAACAAAAATTGTTGGCTGTGTTTGATTGGAGTGAATGTTCCTTGATTTCATAGTGTCCTAAAACTTCATTCAAGGTTCTTCTGGAAAGGATAAAATAAAGTGGCATGTGGTAATTGCCTTGACGTCCTTCAGGAAAAATCAATAACGAATATGAGTGAAGGGTCAGGAAAGAAACAGATCCACTACTGGGCTAACCTAGAGGGTTTAAATCAAACTAACTAGATTTGATAAACAGTGAAGTCTCTCTCATCCATGTGTTGTAGGTGAACTTAGTTATATTGCTCCTGAGAGCGCAGTGCTAATTACATCCTGGCAGCATCCCCAGGCAGGACACAGCTGACACTGCGTGGTTCCTCTGGGCACTCAGCTTTGCAGGGTCCTGGGATCCAGACCCATGGCACTCCTGCCCTCCCAAGCCCTGTGTCTCTTCTTCTGCAGTGATGGGCAGTCACGATCAATTATGTGCTGAACAGACACCCCAACCAACCAGGCAGGCTGAAAACTCTTACTGCCTGTGAGAGCAAAGAAATGGTGAGCCAGGAGGGGTGAAGGTCATGGGGAGGGGAGAAAGAATGAAAGGGTAATTCTGCTGCCAAATGTATGGGCAGGCTGAGATGCCTCTGGTGAACTGCCACTTGTCTTGCAGATGCTGCTGCTTGTTCCTGGTCTTCAGGTCATGGATGCACTTCTGAAAGCATTTACCTCTACACTGAACATGTAAAACAGTGAGATGTGTGGCTTTTATTTTAAATTCCCCTGAGAAAGGGTAAAATCCTCAGGTGGCAAAATCTCATTCCAGGGCTTCACCCCACGCTATACTGAAATTTCTTTGGTTAACTGCTCTTCAACTGCTTGATACTCAGGATTACAATGAGGGAAAAATATAAATATGGTTACTCGAGATGATCCACCCATCCTTGACACTTGCACAAAGAGGAAAAATTGCTAGAGAGTCTCTTCTCCCTCATTTTCTACTGACCAAATTCTTCTGTGCTTCTGTGCACAGGGGTAAGTGTTATACACTAAAGAAAAAGTTGTTTTCAGGGCCCCCTAATTAATAGTGAATAACACTGGCTACCAATAAAACAAGTCCATTTTCCCAGAGTTCAGACACTGGCAGTAAGCTTTCCCTGAGAGAGTACAAAGCTAATGAAAAGTCTGTTCATTTTGCAGCTCAGATACAGACAACATTTGTTCCTCTAGTTTTCCAAAATGAACATATAGTCATCAGATGTAATTGTTTACCAAATTTGATACTTTTATATAGTGTCATTCTGGAGCTTGAATAAGCACAAATAAGGCAGAAATGTAGCACAGAGAGGAGGAAAGAAATTGCTCATAGAATCCAAACAAGCCTTCATTGTCCTTCATGTTCTTTCTAAAACACTGCAGAGTCTGGCTCTGCTTTTTGTACCTTATTAGCACCATCTAAGGGAAGAAAATGGAAATCACCTAAGGCTGGATAGAATTTGTAAACAATGGTGAAATCTGTCACTGTGGTGAAAATCTATCTCAGAATGTTTCAACTCAAGAGAGACAAAAATCATATTTTAGTTCTCAAATGATTTACAAAAGAAAAAGACTGATGAAATTTATCAGTGCAAAAAAGATCAGAACATTAGAATGTAACTCATGGTTTTCAAATTGAGGTTAATATTCATATGCAGAAACAAGAAACAGTGAAGGTATTTTTCCTCCACTTATAGTTCCACATTCATGGAAGAGGTGTAGGATGTGATTGTCCACAGAAGAATGAAATAATTCATTTTTGTCAGAAAAGATTGCAATATTTTTTTCAAAAATAAACTAATATGCACTTTGTGGGGAGGCAAGAAGTGGGAGTTAACACCTATCCAAAATAAAAACTAAAGACTTGGATTCACAGTAATGACAATTTGGTGTGACAAAGAGTCACCTAATAAATCAGTTTGGAAAGCCAATACAGCTCAGCAATTGGCTTTAGGTGGAGAAATTACCACCTGCCACTCAGTGGGGTATTCACTTAGTCAATCTTTAGATCTCTAACTCAGTACCCGAGTTAGGGCTTTTGTACTTAACAATCTGAGAGCCTCCAGCTTCTGGCTGGGACAGCCTGGACGGCTGCTGGGAGGTGCCAGGGCACTCGGGAGCCCTGTCTGGGCCAGTGCCACAGGGGAAACCTTCCTCCTCCTTGGCCGGCCCTGCTGAGGCCACTGCATTCATGAGGAACAGTTGAGAGAGAAAACATACCTGGGAAAGACTTTTTATCTTTGGGAAATAAAGCTAAGACTGACTCCTGAAAGCTGGTGTTGTATTCCAGCTTGATGTTTGCTACAGCAAGCACCTTGTGCTGCCTGCAGTTCAGCACTGTGCAGCTGATTACCTTGGTGTTTTCACCATAAATATTCACTATACATTAGACTCAATTTGTGCCTTTATGCAGTCTTTTCCTCTTGTCATTGGACTTCTGGTTTTGAGTTCTAAAGTCTTTATTTCTTCAGTTTTAAATTAAAAATCTATTTTATGTTAAGCAATTGGAAATTATTATAAAGATTCTTCCCTCATAAAAAAGCTTTCCCATTGAATATAGAAACAATTTATCAGCATGTGAGTCATGCTGGCATCTGCTCCATTTGCAAAATAAAGGGACAGCCAAACACAGAGTGAAATAACTAGAACATAAAGAAAAGAAACTATAAATAATAGGTTCTTCAATGTAACAAATAATTACATACAGCATCAAAGAGAGAGAAATTCAGGTTAGAGAAAAAAGATGCAAATCTTATAAAGAGGACAAACAAGTACTGGAGTCCTTTGCCACATTTTATGCCGGGACCTCCATCAGGTTCATTTTTAACGCAGGATATGACATCTTTCCAGAAGCTCTACTCTGCTTCAATTAAGAAATAATTAATCCAAGTCTCCTCCACAGTGTTATAAAGGAGGTCAGACTAAAAAATCACAATGACAAAAAAAGCCAAATCACTCTTATGTGGACTATGAATAATTTGTTGGATACCTTTCTTCTTGTTCAAACATTAACACTTGCACATGTTAACTACTTGTCCTGTATAACACGGTAAGTAGTGCTTATTGAGCAAAAACCTTAAAATAGGATGATCTGTTACTTAGACAGTAATTTCCTATTTTCTCAAAGAAAATTTTCAGAAATTCATCTCCATTTCTAGTACTTCACAATTTCAAATGCAAAATTTGTTTCATGTACTCACTGTAAAATATTTATTTTCAACTTAGATATTGTAAAAAGGATTCTTTCCCTAAGGACTGTGCACAGAATACATAGAAAAAACACAGATGTGAATGTAGTCTGAGTTTATTTAGAAGTCTAAACTTTTGTCACAGATTTTACAGAAACAGGCTCAGTTCATTTTATTGGCTAATTCAGTATCCCGATAATGTAAAGGCAGAGGGTGCAGGAGCTTTCACAGCTAGTCAGAGAAGAAAGACCTGAGGAGATGTCTATCTAAGCAATTTATTCAATCTTGTGCTGCAAGTCAACCCATTAATCTACTTGCTTTTGTTTTAGCTCTCCCTATAAACAGATGCATATTGCAGACAGTCAGCAAGTAGAACAAAATGAAACAAAACCTAAATGGAATAGAAAAAGGCAAAAGAAAACCATCTCAGAAAAAAAGCAGCAGGTTCAACATGGCAGTTCAAGTCACCCTCAGAAAGAATTTTTATCTGCTGCAGGAAAAACAGGGTCTGCCTTTCCTCTTGCAGCAACACACACACAGGGGTTACATGACTTGATAAGGAGAAGGAGCATGATGACAAAGAAAACAGTTTGGTGGTGTAAAGGTTTAGTAATTGTTTATCAGCCCCTGAATTTTCTGGGGCTTTGGCTCATACCTACCTAACAGAGTGGAAAACACAATGACAAATCCATCCCCCAGCTGCTGGGGCTTCACAGGGAGCACATGAGAAGAACACATGCACTGAGCCAGATGTGTAGGAGATGCCATCATCAGGATCAGAACTTGCTTTGGTTTCCCAGCAGAGAAGGATCACATGACTTGCTCTTGCTATGCATTAAACCTGTTTGATGTCCATCTCAAACAACATGGCTACTTCTATTCCCTCTCCCTGCAGTGCCACTGGAAAGAGCCCAGTACTTGGGTCAAATGCTTTCTGAAGATTAGACAAGAGTTTTCATCACATTTGTTGGCTGAATAACTTTTACTGAAGTCTGTTTACAAGAGCAAGATCTCAGCCAAATTTGCACTGTTTGAGTTGACATGCAAACCCACAAATTTTCCTCCTTTCCCCAAACAAAAGAGGAGACAGAAGTCTTCTTCTTGTCCCAGAGCCAAGGACAGCCTGTGGGCTATACCTTCACAGCACACACCACAGCACAGTAATATAAAGATAAACATGCTAATAATGCATGTGACTGCCACCCTTTCTGGACTGTCAGCTTGGTAACCTCTGCCAGCACTGTAGATCCAGCACAGGGCTGAGGCTCAGGGCTCCCAGTGGCCTGTTTGCCATCGCAGAAAGGACAGTGTCTCTCCTACAAAAATACTGCTGGTTCAGCTTCCTCTGCTCAAGGAAATGGAAGGCACTGTGGGATATATAGGAGCCAACAAAGTGAAGCAGGAAAACACATACTAGGAAGTCTAAACAATACAGCAGTAGAGGAAACAATAAAGATTTTCTCCCCTTTGTATCCATGCAGGATCTAAGTTCATTACCAGAGCAGGTACCTGCTCACTATGCTGTGTGCTACACAACATACATGATGTTCTTTAATCTACAAAAGGTGTATGTTTTACTTCCTTTGGGGAACAGCTTTTGTTTTAACACCTACCTGCAAATTACTAAGAACATTGCTAGTGCTATAAAAACAACAAATTGTTGTAATAACAGTAAATTGTATTTGTGACTACATTGAAGATTGATCAACCCAAAGTTCATGCCACAGCAAAAATTTCATTCCCACTGAAAAAAGTAGTAAGATTCTCCTCTACAATGGACTGCAATGTGCTTTTATAAACTATTTTATATCTTCCAAAATTATGTTCGTCGTTCAAGAATTGCATTGACTTCAAATCCTCAGGATGCTCCAAGAGCACATTAGCTTTATTACTTTAGATTAGCTTTTCAGATAGTACTCACAGTGCATTTGAGTTAACAACTTAGCAACCCACATATTGAAACACATCATTTCACGAATCCCCAGACTTACCGAACCATGTTCTCCTGTACGCTGACAAGGCTCCAGTGAAGTTAATGCATCTTTAATAATTTGTGCCAAAATACAAGGATTATTGTGAATTTATAACCCCATCAAAGTCAATGAAAATTTCCACTGGTTTCAACAGAGACAAGTTTTTCCTCTAATTTTTAGAACTCCTCCCTTTTTCTCTGCAGCATCTTCTTTTTGCATAACCAGAGGATCAGCTTCATCCAGCTAATTTCACACATCCAAGTGATACCCAATAAGCTCTACACATGCATTTAAGGGAATGAAAGGGGTTGCCTTAGGACAATTCAGGAACTGTAACATCGCAGGCATACTTAGGAAATTTCTCTCTCTGTCTCTCTCTCTCTCTGTAAGTAGAGTAAGTCTGCTGCTGACTGAACTGAGGAGGCTTGAGAGAGTGGAGGAAGATGAACATTAGAAAGAGTGTATAAAGGTAAAAATTCTGACAAGAGGATGTCTCAAAATAAGTGGTCCAGCCTCTGCAAGACAAGCTGAAAACGGAAATGCACAAAAACTGAGACTCTGGAGATGAAGGTTAGGCATGAAGGACTCTTTAACCATCCTGCTGGTCCCTTGCACAGCAGCGCTGGAACAGGTTCCTGGGGCTGGGCTACAGAGGGGACATCCTTGCAATTCCCAGGAGAAAGAGCCCCATTCAGCAACATTTATTTACCCAAGAGCACAGTATTACCTAATTCTATTACTTAGCTGCACTTACTACCAGAAAAGTTTTCTGAGGTGTATTCTAGGTATCTCTGGCTGCAGGCATACATATAAACTCAGTCTATTATATCTTTTCACAGTCCAGTGAGCTTAAAGGAGTATTTTTCTCTTTGTAGAATCTCTCTATATAGTCAAAGATGTTGAAAACCTTCAATTTCCTTTTCCCTAAAGTAGATTACACTAGTTCTTCCAGTATTTAACATCTTGAAAGCAAGAAAACAACCTCAGCAAAGAAAACCCCTTGTCATCTTACCTGGTTAAGATCTATTACTTGTCTTAGAAAACTGTGACAATGGTACCATAGAAGATGAAATGAACAAATTCTGTGTCTTAAACGCAGCTCTTGGATTGTCCCAGAGCTACCTTTGGTTTGGTAAGGTAATGTTAATTCATGTTTAGTTTATGATGGAAAACCTACAGGCTCAATTAATAATGAGTAGCTAATTATTCCCTATTTAAACACTGCACTTTGGGATTTTTTTCATCCAAAGTGTACATTTGCATGAATATTTGCATAAGTGTATGACCTGACCTTATTGATCGTCAGAGTTCCCAAAATTATTAAGAATTCTGATCATTTTCAGCAAAGCCACTGCAGTCCCTTCTGGATCTCACAACCTACAAAGTCAATAAAATAAACTCAATTCCATCAGCCAGTGATGAAAAATATAGAAGTGAACAAGACCAACAACCAGAGTTGACTTAATATATGTCTCTGCCATGACTTGGTTATTGACATCCGTGGTTATTTCAGTGCAGTTTTCAACCAGCTGAGGACACACACTACAACGATTTTGTCTGCAAAATACTCTCTTTCTGTTTCAGGAATGGCATGCTGAGGTGTGCTGCTTACCTCCCATATCCATCTGACAACTGAGAGCATTAATTTATCATGACAAATAACCTTGTACTTATTTAAGTTTGCCTTTCTCTTCCTGCAGTCTCCTCATGCAAATTCGGCCTGGCTGAGTATCAGATCCTCCTGTCCTGAGGTCATCTTTAGATTTTTTTCTGTCAAAAAGCTTTCACATTTAGAGCACAAATACAGTGATTCTGACTCTACCAGGTAATAGCATTTTCACATGATCCTTTAATAGGACTTGCAAAAGCAGCCCAGCCTGACTGGTTGCAGGGGATCTATTGCCTCTCAGATTAAGATACAAGTAGTTTCCCATTCATGTCTATCAAAACCTCCACCAAAGCCAGTTGTAATCTCCATCACAGAAATCCCAAGACATTTGACAGGAACAATTGGGTTTCGCCTGGATGCAGAAAGCAAAGCCACATGCAAAGCACAGCCTCCAGGGTTTTCCCACTGAGCTGAGCTGACACACCGCAGACCACAAAGAAAAGTGCTCAGGACAAAGAGGGGAGCTTAAAACTTCTGCAGATTTTTGGAGTATTTCCTGGGAACATCCACTGGTGCTCTTCAGAAATATTACACAAACTTGGAGGGGAAATCACCTCTGTGTCAGGAGGTTATATAGCAATATCTATGGAAAGGGAAGGAGAAATCACTCACCTCAGCCCATTTAGTCAAAAAAAAGTATCACTAGAAAAAGTACATAAAACCCGGTAAAGGTAGCCTGTCACATTGTTTCTCCATCTATTTGCTTCACACAAATATTTGGTTAACTCCATTTCTCCCTCCACACAGCAAGAACTTAGATGAGGAAGGAGCCTAAACAGAGCAGCACAGAGCAGAGGGTGGGTTTTTTCACTCTCCAAAGATGTGCTTTTCTCTCTATACTGTCATTCCAGCAGCAGAACAATTGGGCACCATCTTGGCTTTTCCTGATTCATTGATTTAGGCTGCAGTCATTGTCTCGGGTGTTCTCCATCTTTTCCCATACTTATTGACAGAGACAGACAAGAAGCTTCCAAACAGCACATCTTGTCCTATTCCCCAACACAGTTCAGTATCATATTTGCCCTTTGAGACCACTCCTTTTGGATTTTCCTGTGGTGGTCTGTAACATCAAAATGCTCTGAATAGACTTTGATGAAGATGAAAACTGCAATCTCATACCAAATTATTTCCTTTACAAATATTATTTCTCTAATATTCAGTCTCTCCTGATGAACTTTCACCACTGAGGGATCTTTGTGCTTAGCAGTACTACCTCTGCTACAGTGTTGGTAGCCTTGGCAGTAGCAGTAGTTTACCCCTAATTTTTTTCTCTGCATATTCTGGAATGATGCATTTCTACTTCATAACTCTTCTTTCCTATTTGTGGGACACATCATGATTGCCCAGAGACTTCAAAGCATATTCTTGCCTTGCATTTTGTTACTTTAATTCTCAGTAGATAGGAGTCATTGTTGCTGCATAGATTTTAGAAGTTTTTTTTTCTACAGTTCCCTCTATCTAAGACAAGTATAGAGTTTTACTGGTCCAGAATGGAATCCTATGTTCCTAAAATCTGTAGTCAAAAACCAGCCAAAAGGTAATCTTAAAATATGCTGAAAAAACTTCATTTAAGTATCAAAATGGGTTCTTCCAAAGCACTTTTACCTCCAAACACACATTTTACCCAGGGCAGTCCGTCCTCTCACTGAACTCTCAATGTGCATTACACCCACTTCTTGGGAGCAGCTTCTCTCTCCCACACGTGGCTCTCTGATCTGGCTGGTGAGGAAGGAGGCAGCCCCTACTCAGTCCAGCCTGTTTCAGCAGGTGGCTCCTCTACTACAGCCATCTGTGTTCCTGTGCTGCAGCCAGCCAGCCTCTTTCTTCATTGACGTATTTGTATGATTCTTGATTTGAACCCACATCCTCAGAAATCAGCTGCAACTGTGCAGTAGTGGACATGGAGCACGGGCACAGTTTCCAAGTTCCTGCCTGACTCAGTCCAGGTGCTCCTGGTGGACACTCATGCACCAGCCTGGCAAGAGGCTGCTCCATAACCTACACACAAGATCCCTGTGTCCCCATCGCCTGCTGGATGGGAGTTTATTTCAGTTAAGCATGCAGAGAGCCTGAGGCCACCCTTGTATACCGCGGAAGGAAAACAGGAACTGGAAACTGCACACATAAAGTAGTGAGCTCTTTGAAACAGTATTGATTACATACTATAACAAGTAGGGGAGAAAAAGCTACTGAGATAGGAGACTAGCAGAGCATATTAAAGGAAGAGAAAATCCATTCTTCATATGCAACTTGCCTGAATTAATCAGCATTTTCCTCTTAATTTGTATAAATTTTGCAAAAATCCATTTTTTTCTCATCTGATACAAATTACTAAAGAATAAGCAGCTTGGGTTCTACTACGTGGACTGATAAATAGTTGCTTTGCTCTTTAGCAGTCTGCACTTTGCAAATGATTGAAGTCTCCCAACCTTGAAAGGTGTGTCTTCATTTCCGAGATTGCCACAAAGTCCTTCCTGACTCATCTTCAGAGGTGTTACAAGGCTGGTCAGAGCAGGGTGGCAGGTGGCTCTGTACCACGCTCCTGTCTCCACCTGAGCTCATGCCTTGTTATACACGAGTGCTGACATAGCATTTCCCAAACTAGAAAGGACTCAAGAGGCTCCTAAGGGCCAGAAGGAGAGCTAGAGAAAGGTTCAAAGAAGTTTTCTCTTCAGAAACCTATGTGAGGTCCAGGAGGGAGTGAGGCAGCTACTGAGTTCACTTGCAAGGTGAACACTGATCAAATTTTGCCAAAATCTCTGTGTTACGCGAAGCTTTCCTTTCCTGCAAGGAAGAAAAGTTCACGCTTTACAGGTAGGTACTCCTGAAGCACTTTTCTAGGAGTGCTTTTATTCCTGCTGAAGTCTGGCTGGTCTGATTAATCTTCTCACAAATGTATTGATGTGTTCCTATTCCAATCACATAAAGCCCAAGTAAGTCAGTTTGTGCATTTGGTCCAGGTTTGCAATGAGGTGTGAGGTAAGACTTGCCCAGATGGCTCAGTGCTGGCAAATCGCAGTGTAAAACACACTCCTGCCCTTTCCTCAGAGGGCCTCTTGCTAGCTGCAGGCCCTGGGAATTTAAAACGGTATCAGCCATGCTGCATGGCAGCATCTCCCGTGGCTGAGCATGAAGCTCACCTCCAGTGGCTGAGGTCATGTTCTGTCTGATGTTCATGATCTGTCAGATGAAAATGGCTGAAGTCTTGAGTAACTTCAGATTTCTCTCCTGTATCTTCTCATTTGTTTTCTCAAGGTCTTTGTGATTCCCAGAATATCTAATTGAGAGGCAAATACTCAACAGCAAAATCTTTTTATAAAGTGTATGTCTTTTCTACCTAATTCTTCCATAACCTTACAGTAAAGACAAAGCTAATAAAATAAACCTCTCTTTTCTCCCTCCGACTGAGCTGCTAGGTTTCTTTCCTCATTAACACCGTATACTATACCCTTGATTTGCAGCCTCACAATCTTGGAGAATTTTTTTCTGTAATACAATTATAAAGTTTGTTTTAAAGATGAAACACCAGTATTTAACCTGTCAAAAACAAAGTTCAAGCCTGCAGCTTTCTGTATTTCTGCCATTAAAGATAACAGACCTGGTCCTGCAGGGTTTTTTCAGTCAAGGAAATCTCTCAGGTTTGAATGGGAATTTTGAGTAAGCAAGGATTCATGGTGAAATATGCCTTCAAAGCCCTGCTATCCTGTCCAAGGGCACAATAAATTGCTCTCACATTGGGAGTCTAACGAAGATAAAGGGAAAGGAATCCTCCCCTCAGTCTGGCATCCCAGTGCTGTTAATGAGTTGTAAGGATTACAGAAGCAGCCAAAGCACCTATATACCCTCTAAAGGAGGCTGTTTCAGTGGGAGCAAAGCTGAAACAGAATTAAAGACTGTCAAAACCTTCATTTTTTATGTACACAGATGAATATTAACTTAGTGGCAGATCAACTAGTCACAACCTATTGTAGCTCACTCCCTCCAGAGAGGAGATCTCAATGACAATACTGATGGCCATGAATGATTAGAGGGCACATCCAGCATACCGTAGTCTTGATTCCAGTCAGTTCTTGAAAAACTCCTCCTTTTTAGACTTCTTCACTTCTGAATACACTATAGAGTCACCAAACAAGTCAGAACTTCTGATGAGGATATCATTTTTCAGAGTGCAAGCCATGCCAGCCATGCTGTTATTTATCTTCATTCTAAAAGTGAGCACAACCCATGTTAAGCTAAGGGAGTCCTATTTCCCTTGCTAAACATCTCTCCCATTCCCTCACACACTGCAGGAGTGATCTTTTGTTGGTATGCTTCAGGGCAAACTACAATTCATTTAAAAGCAGTGAATTTGTAACAATCTAAAACTGGTGAACTTAAAACTGGACCTTAAATTTCTAGTGCTGATCATCTCAGCTGTGAACTGATTCAGCAGTGAAATTCTTCTGTCCACTTCCAGTTCTCCGAGTGACTTTTTGTCATCAGATGATACAGTCAACAAATGCCCTGTTTATTATGGAGTCAATTGCTGCAATCACCATGTATCCCCCATCTCTTTTGTCTCTACATCTTATCTTACAGTGTGACATTTTACTATTAACAGGCCATGGAAGGAAAAAGAAACTAAGAGAAGAAATCATCAATATAAATAATCTGTAGGGCAAATAGAGAGAAACAAAGCAGATATTAAAACATCCTAAAAGCCTGTTTTACAAAGAGAGCATACAAATATGATACTATAATACACCTGAAGATAACCACATTTAAAATTTTCCCCCCTGCTGGGTTGCTGAGGAGACAACCACCCTTGAGCTTCAGGGTTCATGTAAGTCTAGTCACAAACACCAACCCAAGTGTTAATTAAAAAAAAAAAAAAATAAGAAAGAGAGAGGAAGAGCAGGAGAAGAAGCAGATAATGAGGAAATATTTGGCACGTATATTAAGTGGAAATCAAAGCTATAGTCATGGGAAACCTGCCGTCAGGTTGCTGGGGGAACATAATAAAAGGGCTACACAGCTAGAGAACTTAAGTATCTCTAATGTGAGAAACAGGGCAGGTAGTGATGATGAAGCATTGGTTTTGTTCCATGTTACATTTGACAGTGGGTAACATTCAGAATGAGGGAACATCTCAATTAAACCAAGAACGAAGGAAATCACTCCAGAAATGTCAAGACATATGTCAATCTATAGGTCATGAATCACATACCAACAAAGAAATTTCTACATGGTCTGAGTGTGTTTCTATCACATAAATAAAGTATGCTGGGCACACTGCTGATGCCAAGACCCATGCTAAAGCCCCTATTACTTTTTGAATCAACTAACGATCCATATTTTACAAAAGTCTATTCAAAATGTTACTGATAAAAGCATCTCCTGCTGCTTTGCTAATGCTCGGCAGACTTTAACTCCTTGTTCCTGCTGTCTCCTGAATCTTACCCAGCCCATTTCCCACCTGCCAAGTGTTTCTGCATCTTTCTGTTCACTCTGTTCAGCTCTTGTATCTAATCTGTTGTTCCCATTTCTCCCTGCTGCCTTCTCTCCTCACCTTCTCCCTCTATCTCCACAATACCAATCCTCACCCATCCCCATACTTTTTCCAGCCTCCCTTCCTTAACACCTTCTTACAACAGATACAGCAAGTCTAATTTTGTTTTCAGAAAAGAATTGGAATAATGAGCAAAGCCCTCTAATCCTTTGTGGATCTAACTCAATTAGAAAAGCATCCCAAAATTTCCAATTTTTCTTCTTAAAAGTCTTGACAACAAAACCTTACCACTAGACAGGTAAATGAGCAAGAAATCTAATGTCCTTCACTGTGTTTGTTGTTTTTCCAACATATTTGGATTACACAGACTGGATACATTTCAAGAAAATGACACAGTCTTATTAATGCAAGTAGTGTATGGTTAGTGCAAAACATGTAAAAGTGAATTAGTATTTAAAATTATAGTAGCAGTTATACACATTTAGAGAATTGGTTCTTGCATTCATTAATTAAACATGGCAGCCACGTGCTTTATGCCAGCAAGAACACTCAGGGAAGAGCTGTTGTATGAGAGCTACTAGGAGAGACCTCTAATGACTATTAAACCAGTGAGGAGACACAGAGGTGATCCATCAGAGTCCTGCTGCCTCTGAAACTACAGCAACACATAGTGACCCCCTTCGGACTTCCAGTTTCCAAATTCACACAAAACTCAGTAAAAAAAAAAAATCCTGAACCAAGGGAGTATGACAAACACCTGTGTGCATGCAGTGGCAAAACACCAGGATAAAAAAAAATAATATATCAGTCTCACATTGCAAACTTTCCTTTTGTAGTACCTGCATGGAAGGCTAGTCTTGGTATCTGGATGAGAACTTTATAAACACAGCAGCACCAGTACAGCAATACAGAAAACTAAAAAATTCTGTGCCACCAACCCTTGTAACATTAGGGACCTAAACAGCATTGAGATACTTACATAGGTACCTTCAGGACAAAAATTCTTTCCAGACAAAAGAAATTACTTTTCCATTAAGAACATGTACTTAAAGATAACAGTAAACAATTCAAGTTAAAGTATCTGCCATACCATGATGAAAGCAGCCTTGTCTTTGCAAACACCTCCTTTCCCTTTAGGCTGGCTGGGCAAGCGGACCCTAAACTGTCCCTAGTCCCCCAGCAGAAACATCTCCTACAGTTTGAGTCAGTGCAGGTGATCAGGGAAAGAAGCAAAAGCAATGTCTTGCCATCCTTATGACACTGAAGCACAAATGAATCCAGACCACAACCAGACCTTGTTCAGTTTGGTCCCTGAGAACACACACTCCCACATACAGCAAATTGTACCATTTCCCAAACACATCTAAAAATTTATCCTCATTCTAATTTAAATAATCACAAGGATATCTTGGTGCACCACAAAGGTAACCAAGGAAGACACCCAAGTTGTCTTTTTTTTTTTTCCAGTTAAAGCTTATATAAGAAAAAGAAAACAGAGTTTAAGAATGATCATTGAGTTTCCCCCACCTTCCAAATATTGCTTTCCACTTTTAAATCACTGTGTGCCATCTGGATGAGCACCTTATCACTAGCCAACAGGGGAATGCAGTGTTTGTATTTATATTTGCATTTATATGGCATTCTCAGACACTGTATCTCAACCCACTGACAGAGCAATGAATCACAGACCTGCGGAGTGGTGACGCATCACGGCAGCAGCATCGCACAAACGGTGCAGCTGGAAACGCTTTGGGTGCTAATTAATCTTGGCTGCTAGTAACTCAGAGAGAGGAGAGCCTGGCCTGACAGATTTGGCTCTGCCTTACAGTTTGGAGGAGAGCTTGGAGAGACAGCATTCAAAAAAATTGCTTTGGGAATGCCTGACATAGCATTTCATTGAGGGGATGGGACCAGCACAGCACTCTGAAGAGACAGCATGTGCTGTAGATGCTCAGCTAAAATAGTGTGGTGTACTGTGGGCTTCAAGTAATTTCTTCTCTTATTTGAAAACATAAACAGACTACATCTGAGATACTTGGGAACCTAGAAGACGAGCTCATTTAGTACGAGGGAATTCAGAAAAATCACTGAGTGTATTCAGGAGGAAAAAAAAAGCAAGCAAACAAAGAAACAAAAGAAATAAACACCCAAACAAACAAAAAACCCAACAAAACAAAACCAAAACAAAACAAAAAAAACCACCAGAACTACACAACTTACAAAGAATGGCAAAAAGATTGTAAAATTCAGTCTGCTCAAAGTCTGGGTCAGGCTTTCTGCAAAACCTGGATACAATTTGGAAAAACAAAGGGATTTTTGCTTTTTAATTTGCAATTCAAAGCTACAGACAGTGCAGATCTCAGACCACTGTTAGGAGCAGTAAGACCTGTCCTGCTATAGGGATCAACCCAGTGATTCTTTAGCTAATAATGCAGCCACTTAAGACGTGCACATCTGCCTGCCTCCCCCAGAAACTGAGACACTTCCAGGGTCACTAAAGCCACCCTGTGCTGCCAGCAAGAAGGAATTGCTGTATTCATGAGAAAGTCAGGATTCCTACAGGACAGCCCTTTTTATATGATGGAATGGAATAGGAGTTTCTCCAAACAGCCTCTCTCTGTACCTCATGCAAAAGGTTGCCACATCAGAGCCCCAAATAATTCATGTTTCTCGTTTCTCATCAGCCCTCTCATTCAGTACCCCTCACACCAGCAAACTCAGTTGTACTGCTGAGGCTGCAGACTGCTCTGATTAATTGCTCTCATTACAAGCTCATTTTTTAAATTCCCCTTCATTTTAATGCCAAACTTTTCTCTGGAACCTGACTTGTAATAAGCAAAAAGCAGGAATAAGTATGAAAACAGGTCCCAGTGGCTGGCAAGAAGTGACGGCTTCACCAAAGGGAGAAAAATGAGAAGGCAGCCCCTCAGAAGAGTGGAGCTAATGATGAGCAATCACAAGCCAAATGACCTGCAGAGATACATAACAGGGGCTGGCCCTCAGCAGAGGAACAGCAAGAAACAGCATTGCAGAAAGGCCCAGGGAAGTGCCCTACAACACCTGGATAAAGCCTGCAGCCCCTGCCCTGCCGTGGGTGCTGCTGGAGAGGCCAGAGCAATGATAGGGGCTTCACTCCAAATGAGAGGCAAGTTTCTCTATAAAAATGGCACATTTTCAGCAGGGATTTTCTTTGAGATAAGTGAAAAGTAGATAAAATTCCAAGCAGTTCTCAGAGGTGAATTAGAGGACTTGTGTGGACTTACTACAAGCGTGGAAAAATAGCAAATATCACTCTCTCTTCACTTTAACACTGACAAACATTCCCTTTGAAACAAAATGAATGGGAATGTAAACTTGAGAAATGAGGGGGACAGAAATATTTTTTTCCCTAAATGGATGAATTGTTGAAGTTATTGAATACAGCACTCCCAGACCGTATTCAAATGCACTGCCAGTAAAAGGGTGCATGATGATTGTGCTTTATGGACTAGTTTCCATAAGTTCAATACTCAAAAAAGGAATATTCTTCTACATCAGGCTTGAATGCTTAGACTTATACCTCTATCACAACAATTCAGCTGTACTGTGGTGGAAGCGATAATTTAACTTAACTTACCTTGCCCTAGCTGATTCTGGAGTCATCCTGTTTCTGTGAGTGTGTTCAAAGTTTCAGTGTCACAAATCAAAGGTTCTTAACAACCACTCTTTACGATGGAAAAGAGAGAATAAAGTCTGTCTATTTTATTGAATAATATACTGTTTGTTACTGAATACTACTTGCTGTTTGAATAATACTAACAGGATGAGAACCAGTAGAAGCAAGGTACTGCTGTAAATCTTCAAATACAAGGAGGCAGATCAGGAAGAAGTTTCCATTTTCTCCAAACAACATTCCCATTTCATCACTGGCAGACACAATTCAAGGCAGCAATTGTGGGCTATAGGCATAATACAGCTCCTTCAGCTATGAAAATGGAGTTGAAAAAAACCGCAAGATGCAAAAACACAGGTCCTGCATCTAGTTCTCCTTATATTTGGTGTTCTTCCTGTTGTAACAAAAAAAGAAATGATAGTTTGCAACACAGGCCATGTGTAAAGTTATGCTAATTTAAAATACAGGAGCACCTAATACAATGTAATTTTGCACTTATTAAGTACTTACTGAACTCTAACTTCAAAACCAAATTTTTTGCTATGCATAAAGGATACAGTATTCCTGTATTTAGTGAAATGGATAATTAGCTGAATGCTCAGTAAATAGCAAGCTTGCCCTTGACTTTCCTTGCCACTGTTTGCTTGCTTAGCAGCCATTTATGGATGCTTGACTAATAACCAGTTCGGCTCTGTGTTCACTTCTTGACAGCTCAGGTTGCCTGACATTTCTCAGTTGCTCTGCACTGATGTATGCTGTTGAAAAAAAACCTCTGGTTCTTTGTGATCATGGTCTGCATTTCCCAGTCCTTATTTTTACCAATTAAAATTACTTCTTTAAGATTTACAGCCCAGAAATCCCATGTTCCCTGACATCTCAGGCTGTGGTTCGGTTCAGAGAGAGAGGCAATTCCTCCAGAAGGCCCAGTCTGACACAATCAAATACATCTTGTCAAAGTCCAACTAATCACAACCCTGCACTTAATCACTTCAGCTTTTTCAGATAATTCCAGACAGCATTACGTCTGAGGATTCTTGAAAAGCTCAATATAACCCAGTATTCAAATAACCCAGATCACAGCTTGTTCATCAACTTGATGCTACTTTCTTCAAATACGTCACTATTCATTAAGAATGGTGCCATAATTTGATATACAAAGTTTCTGAAAACTTGCTTACATTCTGCAAGTTGCCTGGATAGAGATCAATGTCCTGGCAACATTGGAAATGCCCCTGGGTTTCTGATGTTAATTTTTGCATATGTCATTTAAAAATAGCATTCCTCAACTGTTTAACTATTAGCCATCCATGCATAAGATCAATAATTGCCTCTCTACTTTTGAGAAGGTTCTCAATTTGTGAAGCTTCTTGATGAACTAGCTAAAACTGTGGAACTAATTATTTCTTTTGTTTGGACAGGATCTAAGAGTTAAGTACTACTATCCATTGTTACAGCTGTTTTCAGAACAGAAGGCAGACTGAACACCAAGCTAAACAAAGCTTAGGCTACCATCACACTTTCTTCTACAAATATCAATCCATCCAAGCTTCCATTGTGCCACTTCATTCAAAGTCACCTTGGCCCTACTGTTATATTATAGCTGCAGTGCAAATTATTGCTCTTTTCCCTGCTTTCCAGAGTTACAAATGAGTGGAAGACATTTTCCATTAAAAATTTAAACCAGGTAGAATGTCATGACTGCGAGATGAAAGTAAGGTTGCTCAGAAGGTAACTGGAGTAGATGAGAGAAGTCTCCTTGCAGGAATGCCATGCCCTGCGGAGAGGGGTAAGCAATATCGTGCCACAGTGCTCCTTTATTTACAAGGCATGTGGCACTTTTGAAGGAAAGCAAACAGAGACTCTGCAGCCCCTCAGCAGGAGTCTCTCAATGAGCCAGGGCGTTTTGCAGCTCCAAGAGCCACATAAATGCCATCCCCACCGAGCTCAGCAGACACCAGGGTGGCTGAGTTGGCCCGCGCTGTTCAGGGCTAACAGTTGTTTCCAGCCCCAGCTGCTCCCGTTTTCCAGTTAGTGGGAATACTGCAAATCCCCACTCATTTAATGAAATGAGAGTGGGGTTTGCTGGCTTTAGTGATTAGTAGCAATTTAACTCCTGCTTTCCAGTAGTCCTACTAACCAAACAACAAAATACATGATAGGAAAACCCCCAGATGCTCTCATTAAAAACTTCCTAAGATTTTAACATTATTTAATGAAGAAAATAATTTTTAAAAATCCAGCTATTTTCAGTTTATTCTAACCTTCAGAGCTTGCTTGCCTTCAAAGAGAATTTCCACTTCTCCCGAGAATTATTATTTAAATCAAGTATTATTAAAGAGTATTAAATCAGTTTATTTGCAAAGAAAATAATTAAAGTCACACTAGGTATAAGAAGAGGAGGATGACTGATCTGA
The DNA here is from genome assembly GCA_013400735.1 of Pomatostomus ruficeps. NCBI lineage: Eukaryota > Metazoa > Chordata > Aves > Passeriformes > Timaliidae > Pomatostomus > Pomatostomus ruficeps. The sequence continues at coordinate 214,379 of VYZT01041552.1, forward strand.
CCTTTTAATTGAATGATTAACACTACTCAGCAACAACACAGTGAAATGACAAAGGAAAAGTGACCTTTTTATATCTTCACTAAGAATGGAAACTGGGCACCATCAGCATTTAAATCTTTTCAAATTGTAAGTTATAGAACCACTCACCTCAGAAATCATTCATAATTACAACCTTCCAAGTTCAGTATAGATATGGAATACATACTCTCCTCAGTGCATGGAAAAATAGCTATTCTCAAAAGTGACCAAGAGGAAAAAGGTCAGCCTGTCGTATTTTACTAGTGTTTGTCTTAAAGTCTACAAAACGTAGTCCCTTGGAATGGATGGACTCTGCTTCAGTGACTCTGTCAAAGCCATTACAAAAGTAAGTTACCAAAGTGTTAAGATACAAACTGGACTTCAGTGAAGCCACAAATACTTAACACTAAAAGTAAAAACAGTGCAGAGCTTTCTTGCCTAGCTATAACTCCACTCTTACAAAAATAAAGTTAGAAATAAAAAAAGGGGAGGGAGCATGTCTGCACATAAAGAAAATGAAGGCTGGTTAAGACAAGGAAAGTAATTTTTCTTTTTTAAAGATGTCTCTAACTTTCTATATTTTGAATTACAGCTTTCAAATTGAATTAATCCCAGTTTGAACAATAGGTTAAGGTCTTCACGCTATCTTAACACAAGGAAGGTTGTGTTAAGTGTTTACACCCTGAATGAAGCAGAGATAAAAGAAAATTGAAACAGAGATTTTTTTTTTTTCCCTTGGCTATGTGGGTTATTCCTTAAATAAACTATATAGGCTTCAGGCACACTATGACACTTGGTTTTCTGTGGTAGCTATACAGCAAATAGCTCTGAAATGTATACTACCAAATACACTTCTGCAATTTGCTTGTAAACCAAGCAGGAGACACGAATATATCACAGGGTGAGCTACATTTTTATTCAGATCCTCTCATCCAGTCATATCCTTCACAAGCAGCACATCTAATCTGGTGTCTGGAATTTTGTTTTATGCTGCTTTCTACGCCTGAAAGAGGCTGAGACTATACGTTCTGGCAGTATTTTTGGACACCCACACAGTTCTAAAAGAAGCCTAAGCCATGCTTCTATTCTCTTTGCTAACACCTGGCCCTTCAGCTGAGATCAAGGGCAGCATCAGGTCGGTAGCTGAGACACCTCCTCCCAAGAGGCTTTGCTGCATCAACAGAGAAGGGGACTCAATGATATTGAAACTTTTCCAGCACCTCTTATTAATAAACAAGTCATTAAAGTGCATGGCCTTGCTATGGATCACCTGGAGCCTCTTTAGTCCATTTTCCTGTCCAGCTTTTAGCTGTGCATGGTTTGGACTCCTATGTTTCTTTTGGTTGCCTCATTTTCCATTCTTTATCACATGACAGTGATACATATATACTTTCCCAAGGCTGAATACCAGTAAGACAACTACAGGAAGTTGTATGCACATCTATATTTTTATAATACTTCACAGGCTACATTTGATGGTTTGCTTCCTTATCTGTTTTTCTGTCAACACAGAAGTAACTTCTGCTTCATTAGAATAATTTCAAATATAGGAAAATATATACAGGAAAAAAATATTTCATTTTTATTTCATTTAAACCATATTCTTTGAAGGCTGCAGCACATACTTACTTGTATGTCTTCACAAAATCCATCTGAACACAAGAGTGAAATGAGCTGTGCAGATGTTCCATATAAAGAGAAATCAGTAAAAGCTCTACCTAAAGAGCTCTGCTACATCTGACTTTGAGTCTTATTTCCACTGCCACCTTATATTGATAAAGCATTTTCAACTAGCACAACAACAAATTCATTGATATTTTGTATTTTTATAGTTATTTCCCCCTAGAACAAAACGGGGTCAAAAATTTAAACAGTATAGCTAAAAATGCAAAAAGCCTGAGGAATTCTCTGAAGCCAGACATTGCAGCATCAGACACACAATACACCCCTGTTTAAGTGAGCTCACATGCAGACATTTTGTTTCTCAGCTGTTTAACAGTTAGGACAATTAATAAAAAGAAAACAATCTATAGTTCTTTGCTCTCTTAAGATTACTTGCAATGTGCTGCTTTGAGAATTTGACCAGGATGACAGCTTCTCGCCAGTGCCAACAAGTTATTGGCTTCTGTGGATTTTTTTGACCTCTGCAACAATTATGCATGAAGAAGAAAGAAAATAAACTTACCTCTTTATTTCTAACTTATCAGGTTTTGGTTATCTAACCCTGAAGTGAAAGAAATTCTATGCACTTTCCCACATTTGTTTCTCATCTTTGCAAATCCCAGTGGCTCCACAGTCTCAAATGTGAGATAATCTGTAGATCAATGAGGGCAGATGTAAAACTCTTGCTAAGCCATGTTTTCCCAGCTGGGGGTAAATTCACTTGCCTGTATGTAAAATTTCCTAATTAGAAATGTCAAGTCTCTGTTAAAAGCTTCCAGAAATTGATGCTGAGCTCTACAAAAAGTTAACTATTCCATAGCCATATCTTATCTGACTCATCAAGAGAAACTTTCCCATATTATTCATAATTAGGGCTATAGTAGCAGAAGAATTTCAGAATTTTACTAGATGGGAGGTTCTGCCTTCAGCCATAACAGCCCCGGGGATGTGCCCCAGGAGGACCAGAGCACTGGCACTGGCCACTGCCCAGCCTCTGGGCATCCATGGAATACAGTTACTTAATTTCCAGAGACCCTCCACAGCCCGAATCCAGTTTGAACGGAGCAGTTAGGAAAACCTTTGATTACCAGCCCACTGATATATGGTGCAATATTGCTCAGCTCAGAGAAGAGCAGGAGTCCAAAGTATGCAATCCCCAGGTTATAGAAATTAAAACAAAAATCTGGGTTTTTTCAGTGCTTAAATTTATGTCCTTACTATTGGTGATGGATCCACTGAAATTCTGATTTCAGTGTGAGTCTGATAAAGGTAATATAACATATTCAAGATTCACATCCTGTGCTCCACTTATTATGGAGTTCTCATTGCCATAATATAGTTATGCTCTGGATGGGTTTTTGCAATGTTAGTGTATGTCCCGCCTCTCACTATAATTGGCAGACCTTTTAGAAGAAAGGAACAGTTACAAGTAACAACAATTCTTCTATGTTAAAACTCCCTTATTTGGTAAAATTGCAGAATGTTGATCTTGGTGGAGATTGGAAACGGCTTTCAATATTTGCACAGAAATAGAGTCCTGACTCTGCATCCCAGCTGATCCCACTTACGCATGTACAAACCATTAACAAGTTCATTGAAGGAGAGGTGGGAACAAAGCTTTGAGTAAGCATGCTGTAATGCCAGAATCATGGATGTTCATTTTACCCTTATTTTAACTAAGGAGTTTTTGTCATGATAAAACCTGATGTGTAGCATCTGTAATGAAAATCCCTTTAAAGAAGTAGACAAAAATTCAGGACACAATAGTCATATTTTGCTTCTTCAAAGAAAAAGCAAATTTGGATTTGTGTTCTCAGCTAAGATGAAAATAAATAGGATAAAGGAAAAAAAGAAAACGTTGACAAAGACCTACCACAGTGCTCTGTCAGATGTTTTCTGGACTGCAAACCAGAGAGTGGAACTTGCCAATATAAGCTACATTATGAGTTGATCTTGAACATTTGGCCTAAATGTAACAAAATATTCTGAAACTTGGACAGATTCAGCTCTCTCTAATAAACATTCAGGGCAAAAGAAAGCTCAGAACCCAACAAGAGCTGGCCCCTGCCCCATACTACTGCCAGCTTCACTTCCAAAATGCAAGAAACCTTATTTCTACCTGTTTATCCAAAGAGGAGTCGTGACATCTACCCAAACAAATATTGCCAGAAGTCACCTGCCCCTTTTTCTGTACATCTGAGCTTGCTCATATAATAGCAGTAATTGTCCTCCCTGCTTAGGCTGATAGCTATGAAATAACCTGTGTTTCACACCTACTTGCAGAGTTCCAGTTATTGTCATGAGGTGGTGAATAAGTACAAGGCTTCAGGCCTTAAGTGCCATTCTCTCCTTATGAGCAATCAAACAGCAAAGCTCAAACTTGTGCTCATACTTTCTCTCCCCATAAGGAATAAAAATTACGGAGGAGAGAAAAAAAAGTCAAATCAGTGGGGTTTTTCACACTTTAAATGAAATAACTGGCTGAAATGTAATGTCTCTACCACATTGTGAAATAGCTTTCAAATAATGAGAAGACATGAAAGTGGATGCCACAAAGAAGTGAAATGTTTCCTGAGAAGACAGCAGTTTCATTACAGGGACAAAAAATAAACAAGTCTTGGAAAGGCAAATACATTTACACTGTAAACAAGGGTCTGAAGGATTGTTCAAAGGCTCACCATTTGATTCCAGTGCTCATACATAACAAATATCCTTTTTTTCTCTTTTGTTCTACTTGTACATAATGGCTACTTAGGGCATTTCAAAGACAAGTAACAGAATAATTGAAGAAGAAACTAAAATGGGTTGTATCATCTGTGAAGTTTCCATTTAAGAAAAACCTGGTTAACCTGCCCTTAAAAGAACGAAAGTAAGGTGGCCTCCAGTGACAGTAATTAAGATTAAGGGAGACCCTTCTTCTCTCATCATTCTAAAAACAGATTATGGTTACAGCAGAAAATTTAAAAAGTGTAAGGATGTATTTCTTCACAGAGAGCAGAACGAACATGTGGCACTCACAGAGCAGGGCACAGTCACTCCTGGGAAGGGCAGGAGGGGATACCAACATTCCCCACAGCAACACTGGCACTGCCGGGGGCGGGGGGGGCAGGTACTCACTGCTGGCTCAGGGGGACAGGTGATCACCACAGGAGCTGAAGAGGGAATCCCCCCAGGAATGCTCTATAACAGCTTCTGAAGCACCAGTATCAGATGTCTGCCAAAGCTGCATACTGATGGTGTTATTGTTTGTGTCATTTCTGGTGATTAGATTACTGCACATCTGAGGTTTTTTCCTTTAAAGAGGAGCTTCCCCCAATCCCAAACCCCAAATAAATGAGAAAAGAAAATGCTCTGTGCTGAGAACTAAAGAGCTGGGGAGTTCAGGAAATGATCCAATAGTTTGCTGGGAATAAAGCACTGCAGAACAAGACATAGCTACGTTTTCATCCTTTCCTTTGTGGGGGGTGCAGTGCCAGCAGCACTTCTCTCCCGCCTAGCACATGGCCTCGGCACAGGCAGCTGGCTGCAGCAGCAGCAGCGGGCAGGAAGCTCAGCAGATGTTCAGCCTTCTTGGGCACTTGAAGCTCAAAGCACTCGTGGTCTTCAGCAGAATGAAATCAGCAGGTTGTACATCGGTGCTGGTAACAATCCATTGTGCTGACCAGTGGCTGAAAGAGCTACCAGGCTCCCCCGCTGCAGAAGGGATGATGGATTGGAGCATTGCTATCACACAGCCAACAAAAGACTAATAAAAAAATAACTCTTTCCATCTCAAACAAAAATTCTCTCACATTCTTTCAGATTCCTGTTAAACTAAAGCATGACCCATTGAGGTGAGTCATTGTGAAACCAGAGAAAATAACACATTGTCAAAAAGTAGTTCTGAAACTTGGACAAATTTGCAATATAATTCTCATTTCTCACCGACTGCAGTTTTCACAGATTTTAATTAGATATCTATTATTCTCACAATCACTACTTTAATTACAAGTAGTTACAAAAAGCTGAAAGTGGTTCTTTGTTGTTTGAAGTTAAAAGAAAAAAAAGACAGAGTTTTTTCGAAACCTCGTGTTCTTGTACTGACAGCAACCACTTGCTGTTTTAGACCATGGGAAGTTCTGACACAAACTCAGTTGTGACCAAGTTGCATCTGTACAAACCAGGATTTGGGTTGGCATTTTGCTATTGCAAAAATTAATCCTAGACAGCGAACTTTTCCCCCAAAACAGACACCCCCAGAATTTACCTGCAGGTACACATAGCAGTTGCTCTCCATCACTAAAATACTGATGGTTATGTGAAGTGTGTTACCCACTTTGTATGGAAAAAAAGTTAAAGATAACTCTGGCCATAATCATATTTGTTAAACACTCCTAAATTCAGAAGAAAAGTAAAGGTGCACATGTGATTTTGTGCTCTCTGCTGAAATTACTCATTTAGATTGGATTTAATAATAAACAGAAAACAAGCTTTTTGACAGGAATATGCCTACTCATCTCACCTTGCACATGACAGACTGGATGAAAAATAAGCCTCAGTTTGCAATGTGCAGCCACATTTGCTGTACATTTCCAGCATTTATGTAAACACATCCCTTACTTGATCTAAATCCATCCTCTGGAAGCAAACCATACCAGAAACTTTACACAGAAGTATAAAATGAGTATTCTCATTAAAGGCTTTAAATAATGGGTGTTAGTGAACATAGCCTGCCCTCCTACCATCACACAGATGGAGAATACTTTGCAAAAAGGCACCACAGGCCCTTTAAACTGCACAGGGAATTTTACATTAAAAGGCAAAAAAATAGCTAGTGAGTCTGGCAATATGAAAATGGCACAGTTCTTTTGATTTTGATATAATTGTTGTGCTATTAAATAGAATAACAGCCCTAAGTTAAATAATGGAGGTCATTTGAAGGAACCACACATCTTGCTTTTCTTTTGGGAAAAAAATAAAAATTTTGAAACCCTGTGCCTGACTATTCACAGAAACTGAAAATCACCCTCACAGCCACAAGGGACTCAAAACATCCAGGGTCATTACTTCATTAATTTTGATCTGTTTCTAGCTAATGGAACTTTAAAAAATTTTGAATTTTAATTCAATAATTCAATAATATGGAATAAAAAATATTCCATATCAGTCATTCACTCTCAAAATCAGTGTATCACCAGGCAGAGTTATGCCATTTTCTTTCTTCCCTTTACCCACAGCACCCAGAGACTGTTTTTCCTTTTTCATCAGAACTGCAGAGATTCAGTCTGGTGACCTAAAATCCTAAGTAAGCCTAATAAGAAAATTAAAGTTTTCCAGAACAATGACTAAGTCACTCTGAAACATTAATTTCTGCAACAGGAAGCTTATTCCAACACAAGACATTGAGTTTGATTCAGCACTGAAGAAACCCAGTGCAATATCTCTCTTCAGCCTAAAATCCAACCTGCTTCAGTGAATTACCATCACTACATATTATTTGTTGCATTGAGAAGCCTCAGTTATTAAATGGCCCAGAGCTGCTGCTGTGGCAACTCTTAGAGCAGGGGCCACTCACACAGACAGACCTTCTGTCTGGGAGAGAAGATTATCCTCCTATTATGAAAATGTGAGAAAATCTGAATATAATCATCCTAATAAACAGAGAGTAAAAAAAAAGAAAATACCCTAGATTATCAGGTGTGAGGCACTAACGTGAAGGTTATTATAACTTCAACTCAGTATGAATATTACTTCTGGAAATAACACACTTACTTCATTCTAGTCCATGTTGGAAAATTAGGAGCTCTCATGGTCCAGAAACATTTGTTTGTGTCCTTCAAGCCATCTGATCTTTGGGGATACACATAGAAGATTTGAGGTCACTACTAAATATTGTCCAGGTCATCTGTACAAGTCCAATATTGTTCCTGAAAAGAGAAAATAACAAATGCTTTTCTTAAAGCTGTCTCTGGGGTTTTTATTTTTATTTCTTTTCCTAAGGGAGAATGATTAAGCAGATATTATCCAATAAATTTTCAAATTTAAAATGCAACAAATTATTTAACATAGATTTCATAATATTTTTTCTGAGATAATGTATTAGAAAAGAAATATTATCCACATTTATGCTTTAACCAGAATTCAGTAGCTCATGCTTCCTCTAAATAAACGCATATTCTGGCTGTAGCTTTCTGTATTCTTACCTTTGTCTGGCACTGTGCTGTGGAGCCAATAGATTGAGAGATGCAGCAATACACATAACCTTTAGCTTAGCTCTTATCAGAAGGAAAATAGTTACTGTTGCTATGGTTGTTTGGTCAAACTGTCACCCCATATCAACATTGTTAGTATTCACACCGATAAAAAGATATCTTAAGAAAAGAAGAGGGGGAGGAAAGTAAAGCAAAATGCTCTATAGAAGGCAACCCAATTCTCACATAATATCTTTTAAAAAAATCTGCTGTGCTAATGCTATCCTGTATGCCTATCATTGAAATCATACGAGACTTCAAATAAGGGTAAAGATAAGTAGAAAATAATGAAAAACAGAAATCTGTGCAATTTTTCTGATTACAGTGATGTTTAGATTTTTATTTGTAAACCACCCATAAGGTATTTTCAAGGTCAGGAGAATAAAAAAAGTTTAAACAAACAGGGATGATTTTCAAGTACATCTAAGCTGCATTAAATCTCTGAACTATTGCTCTACAACCTGAAACCAATCCCATATGAGGCTATTATTTCTCAGCATCTTGTTAGTCCCACTTTGCACATAACCTTGTGAACTACTAATCTTTCTGAATAACTACACTCAGCCCTAAAGGCACACCAAGAACTTTTACAATTAGACTTGAAAATTTAAATAAATTTTGTTTCAGACACACCTGTAAAAGACAGGTGTTTCAAAGTATTCCTGGAAGGTAAACTTTTAAAAAGTTCAACGGTCTAAAGAGTGAAATATGTGAACCTGAACAAAATTAAACAGCCCCCACAACAGACCTGAGCTCAGACACCAGCATGAAGTACTTTTTATTCCCAGATTTCATAGAGATGCAAGCCCCCTCAGTGAGGGCCAGAGAGGATTACATAAGGCTCCCATTAAAAATAAACACATTACAGACCACTAATACATACTGACAAGATGCTTTTAACTGCTCTCTTTCCGCCCTTATCCATTTTTCACACAACTACTCAGAGCCAAACATTGGTTATTCATCTCTGCTCTAAGGAAGGTGAAGGCACAGCACAGCCCTGGGACCTGTCCTTCCCACAAACCTTCAGGTGCTTGCCACCTCCCCCTGCTCTCATCAACTATTGTCTTTATTTTTATGGTCCAAGATCTTAAAAAAACATCAGCAGACCTGGTCCTGTTTGCTGGGAAGCTCCAGAACCTCCCAGATGTCCTCCCCGTGCAGCTAATTGCAGTGATTCAGTGGATATTTACCCTGCAGCTGTTGCCCATCACTAGGAAGGCTGCTTGCTAAAGCAGACACACGTGCTGTGTTGGTAAATGAGACAAGGAACTTTATTGCTTATTCTAAAAGCCCAGATGAGAAACTGGCACACTCTTACCTTCAGCACCCGTCTTGCTTAACACCCCACTAAACACTGTTCACAGGAAACCAGGAGTGCAGTGACACCGCTCTGTGACAAACATCGGGGGCTGCTCGGTCTTCATTGCCGCCCAAGTCTCCAGAGTCCTTGTCTGTGCCCACAAGTCATGTACTGATGCACTCTGCTCATCCAGCTACATCTGCAGCAAGGCACAGAAGGTTCCTAAAGGAGTCTATTTTCTAAAATATTCATTTGTTCTGCTGTCTTCAGGAAATAGGATGCCTTTTCCTGCCCTTGCAGGTGTAATGGAGCCAGTATTTTATCTGTTGGCTTCAATATGAAAGGGTGAGAAATGTTGTTTTATTCTATCCTAAGGATAAGGCACAGAAACTGGTGCATGCAAACCACTGATTTGTGCCTATTGCTTCAGATAAACAAGTACACATGTAAATAAAATTGGGCTTATTTAAAACTGGTGAAAATGCATGTTCTTTCTGGTGCTTTAAGACAGACTTCTTTTGTTTTATGTAGCTAAAACTAGTCGTGCCTTTAAACACTTTCTTTAAAATTCAACCCAAAATGGTGGCTTAGATTCAGTTGTTTCCCACATCAGAAGTTATAACCTACTACTTTGCCTCTGCACACTCTTGCAATCCAGCTATCCAGCTCATAGGTAGATATAGATTAATATATATCCCAGCATCAATGAAACTCAAAAATAAGGTTGCTTTTAAAAACATGGATATTGAAAGCTACACGGTGTCATCTTGTCCTGGTGATGCACACGTGTTGCTCAAGTCTTCAAACATTTTGGTAGTCTCTTTTAGCTCCATCCTAAGGCTGATTTTAAGTTGGACAAGTCTCATCTTGGTTACTACGGCACAAAAGTTGTCACTTGCGTGTTTTGGAAAGCTAAGAGAAAAAGAATATGCTGGCAGTTAAAGATGTTTATAGTATTTGCAGAAGTCAGGGCTAAGCCGTAATGGGTTCTCTGGAAGCAAGCACAGCACAGTATGTTTAAGCGTAAAGAGAATAATCACTTATATCAGCAGGGTAGGCAAGACTATCATTTGCTGACATCAATGTATTTATTGAGTCAGTGTTCCTTAACTCAGGATACTAATTTATTTTTTAAAGCAATTAGACCCCACTGGGAGAGAAGTAGAGAGAGGTGTGAGACTGACCACCTCTCTGATGAGCAGTGCTTAAGACAGTTTGCAAAAACATTCTCTCTGTCACACAGTCAGTGCCACTTAACAGGGCAGGAAGATCAAATCCAGAAGAGTAAATGCATCTGAGACATGAAAGGAAGAAAGTCCAAGCAAATACCTATTTATGAAGATGTCACTCAGACTCACCCACCAAGTAGAAGGTTACATACAATTTTTTTCTCAATTGTTTTCTCTCTTTTTAATAAAAATTTGAGGCTCTTGAAAGCTCTAATCAAATCTCAAAACAATTTTCAGCTATAAAAGAACTGTGTATTTTGAAATACAATATAATCAAACCCAAGTCTGTGTTGCTCAGCTTAAACTACCCCTCTATCTGAGCTTCCCATTAGCCATGCCAAAGTGAGTTCTGCAAGTCTTCCTCCAAGGTTTTGCAACTTCCTAGGAAAGTAAATAGGTTTATATGTCTGGAGTGAGTTGGGAGGGAGGAGGGGAGGTATCTGAGCACACTGGTGTCCTTTATGTACTCTGAAATCAAAGCAATTATAGCCAATTTTCTAAATTAGGAGCCAGTGAGGAATACTGTGCAGCAATAGGACAGAAATAAATTAGGGAATGACAACACTGTAAGAAATGAAAATACAAGAACAATTATCCTTCTGGGACATTACATATTCAAATGAGGATAAGAAATAGCAAAAGCTAAGTCAGCATTAGCATGTCAAGCTATTAAAGTTGCTTTATGTATGGAATGAAGAACAGACTGGCATGAAGCTGAAGGGAAAAGAAGTAGAAACACAGGAGTAATTGTAGGGTCAGGAAAGACAGGGATGAGCTCTGAGCTGTCTGAACATTGCTGTACCATACATGGGTACAGCTACTGAAGAATTAAATGCTTTAATAAAAAGTAATTGGAAAAAAAGACAAATAGTCACCCTTGAACTTACTCAAGATCTTCCTCCAACTGTCTGACCACGTCAATTTTTAGAGGGATTATTTACTGTCAATAAACAAGGGAAAGGCTACATGACTATAAGTTCCATTTCTTGTCAAGCCAGAAAATGAGTGCCATGGCTCTTTCAGGACTCTACAAATGACTGTTCTCCCCAGCTTGCTTTGCTCTGGTTTTCACTGCTCAGCCAGGGACACTGGGTGCACTGAACTGCAGAAGAAAGGGCTGTGAGGCACCTTGTGGCACCACGCACAGCAGCCAGGTGAGGTACTCCATGGGCAGTGACAGTCACAGACATCCTTGAGAGAATTTTGGCAAGATTTTCTCCTAAAATACAACAGCTTATTCAATTCAACAACAGATGCTTTCTATGTTATACCCTACGACAAAGAAGTTATTAAACAGCCAGCCAAAGCCTCCATCCTAAGGCTGCCAACTGGTGGTGGTAACATAGCGTTTTGTATTTTCCTCCCACACCATCACTTACTATTACCACCCATAGTCTTCCTTCATGCCAGTTTCTACCAGGAAATGGCAGGCCCATTCCACACAGCATTAAAACACCATCATCTTCATACAGGTTGAAAAATTAAACCAAGCTGGACCGCAAGGGAAGCTCTCGCTCCCTTGGCAGCCATCCGTGTGAGCCGCATGCCCTGGAGCTGCCTGTGACTAACCCACGCAGAGCCCCGCATCAGCTGGGCGCAAAGGGCCGAGGGCTCAGCAGAACACAGCAGCAAGAGAGGGATTGCAGTGAACTGTTCAGCTTGGAAAAGCTGACGCCGAGTCACGCACAATGTTACACAGCCCAGTCCTGTTGGCTCGGCCTGGCAGAGGCTCAGTGCTGTCCGAGGCACAGACAGCAAATCAGCCCAAAAGGAGAGGAATCTGCCTGGCAATTACGGCAACTTTAGGATTTAGCAAACAGATGATAAAAGGTGTCACAGACGTGCATTTCCAAATTTGTGACCACATGTGCCTTTTGCCTCTTGTTTTACTCTTGATGCAGAAGACAGAATAATAGCAATGAAAACAGTAACACAGTCCATGTTTTTCAGTATTTGTCTTGTAATGTTTAAAAAGGCAATTTTTTGCTAGGTGCTTTCTATAGGCACTAGGTCCAAAGGGAGAAATTTGAAATTCTCATGGCCAAAGCAGAACTAAAGAGCTGTTAACTAAGAGGGAATTAATGCATGGGCCAACTTATAAAAAGACACTGATATTGTAAACACATGGAGTATTTAAAGGAATACCAATATTTTTGTAAAGAACGTTTCTTCCATTGAACCTTGCTTACTTTGGTGTGGCTTCAAGAACCTTAAATTTGGTAAGGCAACCCTAGATGAAACCCTCAGAGGAATTTCCAACTCTTCTACTGAGCAGCAAAATCAAACCAGATGATAAAGAGGAACTATCACTTTTAAAAACTCTTTCGTTTTTAAAGCACAAGTCCCAAAAATGTAAAGTGACAGAATTTTGGATGACATGTAAACCCTTTTATCCAGAATAACATTTCTGTCTAAACTTCTCATCTGTCAGGAACTACTAGTTCCTCTTTGATTTCATTAAATCAGGATAGTAAGGGCCAAGAGAGACTTTGAATGAATTTTTAAGATTCCTTCTGGTCAACATGCAAAGCCGATTTGAAGGAGACCTTCTGTCCAACCCTGCACAGTAGGAAGCTGAGGTGTGAGGCAGATATGTGTAGAGATGGGGGAAAAGAAAAAGTAGATTCTTCTCACTCAGCCTTCCCCTGACTGTGACCTTCACTCATACTTCCCAAAAAAAAAAAAAAGAATAAAAAAGATAAATCTGCCAGCCAGACTTAAAATCTTGTAAGTACAGCTTATGCATGGGAGATATCAAGCCTTCCCTAGACCTGGGCCTCTGCTTCCCTCCTGGTTTCTCAGCCTCAGTGATGTGCAGCTGCATCTGTCATGAGGTATTACGGTATGTCAGCGATTTAACGCAATAAGAGATACAACTGGTTCTGGCACGTAAGAAAACGACAAATCAGTCTGGAGAATTTGAAGAGACAGTTTTCTGGAGAACACAGGTGCACAAGCTGGGATTTAACAAAAGTTATTTGAAATGCAGGAAGTAAACAATAAAAAAGGCCATTTTACCCTAAGTAAATTTTAGAAAATAGGTTTTCTATCCAAATGTTTTGCTACAGCTGCGTGTCTCAGACTCAAAAACTGACAAATAAGATTTTCTTTCAAACTTCAACATGAAGTGAATGGTAGAGAGTGAAAGAGACAGAATTTCATATCCATTAAGATCCCAGCACTCCATTTTAATCAGAAATTAGTTGAAGACTATAAGAAATTGCCAAGTCTGTATATCTCAGTGAGACTTTTGTGAGAAATTCAACTACTTTATGTGTTTGGAGTTGCATCCTCACATAGGAATAAGTAGTTAAAGACCTTGGTGAGATTGCAAACATTTTATCACAGAGATTATCCCACCACTATACAGTCACAATAATAATTAAAGTATTATAATAATTAAAAGTAATAATATAATACATATTATATATAATATATATTATTATACTATATTATATATATAATATATAGTATAATAATGATTAGAAGTATTATCAGTCTCTTATATTCTGTCTTCAGTGTCCTCTGCAGCTACAGAAGGTTCTGGGTGCAGCAGTACAGGAGTTAAATGATCCCATATACCTCATTACCAACGTTAAGAAAGGTTTTCACCACCAGATCACACACCTTTTTTACTTCACTTTCTGTCTATTGCCATTCATTTCATTGCCTCTGGCAGTAAAATAGTGGTTGAAAACAAGCAGGAGATTACAGTATCACAGAATGGCTGGGGTTGGGAGGGAGCTCAGGAGTTCCCCTAATCCAGCCCCCTGCTGCAGCAGTTTCACCCAGAGCAGGCTGCACAGAATCACATTGCCCAGGTGGGTTTTGGACACCTCCACAGAAGGAGACTCCACAACCTCTCTGGGCAGCCTGTTCCAGTGCTCAGTCGCCCTCACACTAAAGAAGTTTTTTCCTCCTCTTCAGGGGGTGGAACTTTGTGTTTCAGTCTGTGCCTACTGTCCCTTGTCCTGTGCTGGACACCACTGAGAAGAGTCTGGTCCCATCCCCCTGACACCCGCCCTTAACACATTTGTGTGCCCTGACGAGGTCCCCTCTCAGCCTTGTCACCTCCAGCCTGAACAAACCCCGCTCCCACAGCCTTCCCTCATATGACAGGTGTTCCAGGCCCTCATCATCCTCACAGGCCTCCACTCAACCCTGCCCAGCAGATTCTTGATCTTCTGCTGTCAGCCCACAGGACACAGGCTGAGAGCTCCTCCCAGCCTTCCTCACGGAAGCTTCATACAGCCTCCCATCTAAACCCACCATCTATTCCTCACCAGTCTGGTCAAAGCTTCTCCGACTGAAACTCAGCCTGTAAGATCCTTCAAATGCAGGAGTGACAGGAGCAGCCCCATTACAGCAAAGGAGAGGAGGGAGTATATTCTTCTTTTATGCTGAGGGTGACCTCAGAGAGGCTCCCTTCCATCTGCACACCTCCCACTGATACCAATGAGAGCTAAGCAACAGGAGCAGGAAAATACAGAAAAGTCAGTGCTAAAGAAAAGATTAAGTGCAAAATACTGGGTTGTTACATTAAAAAAGCAAAAACAAAATAAAAATAAATAAAAATAAAAAATAAAGAAAAAAAAAGGGAAAAAAAAGAGAAACAAACAAAACCTGGCATTAAAAAGTGGGTGCTGACTTGCTGACTTCACCCAAACACCCCAGATGATTTTAGTGTATGATTTTTGTACCTCAGTGCAGCCTGGCTCACTGATGTTTTGCCAGTACTAGAGATAATCTTTTTAAATCAAATTATATGTGTGCAACATGAATTATGTTTTTGGCTTACACTGCAATAAAACTGCACATTTTGCATATTTTTTTAAAGAAGGGGAAGAGAGAAAGAAAAAACCAGAGAATTATATGTCAAAACCAACTTATCAGAGATGCAGACAACTCCAGACCCAAGCGAAATCTTAATTCACAGGAAGGGTATGTACCATCAGATACAAAAATAACATGGGGGTTTTTTTTCCTGAGAAGTTGCCATTGGCATGTAAATATTGCAATATTTTCCACAGGAATGTAATGTTGCTTGGAAATAACCAACCATCACAGCACACTTACAGCTAACACTGGCAATTCACCTTCTTCTTGCAGTGACAGATGGCTGAAATGTGCTCCCTGTGTTTCCCCTACACCTAAAACAGCCCAGGAAACACAAGGATTTTGAAGGGGCAAGTTGGGCCCTGTTGTCAAGGATGACTGAAATATGTTATTTATGTGTAAGACTGGGAAAAAGTGATCATCCAAATTTGAAATCAAACACCAATTTTGTTTCTTTATTTCCCTCTGGAAAGCATCTGATACATGAGAAATATGAGAAATATCTCAGCAGTACTGGAGCCTTAGTCACTGTTACAGAAGTTTTCTGGACATAAAAATTACTAGGACATATAATAAGGAATCCACTGGCCTAACAAGGATTTATTTTTCCACTCGCTGGCACACCAATTTAATTAAGACACCAAACCAATTAATAAGCCCTACTAATAAGACCCACTATCTATTAGCATATGCAGTGAAAGCAATTTCTGCCAGTGACTATTTATGAGAGTAGTTATTCACTTGGTAACCATTTACATAGTAACAGCACTAAAAAATGCTATGGTTTGAGGATGAAGAGGATGGGAAATTAAATGCTATGCCTTTTACGTTGCATCATTTTTAAAAATATGTTTCCAGTGGGAATAAAAAGAAAGAGAGAAATTCCTGCAAGTAAGAGGAAAAGATAAATAATATAAATAATATGCTTGCCAGTGCCCCTTGAGTCAGCCATTCCCACCCACACTTCCCAGCACCTTGGTGGCTCCAGCAGCCCATAACAGATCAGTAAGACATCAGGGTCACAGCAGTAACTGGCACTGCTAAAACTAAGAGCACATTTAAGCCAGTTAAGTGTCCTCACTGCACTCACCAATTCACACAAATTAAAAAGAGTTAATTAGCAAGTGTCCCCTTTAAGCAGGAGAGCCAAGAGCTCCAATGTCAGCTTCACCCACGCGGAACACTTCCTGTGGCCATGAGCCAAGTGAAGATCATCACCAGGCATATTTCGAATCCACCCATGAGATACCATTTTGCAAACCTCCCTGGAGGAAAGGATCATTATTCAGGAAATGTTCTCTCCCAAGTGGTAGACACCATTTCATTTATCAGCTTCTGCTGACTGCTGTCTCCAACCATCTCGTTCCACTAAGGGAAGCAAAAGGAATTTTTCTGGGAAGAGACCCACCCTCATGAGGAAATAGATTCAATTAGGCCATTTATTTTCTGTTCTTATTTACAGTACTTTCTGGTTTCATATTCTCACTGAATCTCATCTCAGGGCAGTATATATGTCTATATCAAGCAGAAACTTCTGTAAGATGCTCCCAAATTTGCCTCAGTTTGCTTAAATGAAAGACAGGTGTGAATAAAGATGCAAAGAGGAAGTATCAGAAACAAAACCTCATGATTGAGATGAGAAAAGTTTTCCCCAGCATTATAACTGTAGCATACCTGATGCACACAGTTTGTGCTAGGCTAGAAAAAGTAACATAAAGCCTTCTAAATAATGAAAAAAACAATCTTTCCAGAAGCTTCTGGGCTTCTCAATGAATTTCATTCAAATGTAATGCAAAATAAAAGCACTGTCACATATTTGCAGTAGGAGTTCCTGAATAAGCCAACAGTAAGGCAATGGCTGTATAACTGACTCTGCCTATGGTGTACCAATTGAAGAAGCAACTCAGCTGTGAAATTTGAATTCAGCTGTTTTTCCAGATCCCTATCTGGCACTGATTTGATCCAGACAATTAGATATTTATTTCAGATGGCTGCAAACACACTTCTCCCCATCAGTTCTGGCCATCTCTGTGCTGCTTTGCTGAAGAATGAAGATGATATTTCAGCAAATTTCATCTGCAATAAAATATCAAAACTAAACATGAAGTTTGGTGAGTTTATTATTACTGTTATCTTTTCCAGGGAGGAGAAAAATGAAAGACAAGCCATAATACAACTTAGAGGCTAACCATATTTTTGGTCAAGTGTATATTAATGGCAAGTACGAAAAAAGTCAGCATCCCAAAATGATGTGAGAATCACACATCAGCAAATGGCATAAGAATGACACAAAATTAAAATTCTTGGAATTTTTGATGGGTTGGGTTTTGATTTCTCTTCTCTTTTTTGACCAGATCATTTCAGCAGTCTTGAAAAATCTCACAATGAAAAAACAGGTGGGCTTGCAATCTGCAGCAATGGGCTGGAGTGAATGGGAAAACTCAAACTGTGTATGTGACAGAGTAAAACACTTCTAACAAGAAGAAAAACAAATAAACCAATTCTAAAATTTTTTTATCATTCTTCTTCCTACTCATAAAGAAATTAATTGTTACAGAAATGCACACAACCAGGCAGAAAGTTCCTGGATGATATTAACTTCTTTCTGGTAAAAGAAGCAAAAAGAAAAATTGTTGACAATTGCCAGGTAACTTATTGAATCACCTGCAGTGGTCAATCCCATTTTTTTGTTAAGGATGAAATATTCAGGCAATGTAATTTCCAAAGCTGAAGAAAAAAGAGGCCCAACACAACAAACAAACAAACAAACAGCTGCAAAAAACCCCCTTAGAACCTTAGACAATACAATATCCTTGAAGAGACTCACTAATGGGTCTCAAACTAATTTGTGCCATTATTCCCTATTTTCATCATCAAGGACAGCTTGCTCCCTGAATTCCATTTTTTAAAAAGCCAGTTTTAATCAGTATCGTTTCCCAGCAATCCCTTGTACCTATTGTTGTGACTTCAACTAAAAAAAAGTCAGAATAAAAGCAAATATATAGTTCAGCAGCAGCACAAATAAAATAAAATACATGTTTTGTGAAAAACTTGATTTTCCTCATTACTTTTGTTACTATCTCTGTTATTTTTTTCATTAGACACTCCACCACCACTGCTCTCCCTCCGGCAAAGCTTACATGACTGATCCTGAGCTTGCAGCACCTGGTGCAATCAGAAATGAGCCATTCCTGAAAAAGCTCCAGCAGAATGCAAGGAGTAGCAACCAGGAGGAGGCTGAGAGAATTCTTTATCCCTGTCTGTGGCTTAGGCTTGTGCTCATTGATCCTCAGGTGCTTCTTTTTAGTCCACTTTTCCCCCCTGTCCAGGTGCTCCTACAGGTCACTCTCCCAACTATCAGCTTTCCCACTTGGTTGGGTATCATCAGCAAATTCAGAGTATACTTTATCCCATATTCCAGATCACCTGTGATGACAATACATCGTATCAGGCCCAGTATCAATCCCCACGGGATTACACTCACTGAAAAATCTTCAGTCTGCAGGGAATATATGCAGCAGGTCACCCAGAGTCACAAAGCCCAGAACTGATTAGAAATAAAAACCTCAGGTCAGCACCTCAAGGGGCTGTTGAAATCAGGAATGTTTCATCTGCTTATTCCATCAGAAGATTTATTGCAGAAATACTTCAGTGTTTATAAAAAAAATATTTCTTTTGAGTTTCTAATCTGCATTTCAGTCTCGCTACCCCATAGCAGATAAATGTGTCATTTTAAAATATAACATATCATCAAACTCAATCTCTGCACTATTTCTCTTCTTGTCAACAAATTAATTTCCAACATAATACTATTTGCTTGAAGAAAACTATTCCCAAAATATACCAGTGCAAGAAAGAGGGGAAAATATCCCAAATTATTTAGTTAGAAATGAAAAATTGGGGATGTGGAACATGTAAATAAGGGATTTGCACCTAGAGCACAGAAAAATGTACATGTGGGTGCATTTCATTTAGAAAATTACTAGAAATCTGATGTGACCCATCAGTTTATCTCAGCACAGCCTGCAGGCAGAGGGAAAGCTGGGAATGTGAGACAAAGTATTATGAAATTAGTACAACTGGTTTTTTCCTCCCCTAACATTCAGAAGAATTTTTTTTTTTTCCTGAAAGGGATCAATTCTCTAATAAGACTGAATTATGTACATCTCATTTACCGGAAGAAAACATGAGAAGAGTGGTTTACAGGAAGGGAAAGGGATAAGAAATGCTAAATTGGATCTTGAATAGCTGTTGTAACTAAGGATTCTTCACTTGGTTTCGACATTTTTTCACTTGTCTCATGAAAAGTATGTTACACAGAAGGGACTGCTGATGAATTTTTGACAGTGCATCTGGTTTCTGGGGTTTTTTTAAAGGCATCCTGTAACATAGCCTCCAAACTTTATATCATAATTGCATGATAGCTCAAATATTCCAGGACTCATGTGAGAAATTAGGCTTCTTTCATGTACAATCTGAAACATTCTCTGGTTGTCAATACATAACTGCTCAGCAAAGGTGTTTTTGTCAGCAGAGCTGCTGAGAATAAAACAGTGGGATGTCTCACCAAAACGTATCAACTTCGAAATTCCAGTCGTGAAGGGTGAAGTCAGCCTGTCATGGGCCCACTTAAAGCATTTTTTGTGGGATTTTGTAAACAAGCCTCCGCATCCATTTACAGGACTTTTAAGACTACTGGAGCTGATCAAACTGTGGGGGAAATTTTTCACCTACTGTAAAAAAAATTCTGTATTTTTGGATTCAAAAAAACCCCAACCCAAACTAAGATCTTTCAGTTCTTTTCCACATGGACTGGGATGTAAACAAGAGGTTACTGTCACTGGTGGCCAGGGAACAACTGAACACTGTTAACAGGGATCAGCAGCACAGATCCTACTTCCCATGATTTGTAACAAAGAAAAATTTGGCCTTAGGTTCAAGTTCCCAATGATTTCTTTCCTGAGAGGGCCTGTGTGTTTCTACCCAAGGCAGAATGGGGGACTATCAAATAAGAATGTGCTGATAAGCTCTGGAAGGGATGAAACCAACTGAGATACAAGCAATCATTTGGAGACAACAAGGAACTCAAACAAAGCCTGCAGCAATTTGTTTCATATCATACACTGACAGAATTTTGAGTTTAATAATTCTAACAGAATTATGGCTCACGGAGATGCTACAGCCTAAGTTATGACATGAACAGATGAGAGCACCTCCACACCATCTCCAGGCGCAAGCTGTTACCCCAGCCCACCCCGGGGTGACATCAGTGATCTATCTTTCCTAGAGCAATCCTTTTAGTGCTTTCCTTTTACTTTGCACTCACAACTCGGTAAAAACCTGCACACAAACAGCTGCTGTGAGTTCTCACAAATTAACACCCTGCCTCCTTCCACTCTAATGTAATTGTTTGCCCATGTACCTGAAAATAACACAGATATAAGTCAGATTTTACTAACAGGATCATGGCAGGTGTCACTTTAATTTGGAATTATGGTAGTGAATTCTCCATCAGCATTTGGATAATCATATTTGCAAAGTGATAACATTTGCAAGGCTTCAAGGCAAGTAGAGGCACACCTTCCTTAGGGACCCTGTGTGTGTTGGGCAGCTGCTGCTCTGTGTGTGCCATCCCTGTGCCTTTTTCTCTACATACACTGTTGACATACACCTTACAAAAAGAAGCTAAAGCATTTTTAAGTGCAAAGTCAAAGTGGTTTCCACCACACAGACATGGCATTAGTGCTGTGCACAGGACAGGAGCTGGCACAGAAAACATTTTGAAACATCTGTGGTTTGTTTCATTTTTTTCTCTTTCCCAAACCTGAGAAAGCTTTTGTTGCTGATATGTTTTTGAAAGGTTTTTTTGCCTACAATAGCATGGCCCTTTAAAGTGTCTGGTAAAATGCTTCAGTGCAGAATGCATGAAGGGCATGCATTAACATACATTGATTACTTGTATTTTTAAATGTAAATGTTGTCTGCTCAGCATCTGATGGAATTATACCAGTACAGGCAGTAAGTGTCATTGACATTCAGTTCCCCGTTCTGAAGCTTGACAATACCTCTGATTCTGCAGTTTTTATTTGGATAATATTCATCATGGTAACAGAAAACTACTCCAAAACACACTAGCTTCTGTTTCTCACACTTTTGGATTTCGGGTGGAATTTCCCAAGGTGTTAGTCCTTGACAGAGGGTGCTGGGGTTCCCCAGCAGCGCTGGCACAGCACTGATAGCCCATGACTTGCTTTGTGTGTGCCTGCAGCTCCATTTTCTCCTGAAGGTGCCAATTCCGATTCAGCTCAGCAGCACTCCCACCCATCAGTGAGTCCTTCTCTCCTCTGAGTGTAGTAGGCTACAATATGTCTACAGAAAATGTCTTCAGCGAACTCCTGGTCTTAGATATACCACAGGCGGGGAGTCCCACTCTTTACAAACATCTATCCAGTGCCCAAACCCTCACTGGTTTTCTTTCCAGACTGTACAGGGATAGTTTCATGCTACCTGGCTTCTGGAGTCTGCAAACATCTGTCCTGTGACGGGCACACAGAGCCCAGCTGCAGTGGCCTCCACATGCTTGGGCAGCCACAAGCCTCGTCCTCACCTTGGAGCCCTTGTCACAGACCCTGAAACAGAGATCCCCTGTCTGAAGTCCAAAGCAGAAGGACTTTATGGCTTAGCTCTAACTTAATTAATGCAATAGCACCTAACTCTACAAATACAAAAATCCAGAAGAGAACAGGAACAAATCCTACCCAACTCTAAATTCTCCTATTTTAAGAACAAGTGGCTGCAGGCAGAAATTTGAATGGTATTAACAGAGCCACCTTGCCTCCCACTGTTCATTTCTAGCTCTTGATGACACAGGGACACTAAGACATCAATACATTATCTCCCACTGTTCAACAGCTTCACAGTGTCCCAGGACTCAGCAGTAATGACCAGGCAAACAGCTCCACAGCCAGCCCAGCAACACCCACGTTTTCAAGCGCTGTTGCTAAATCCGTACATTTTCGCTCGGTCTGATAAGACACTGCCCTTTTCATGCCCCCAGGTAACGCACAAACACCACTCTTTGACAGTCAATAACCCACTGCTCTTTTGACATTCTTTTGAATCCATATAGTTAATTAAGGTATGTATGTCTATCCAAAAATCTATACTGATTAAGCCTGAATTACAGAGTCCTTTCCTTGCTCAGTCTGAATAACCATGAAAAATATGAATATCCAGACAAAGAAAATTCCAGTCCCTGTGTATTTATTTGACTTGAGATCTGCCATCAAAGAAAAGAGTGTCATTACTTGAGCACCAGGCCTTAAGTGATAGATTCCAAGTGCATCATTTTTAGAGCCATTAGAGGTTATCAGGCCTATATGGTTGCTAAGATACCATGAATCATGAAGGAAAATATAAGATAATGGTAGGCAGTCACTGTGATGTTTATCAGAATATGTTCTCCGCATCTTATTTAACAGCATCATGATTAGGATAATTTTCAAGAGTTCCTGTCTATTTTCCAGCTAGGTGCAAGAATGCAACTGCATTAAGCTGGCAGGTATTGTTTATAATTCATGTTTCACCATGAGTAAATGAATTTGTAGAAGTCAAAATTTGTAATTGCCACAGCAGGAATTATTAACAAGTAAGAATGCATGTCTGTGTGCAGGTTTCTTTCCTGGCTATTAAATAGTATCTTCAGACTTGGAATGAAATCATCCTTCATTGATTTCAGGTATATTTTGCGATAACAGAGACTGTGCTTTCAAAGAGTTTTTAAATTAAATTTGTAGCTGAGGTAATTGCTGTTGCAAAATTATGCAACTAAAGTAAAGCGTTATGCCAGAGCTTTCTTGATATTATAATTTAACTGCCTCTTTTCTAAATCATAAAAGTGTGAGATGCCAGATTAGGGCGAAGCATTAGGTTATTACTGAATTATTTTATGTTCTGTCTCTGGAAGTATCTGGTGAGAGGTAAAGAGGTGAATCTGCAGTGTTGTGAGCAGTGCTCACACCACATCCCCCAAAGTCCTCTCTGGGTTCACTCTTTCCCCACTCTAAAATGGTGGAGTCCAAGATGGGAAAATTGCCAACTCTCCCTGACTTGCTACCCCAACAAAAAATGCAATCCCTACACCAATGGACAGAGAGAGACAAATAAGCTCTTAGTAGAGAACTGAATAGGTGGTGGGCGTTGTTATTCCTCCTGTTAGGTAGTGAGGCAGTGGAACATGTTGCTCAGAGAAGCTGTGGATGCCAGTCCCTGGAAGTGTTCAAGGTCAGGTTGGATGGGGCCCTGAACGACCTGATCAGTGGGAGGCGTCCCTGCCCATGGCAGGAGGACTGGAACTAGATGGTCCCTGAGGTGCCTTCCAACCCCAACTATTCCAGGATTCTGTGGTTCTTATCTGTCATACACTGAACCCACACACCTGTGGACAGATGCCTGCATGGCATTGGAAGGAAAGCGCACAACACAAGTACGACAAAAGTTCAAGAGGCGGGCTTCCCTTATCCAAGCTTTCAAACAAAACATCTTCCCTTTCCTCACTACAGAAGCATTTTAGTATGATTTGCTAACTCCCTTTCCCAACACAAAACAAAATACAGTTCAGGTGAGAAAAGCTGCTGGAACACACAGCAGAAGACACCAAGCAGCCTGGGAGATCAGACTGACATTATGGTACAAAAATTAACCTGCATCTTCTACAAGATTTCAACCAGATGTCACACAAAACAAGACTAGTGACACCTTCCTGGAACCATCCCCTCCATGTTTGTGAAATTTTTTTCTACGAGCCTGCAGTTCTGGGTTGAAGCAAAGTTTCCCTAGCCTTGATAAGAACCACAAACTGCTTTTTAATACTTGTAAGTGCACTGGACATTTAGACATTCATTTAAAACTCAGAGTTTGTTATGAGAGACTAAGAAAGACCCACTCACAACAACAAAAAGAGGCAGTAATATTTCTGATTTTCCTGGCACCCACAAAGATGAATACACATTGGCATCTGAGTACTGTAACTTTTTTAAAGTAAATGAGCATCAAAGATTATCTGTCAGCTAAAACGCACCCAAGGGCTTGCTTTGCAACATTTCTTTTTTAAAGAATGTTTGTTTTAACATTACTGTTGCAACCAGCCAAAGAAAAATGTAGAGCCATCATAAAAAATACGAGTAGGTACCCAGTTGTTAGAGCTGGTTTAGGAACAATCATAGGAGTGATGGACTGTGTGACCCAGGAGAGGTTCCTTCCAACCCTAATGATTCTTGGAATTGATTTTCTTTTGCAACTCACTTTCAGTTAGTCCTTTAGAAAAAAAAAATAAAAGGGGTTAGATCAATGCTGGCTTCAATGACACAGCCATTCCAGCTCCTGCAGCATTTTCTCACCATGGCAATCTCTTTATCTTGTTTGTATGAAGACCATTCTCTACTCCTCTGTTCCTGGCTGTACATAAAAATAAGGGGCTGGGCTCATAGTTTGCTGACTCCAGGGTTGAATGTGACATTAATACAAATCTGTTAGCAGACAAAACACTGACTACACCTTTCAGAGAGTGAGTTTACAGTTGTTCTGCTCAGAGTTTGGGAGAAATAATCTTTGCATTCATTATCACACTTGCTAAATAGAGCAAGCTAGAAACTGGAATACAAATACAAATATAAGAAATGTGTATCTCCAGAATGATCCATTCTGTAAGTTTAATATTACAGGATACCATCACAATTTCGTATAACCTGGTATTTTCAGTACGGACTCTTAACGACAAATTTCCAGCACTTCCTCGCTTTCAGTTAACAGTCTAAAAGAAGGACAGCATTATACCCCTGCTTCTCTCCCTTTTCAGTCCACTGACATAATAGTCTGGGCCTAAACAAGAAAGAAAACTCTCTGTAGATCAGGAAAAAAAAATAATCAGATGAACTCTAGGGATATCTCAGTGTCCTGAGTCACATTTTGCAATAAAATGTAGAGATGAGCTCTAACTCATCATCACTGGCCTCTGGGATGACCACAGTGAACAGAGAATAGTTTATGGACATTCCAAGATCTCTCTTTTGATGGAGCTGCCTATAAATTAATTGCAGAGCAAGAGGCCCAGATATTTTTCAGAGCCAAGCTGGTTGGAGGCATAAAGAAATATGCTTAAAACAATAATTAAAAGATCAGAACATCCATTGTTTTAGTGCACTGCACAGTAACATTCTCCAAAGCATCCCTCAGTCAAGTACGTAACAGCCTCCTTTTTGTCTCTTTCCTTGAAAAGCATTTGCACCATGGAAAAGGGAAAGTAGAAAGGTGTAACACCAAAATGGCTCAATAAAGCTCCAATACTGAAAGACATAATTTCCAAGATTTGTGACTTTCTACTATGCTGCCTATTTCTCATTAGGTAGGAGGGCTTCAGGGACACAGGATGCCTGGAAGCAGTGGGAATGGAAGCAGCAGAGGGACAGGAGTTACCCCAAACATGCTGATGTCCTGCCATGACTCTCACTGACCTGGACCACAGTCTGATCTGGAGGGCAGGCAGTTTGCTGCTAAAGCTGCATGCAATGCACAAAAGCAGCACTTTGAAGGTGCACACAAACAAGAGCTCATGTTGAAGCAGGAACTATTACAGATGGACAGCCCAGGTGCACCCACGTTGATCTATTCATCCCTGGGAGTGCTGTCCCACTGCTGCATTTACCCCAGATGCTTTGTAGCTCACTGCAGGCAAGACTTAAATTTTGAAAATCCAAGCAGCTGGAGGCAGACCTCTCCTGGCAAGCCCTGTGGAAATCTCCCTCAGGCAAAGTTTGTAGCAGTCAGTAGCTTCTAGTATTTGTCATGTATCTTATTTTTGCATTTCTCACTTTAAAAGAGCTCCATACCCATGGGAAGGCAGAAGCAAGCCATGCAGACAAGAGCTGGTGTGTCTGTAAAGGAAAAAAAAAAGCTGGCTGTGTTAACTGGTTTATAGAACTTCGACTTTTCATATGTCACAACATGTCCCCAGCTCAGGACAGAATCGACAGAACTCCTCAGGTGTGACAAGACCTCTGCTAAGGGCAGGTAAGGGCAGTGCTGACCCCTCCTGTGCTGCTCAAACAGCCCAGGACACTCCTTTGCATCATTGCTCTGCTGTGCTGAACCCATTTGGGGGCTGTTGCCAAGAATGAGCACAAGAAAGTTTCCCCAAACTTGCCTGGTCTGGCTTGCCTGTCTCCATGGGGTGGCTTATGGACTCCCAGGGCCAGCATACACCGTCTCTGACACAACTTCCTTCACCTTGTGCAATACAATCCAGTCAGTTTATAGCGCAGAACTAAGATTTGCACTATTTAGCTTTTGGCATGTTTTCTTTCCATTCTACCTTCCAGGCTTGTCATCACCAAATATTTTAGCAGTGCAAAGTTACTTCCTCATTGTAGGAGACTTACATGATTCACAGAACCATAGAAAGGGGTTGGAATGGACCTTAAAGATCATCTAGTCCCAACCCCCCTACCATGGGCAGGGACACTGCCCACTAGACCATGTTCCTCAAGGCTTTATCCAATCTGACTTTGAACTCTGCCAGGGTTGGGGCATCCACAACAACACCCACGGCTTTAAGTAGTGTCCAAAATCCCAGAAAAGTGATTTTTTTGTGTGATTTTTTACACTGTATTACCTTTCTTATCCCACACATCATCTATATCTTTTTTGCCTTTGTGTTTTTTCTTTTCTTCTATTTCTCCTTCTTAAAGCCCAGGAAGTTTCTCTCTCTCCCTCTTCCGACTCTTCTTCCACTCTCCCATAACTTCCCCCACTTCTTGGATTTCCATCAACTCATCGTGGAAATGTAGGCAATACAATTCAGAGAGGTCACCTACTCTGCTCTTGATTTTTTTTATCCAAGTAATATTATTCCATATTGTATTTGCTGCTTTCCAGACAGGCAATTTCTAGATGACACATGCATGGAAGCGGCACATATTCAGAAAAGTATTGCTACTTCACATAACGCAGTATTTGGCATGGTCTCATATTGTCCTGAAAAGCAGCTTTCATTGTGGGCAAAAGATCAAAGTAAAAAAAAAAAAAGATGCAAAGTCAATCTGGTCAAAACTTAGACTTTCAATCGGCCTGAAATATTGACATTGTAGAATTTGTTAAGCTCATATTCAGGGTAAATTGGCATTTTTCCTTCTACAAGGAACCTTTAATAGAAATTCTCTTGCTTCAGAAACACAGTTTCCAAAATTCATCTTGATACCAGGGGCAGCTGACTGAAATTTGAGTTGTTTTTCAGTCTCAGAGTTCTTACAAACACTTTTGCTGTGTACCAGACACACAAACAAGGACAGCCGTCCTGAGTTCAGGCATCCTGGCTTTCTGAACTCCAGTTTTTTAGAAGTGATGAAACTATCTTGGCTCCAAGAAAGTTTGGGACTCCTAGATTTCCTGAAATGTGCTCACTTTGAAGAACAGGCATTTCAAGTCATTGAACCATAAAATACCAGCCAACAGCAGCTCACAGCCCCCAGAGTTCACAGCTGATCACAGGGAGCCAGACACTTCTTCTGGCTTTCACTGTGGCTGACTTCTGAATCCTCCTACCTGTACCCCACAGGTTCCCATCCTCCTCACCCCTGCCCAAACAAATCTGTCCTTCCTTTAAATACTCCATTCAAAGAAATTTTCAATAACAATACACTATCTGGAGATCATAGCATTTTGAAAATCTACAATCTCATGGGTACACAAAGCAGTATTTTATTTTTCACTATAATTGCATCAGGTCACATCTCCAGGAAGTTAAGAAAGGGCCATGGAAATCAACGTAACTGACTGTACACAGTTCCCTAAATAATTAATCTGCTCAAAATTCCAATGAGAGATAAGGGAGAGGCTCTTGTAACTTGCCTAACTCCACTCAGTGTGCTTGTCTAATAAATGCTGGTCCCTGGGACATCCAAATATGAACAGCAAATGAGAATTCCAAAATTCACCATTTCTAGTTCCGGGTTCAAAAGGCACCCTCTATACAGCTGACCTCAGAAAAAGGAAAATTCTGCCCTAATAAGGTTTTTTACTGTTCTTAACTAGAGCTGATTGATGCAATGTTTGCACCTCACACTCAAAATCAACGTTACAAGACAGAAAGGCTGTATTCTGATGTTTCACATGTACAAGCTTTCAAATTATAGAGGAGGAGCATCTGCAATTTGACCCTCTCACTTTCCATATCTGACTGATAGCAATTTTACAAAATTATGTTCCCATTCTCCTGGTTTACAAAATCAGTAAACACACAAGAAATAGATTTGAAATGAGCTACTGAATGCACAGACTAGTCTTGTCTCATTCACAACAGTGTTATCAAGAGAGGTTTTCATGCTCTGTTCCATTTAGTCTTTTTTTTTTTTAAATTGCAGTCTTCTAATATTAAAAACAAACCCTATTAAGTAGGTCTTTTCTTATGTGATAGAAGACAAGAAAGAGTACAACCCAGTCAACTGCAGTCCACAGCTGGACTATCACATACATTGTCAGCTTAAATATGTTCATCACTCAGATAAAATTTCATTAGCAAAAACTTATAGAAAAAAAATCAATGATGCTAAATTCTTTGTACTCATTTCTCTGCAACAAAACACACATTGTATAATCTGATGTGTGCTTTAGTTACTTTCTCTATACACTTGAAAGTTCCAATGAATCTCCAGAAAACTGAGTTTCAAATATCTTAACACAGGCTGATGCAGAGCAGAGGGAGAAGCACTGAGAACACCAGCTTTGAAAAATATTTTGATTTCAAGATTTTCATATCATCAGAGACCAAGAAGCTGGTAATTAAGAATTGGTAACCTGCTGAGAAAACATCTTCTCTAGCTTCCCATTAAATTGAAAACAGAAGTACAAACTTATCTTCAAACTAATAAATTAATCATCTAACTTCACAATACTGTTTTTATAATATATAATTTTATCATTTATAGCAAGTGCAATCTAGTAAAATGGCTTAAATAATAAGATATTGTTCTCCTTAATATGAAGTCCCATAAGAGAGACACACAAACAAACAGCAAATTAAAAAGCCCTAATAGCAGTCCTTCTATTGGCTTTTATTCATTATCATTACACATCGATTACCAGCATGCATGTTTAATTATGAGGGCAAAGATCTGACCAAAGCATTTTAGCATCTCTAATTGTGTAGGCTTTTAACAATGTACCGTGCAGTGCTTGTCATATGGTCTGAAAAATTATCAAATAAGGAAGAGCTGCCTTCAGCAAATACTATCATTGCCACAGACAGAAACCCTCGGCACCTGTTTAAGTCCTTTCACAAGGAGTCTCTCCAGCTCAGTTACACACTCCTCCAAAATATCTCCTTGCTATAATAGTGAGAAATGTGGCTTTCATTCCTACTACTTCTTGGTGCTTGTCATTTTGGTTGAAATTCAGATTAATATTGCTCATATTGGACTCTATCTGCAAGGTCTTTTTTTGGTTGGTTTGTTTAAAAAGACTCTTAATTGGTTCAATTATGAATTATGGTTTCAACACAAACCCATTTAATTTAAGTGAATAGCCTTACCTTGCCTTATATAGATTTAGTCTTCTGCTAGCAAGGGAGTAAAATCAGGCCTTTTCTCACCAAAATCAATTTAAACTTCTACACAGGTGTATATCACAGCAGTCTTACCTAGAAACTCAGCAAGCTTTACAGTCCTGGCTAAGGAACAATAAAAACTGCCTTCACTTTGATTTTCTCCTTCCACCCTCTGATATTTCAGGAGAGCTCTGGAAGCAGATTAAGTGAAGGAACAAAACAAATGATCCATGTCCTTGTCACCAGTCACATAACTGGTCCATTAGCACTGCAAAACTTGTGGGGTCTCATGCTCTCTTCTATCGATTTTTCTACTTAAATATCATGTAGAAACTTTACATCTGGCACCCGATGAAGGGCCATATTTCTGGGATTGCAGTAAGCACGGCAGAGAAAAATCATTTTGATTTTACAGAAAATGGAGGGCAACAAATGAAATAGAAAACCCCAAGCCATTCGTGTCCCTGCAGACACCTTTACATGTGGAACTACAATAGAAGGAAGTTATTAGTGCCCTACACATCACAGGGCTGTTTGGCACAACCAGCATAAACAAGGGTCCCACCTGATCTTTGCCACACTGGGAGGAGTGGAAGAAGCAATGAAATGGCAACATGCAGAAAGCTGAGAGCTGCAGTATGGTAATGGAGGAAGAAGAGTAAAAGGAGGTTGTGTTCCTCTGCTCCCACGGTAGAAGACATGATGGGAAATTTCAAAATGTCCCCAAAATATGAAGGGAGAATAAGGATGCAAGGCCCATGTGTGCTTCTTGCAGACAGTACAGCCAGCAGAATTAAACGTGAGATATGCTACTAGCTTCATATTTTTTTTAGATTTAAGCACTTCAGAGCAAGGATTCTTCTTTATTCTTTGTTCAGCACAATGATGGCAAATGCCTTAGTGCCTCTGTGTGATGTAAAGAACAGAGGCAGTACCTAAAGAACTGCATGTAAGGCAAACAAGGTGGCTGAATGCGTTGGGAGAAAAATCCTGTTGTCAATATATTTTTTTCCTGCTCCGTGCTTAATGTTTACTGTCCAGAGTATTTAAGGCTCAAGTTTTGCATTGACTTTTTTAGGACTGATGACAGGCTCGAAGCTAAACACACGTTTAGATGCTTTGGCACAGCAGAGACAATAAGCCCAGCACAGCAGAGGATTAAATCTCCACTATAGCCACTACAGCCTTCACATTGCTTTATTGCTAATTTTTGCACATATGTCTGTGATCAGTTACAGGGCTCTGACATATGGTGAGTGCACCTGCTAAGTTAGCCAGGGCTATTGCCTCAAACAACATGGACACTTATGGCAGGATCTGCAAGGGTATATATAAATAAGGGATTATAATGTCCCTCATGCTATAGTGCTTTGCATTCCCTAAACAGCACCATGGCAATGCAATAAACTCAGATAAACAGTCTAAAATGTTTTGTAAATATGTTACGAAATAGATTCATCACTCTCCCACAGTTAAGCAAATTTATTGTTAATTATGCAAGATTCAAATTGATAAAGTGTTTTCAGGGTTTGATGCTCATTTGCATGATTTGGGGTAGAATACGAACAAACCACTTATCTACCCACAGTCACGTTTTCATCTGTAAAATTATATAAATTGTTCAAGAAATTGGCAACCACATCTGTGTGAGGAAATCATAAAGTTCAACCAGTCTTTGCCACAGAGCTGTGCAACAGCATTCACACCTTCCTCCAGCAAGAGCATCCCTGAGCTGTTCCCTCTGCACCTCCCAGGGGTGTTCCCCCACTGCCCAATTAACGCCCTGTTAAGCTGCTCACCTGCAAAGCCTTTTACTCCCAGGCCTCTGAGTGGAGCTTTAATCTCCGCTACACCCCCCTTCCTGAAGGGCTGCCGCTGCTGTGCTTCTTGATGCGCTTTCAAGCTCGACCAGAGCCCTGAACAGCCTCTCCAGCCAGTTTTCCAGCACGCAGAGGTTTTTCCTTACCAGATCCTTTAGGACCTACCTGTACACCAGATTCTCCAGATCACAGCTGTAGTCAGACTTTGAAAACAACTGTTTGCACACATCAGAGAGGGCTGTTCCCCAGTTTGTTCTGCTGTGATTCACCACATTTGTCCTGGCATCGGCCTCTTCTGCCAGATTGGAAATAGCGCGACAGCAGCTCTGCAATGCCCTTACGATGACCCTCTCTGTAAAAGGACTTTTTAGGACAAAGAATATCAAGTTCAAATCTCAGACCTTTCATGGCATTTAATATCACATCTCTAGATCTAGTCCCCAAAAGCAGGTTCTGGCTTGTATCTGCAACATAGACTTTTGCAGGAATTCATCTTCTTCTATTTCACTTATGAGGAAAAATATTGCAAGTAATATAATTCACTCAAAAATATCAGGAAAACATCTTTGAAGATTTGAATACAATTAAATACAAACCTCAAAATCTCGTTTTCAGCTTGGACTTGAATCCCATTATTTTTTTTCTGTGTACCCATGTAATTTATATTCTAGGATGTAATACCATATCCTCAGGCACAAGAATAAGAATTGAATTTTTTCATTTTATCCAGTTCTGATTATTTTTGTCAGGGTATTGAATTTGTGGCTAACACCGCTGTAGTAGAGGTAATTAGCAAAGTATCTTTTTTTCCTTAGTGTTATTTCCATAGCCCTCCATATACTCTGGGGGTCTTTTTACGAGTTTTTTTTCTTACTCCTCAGTTAAATTATTCCCCATGCTTACACCTGAGTACACAGAATATATAGTTCCAGTGACATATTTCAAATTCAGGCTTTTGAAGCTCCCCTGTCCTAGTCCTGCTAGCAATTTTTGCCTATGAAAGACTCTCCAGAGCACATTACCATCAAAATCTGCCAGAGAGACTATGCAATATTAGTCAAGGCATCTTTAATAATGCAAGAAAGGTCAGCAGCTCACAGAATATCAAGCTGAATATCGAAGAATTATGAATCTTTTTCTCTGTGCAGATTTCATAGGTATTCTTTGGGGTTTTTCCCTGATTCATTTTATGTCAACAGTAGAGGATTTGTTTCATGTTCAGCATATGCCAGAAAAAAAAAAAAGAAAAAAACCACTTTTTTATCAAATGAGAGTAAGAATATCAGTATATAAATCACTTCTTGTATGTCAGTGCATAAAAATAGTGTAGGGATCAGGTATGTAACACACTCTTTACACTAAAAGTAGCTGATTCCTAATAATTCAATTAGAAATTGCATTGTGACTCCATGTGGGAAAGTGGCAGCCAGAGCTCATGGCTGCAGAGCCGTGGCCTCTCCAGGCCGTTGAACACAAGGAGCTAAATTCCATATTTTGTTCTTTCAATGCCACCAGAGTTAATGTTGCTTTACAACTAACAGGTTTTTCCTGGAACAACTCAGGATGTGATCACATAGCAGGGCCCTGACCTCTTGACTACATAATGCTTTTGTGATCAATAGCACAGAAATTAATGTGTTTATCATATCAGAGCATTTTAAAAATTTCATACATACTGTCACTAATTACTCCAATGCCCATGATACACCATTTTGAAGTGCTGGTCCAGTGCTTTCAAAATTCTGCACAGGAATAAGTTGAATGAGGCAGTCTGAAAAATCAAACCCAACTAATTTCTTCTGTTCTCCCCGGGTCATTAATCTTCATGGGACAAATTACCACCGGCAGCTCAGCAGAGTGGCACTGATGGACTGGGGAGACAACAAAGCCACTCTGGCATAACTGAGAGGTGCATTTGCCTTGTATCCACTGCACCTTCTTCCCTGAATTTCCCCATATTTCCTTTAAGTTTTTTGGTGCAAATTATTAGAATTTATTATTTTTAATTAATCCATTTTTAGATTTATTCACTCAAGCTCACATTGAGCCAACCTCTGCTGAAAAACATGACCAGTTTGACTGCAATTTGACAAAACAATTTCGTTAGGGTTTTTTTTTTCGCAAGTAGTTCTGCAAGAATGGCAGAACTATTCTAATAAAAGAATAGGAATAGCAGAACTAGCCTTATAATGTTTAGAAATTACACAGGATCCTGGTATAGCGTTAGAGGCAAAATATTAATATTAAACTAAAAGGCTGTTAGCTGAATTCAGGGGGGGTTGTCATGATGAAAATGTGAGATCTCAGCACAAATGTAACAGCAAAGCAAGATGAGTTCCGACTTGATAAAAATAACATTTTAAAATCTAATTAGAAACACAATACTAAAAAGTCTATTTCATTTTCCCAGACAGAAATTACACTCTTTTCAGTGTGGTGTGATGTATGCACAAATTACCTCCAGGTCACATTTGCTTTTGTCTGAAAGCTTAAGGGGAAAAATACTCCAGCCTTTTTCTTTAACCTACAGCAGTACAGCCAAAGGCACTGATGAGGTCACAACAGGACATAATAACTGATCTGTAAAGAAAATGGTGCCATATGTTGCTTTTCCCTTGCTGTACTTAGTTTTCTGGAAAACGATCAACAGTAGTTGCAGCTAAATCGTACCCTATTTTTCTGTTATCAAATGGGGTTAAAAAGTCATGTAAATAAATATACATGAACTAAACAGAAACAGCTGGAAAGTTCCCAGAAGGGACCTCTAACAACCTCCAAGTTGGGTGGACCATGGTAGATCAAGGGATCATTATTAAGATTAAAGGCTTACACGAAACCTGCTGTGAAATTCAATCTGCTGAATTTTAAACGTTGATGGCACAAAATAGAAAGTACTAAATGGTGGTATTTATTAATTCGTAAAAAGCAAGATGACGAGAGAGTTGTTACATTTTCACCATTCCAAATGTGTGTGGTCCAATTTGCTGAGATAAAAAGATCTGTAGGTACCTCCTGTGAAAGTCAAACATTTCAAGCAAACTCTTTCTTATATTGATTTCCTGGAGAAAAAAAATTATCAGCATCATTAGTTCTTTTGGGTTTTCTTTAAAAGGCTTTAGACCAACTTCATTTTAGAGAAACACACCACAGCAACTACTGGAGCTAAATCTGAATTCTTGAAGGAAGGAGCTTTTTTACCTTGGTAGATCTGTGCAATTCCAGTTGCATTTGATTGGATTATGCTCCTGTGCCTAACAAATATCTAAGATGACAGCTGTCTGACTGCAAGCGTTGCTCAGTGTCTCACACCCTCGTGGGATACCTGCTCCCTGAGTTGTGTTTCTAAACTAAGTTAGAGAAGTGTTCTACAAGGCCCCTGTGAAGGAGAGGCTCGGCATCTGTCCCGCAGGGAGATGTTGACACTGTGTTTACACCGCACAGATGCCACCCTCTAACTCGCTCAGCACTTCTCAGCTAAGATCTGTTACCAGCCAGAAAGTCCAAATGTTTCAAATCTCAACAATCTCTCTTGAATGAATGAACAAAAGAAAGCTCCCTTCTTTTGAGAGGCAGTTTCGGATCCCCAAAGAAGACAGCGTGACAGTAATTAGTTATACTTGTTGAGAGATTTACATGGGAAATGTTCCCTCCACAGACAAGCCGTGTGGAATTTATGTATATTTGGAAAAATATTTAGACTTCTGTCATGGCTTTGCCATCTGTATTCCTTGGCAATCATACTCCTCGGGCAAAGACCTATGCTGACAATATAAATTAGGTCAGAGTTACATTGGTCCTCTGGGGATGCTGGAAAGTCTTCAGAATTGCTGAAGAATAAGTGCATCCTGTAACCTGGAAGGAATGCCTCATTACTTGGGGCTGTATTCTCCAATGATAACCGTGCCCTGATCCCTTCAGTCAGCACAGAGCCGCATTCCACAGCTAGCAACCTAGTATCTGGCACTTGGCATGGCTTTGTCAGACCTTTGTCCACTGGAAAAGTGAAGGATTTTGCTTTAAGCATTAAAAAATATTTCACATGGCAAAACTCAACTGTTGAAACATTACGAGCAATTTTCACTCCAGAAAGATGATTACAAGGAGTGACAAGACCCATTGTGTAACAAGACACTTGCTTTCTGCTTCAGCCAGTTCCCATATTGAGGCCCATTGACAATATTTTGAGAGCCAATCAAATAGACTTACATTTCTAAAAGCTTGAGCCAAAGAGTTTACATTCTCTTCTGGCATACGGTGGCATATTTAATCGACTTTAAAGCTGCCACATCAACAGGTCCCTCTGAATGTCCCAATACCTGTGTGCCAAAAACCTGGGAGCTGTAGGAAAATCTGGCTTGAAACAAGTACTGGCTGAGGAAGGGATCTGTTTATAAATCAGGTCATGGGGGTTCAAGCTTTTAGCAAAGGGGGAAGTTTAGTAAAAGACAGTATGGGGAAAGCAGAACTTCAATCAGTTATGAAGATGATTTTTTTAGTTATGCAGTTTTTAAAAGTGCATCTGTTTCTGTTCTTACTTTAATCTCACAACACTTATAAGAACAGCACATTCTATAGGAACTTGGAAGAAGCTGGGCACACCTGAAGAGATCCCTCCATTCTGTCTATCTGGGAAGCTAAACTGATATAAAGGGATAGCAAAGTACTTTGTGAGTTGATTTGTGAAAATTGTTTCAGTGAGTAAACAAATGTATTTCCTTACTCTTGACAGACAGCCTCATTAAGTTTTCATAAAAGATCTGCATTATTAAAATCCCTGTTCTCTCCACAGGACAGGAGGTATAGGAATCTCAGGTAATGCTGTGGTACCCAGTCAATGAAACTTTCAGTATGGATGCTATTTTTAAAAAGAACAGTTAGCAATAGAGCAGGCGACCTGTTTTTTTCAGGACAAAGCCCACTCTTACAAACAGGAGAGATAAAAACAACCACTTACCAATAAGTGGAAAAAAGCCTTAGTTACACTACGAGCCCACCCTGCCTTTTCGGCACATCTTGCTTACAAAGGTTTCAGAAAACAAGAATAAAGTGCTTCAACGAGTGTCTTTACAGTTGTCAACTTCTTTTATAACCATCAAAGTGTAGCATGTTGAAATAAAAAGATAAGAAACCAAACGTGCAAAGATATTCATAACCAGGTGTTTGGACTGCCCTTTTCACCCTAACTCCTGCCTATAAAACATCAATCTGCTATTATCCTCCTGCCAGATAAATAGGCAAGGTAGTTAAAAGTGACCTGCCAAGAAACTTTTAACTTCCGAGCACATCATCACAGCAGACACAAGACTTTTCCCTGATGAGTGCAAATTACTGTAGGACTGGTGGGTCTCTGTGGCACACAAAGAGCAATACACTCTGCCCTGCAAAAAAGAGTGATTTTCACTTTGCATGATAACGAGCCTTTTGTATTTTGAAAGTAACTAACAAAGTACCTCTGCAGGAGGCCCGCTGAGTTAGTCTTCATTAAAGGAGCCAGATCGATAGATTAAGCAAAACAAAATGGTAGCAATTCTGCCTTAGCCTGAAGCTCTTTCTCTGCACTCCTGAGCTTTATGGGAAGCACTGGAACCAAGAGAAAAGCTCCCCCTGCATCAAGCCATGAGACTTAGAAAAAAAGGAACTTAATTTTAGAAGTCAGTGCTCCAGTAGAAATAAGGCAGAGAGATAAGTCTAGAGGAGGGCTGCTGCTAAGTAAAATAGAAAAAAATTTGGAAACCCCTGGAAGCCGTTTAAGAGACGTGACATTGCAGATGCAGAGGCAGCAGGTACCCAGGTACACCTCTCCTCGGCAGGCTCTGCTCCCTTAGCAGCTCCCTAGCAGGTTATGGCATGTGGCTTCCTCCCTAACCTGTAGAAAAACGCCCCATTTTATTCAACCATCTCCAACAGACACAAACTTACCACACTTCTGGCTGGCCTATGCTTAGCTCACAGGAAATGTCTGGTGAAACTTGGAACTGGCTGTAACTCACCAACCCTGCACTGCTTAAAATTAATGGGTTGTGGGTAAAAAACTATGCTAAACATTGGGAATCCCAATTCGGATAAGCAGGCTTTTGTTACCCTTTCTCTTTCAGAAGCAGCTTTAGTAACAGTTTTAAGTAATCTAATAAAACTTCATCTCTATTTCAGGATGTGAGAAAGCCCCAGTATAAGAGAGAGTACTGGGAAAGAAGGAAACCTGAGGGAAAAGGAAAATACTTCTATCAATGAAGAATTGTCACTGTCT
This sequence comes from Pomatostomus ruficeps, assembly GCA_013400735.1. Taxonomy (NCBI): domain Eukaryota; kingdom Metazoa; phylum Chordata; class Aves; order Passeriformes; family Timaliidae; genus Pomatostomus; species Pomatostomus ruficeps. The sequence continues at coordinate 252,320 of VYZT01041552.1, forward strand.
GTAAGAACTGTAGAGCACAGAAGCTTGGCAGAGTAAAATCAGAGAATATTTCTGCTTTCAAAATGGGAAGTTATTACAGTCTGCAATCAGAAAGGAGATGAAAGCTGCACCAATGAACTGAAGCACCAAACTCTCACTTGAGAAACTGTAGAACTAAGTGCCTATTAAAAAGCCAGAAATCAGACAGAGAAACATGCAAGGGACAAGGTTAAGTATCATCAAAGAGAAGAATTGAAAGAAGGTCAATAACAGCTTGGACAGGAAAGGAAGATGAAAAGAAATTTGTTCTGGACCACCTCAAACCCCTGCTCAGCAGAAAGGTATTGATGAGATTTGAAGTGACCAAGAAAAATGTGAAAGATGTGTCCTCCTTTCTCTCACAAAGTGAACTGAAGAAAAAAATACAAGACAGAAAAGAAAGAAAAGCCAAAGTCAGAGAAACCTCCTTGCAAGTTCCTGGGATTTGCTTAGGACAAAGGACAGACTTTCAATCGGACTCTAAAATCACCTTTTTAAACCACCATTTCAGAAAAGTGCTCTGCATATTTACATAATACACATCATTGTATAATCACAGGACTTTCTGTGTATTCCACCCTTCTGTGTATTTTAACCATATAGAATCAGTTTTTACTATTGACAGAGACATAACTCATTTGCAACTCTTTGAAAAATCCCTAGCAGGTTATCCTGCTTGCCCAGACAAGAACCAGAACAGGAGGTGTATCTCAAACACTGCAATAATCTCATCAAGAAAACCAAAGCAAAGACTATACTGTAAAAACTGCTTATGAAAAGCAAATGGGAGGAAACTGCTCTGGTGAGATAGGAAATAAATCTGGAGGATCTCAGAGAAGAATTTCTTCTGGTACAGGATATTCAGAGATTTTGGTAAGTCCTTTTGGCCTCTTATGCTTCAAGTTCCTTACCCATCTAACAGAAATAACAAGGTTATCAAGGCTTTGAGGTTTCTGCTTAGGTGCAAACAATTTGGAGCTGTAATTTTCTGTTGACCATGGCAAAGAAATTTTAACTCTTTGTGCTCTCAGTGGGAGTAAATGCCTTTCAACAAGTGACGGGAATTTGTCGGGGTGGGGCTTGTTCACAGCTGCATTATAGTCTTTCCAGACATTGGAAATGAATGAGGAGAAATATTTGTGAGGGAAAGTAAAACTGCTTCTTTCCTCCAGAAGCCTGAGTGGGATTGGGTGTGTGGGCCAGGGTCCAGAGCCACCAGCCAGGCAGCGGAGACAGGGAAAGAGCATCCCCAGGCCAAGGAGTGGGGCAACCACACTGAGTTCAGCAGGTCTCTTCCAGGTCTGCCAGCATATGACAAACGAAGGGGACAGATCTACAAACCCTTCCATATCCTTTCTTTCAGATCTGATAACTCTGCCTCACAACACAACACTGATTTCCTCACTGAGAAATGTCTTCAGCAAATGCCAGCAGTGACCAGCATAGAGATATCTAAACTGTAACAGCCATCAAAAGGCTCAGTCCTGCTCTAAAACCCTTTGGGAAAGCCACATGAATAATGAAGTGTAAAAAAAAAACCCAATCAGACAAATTTCTTGCAGATCAGCATGCTAAACAAGACAGAACTGGTGGGCAAAACAGGCCGTTGCAAGAAGCAGCTCACTCAGCCCCTGTCCCATCTGTTACCTGCAGACAACAGAGTTATATTCTGTAATTCTTCCATATAATATCTCAAACTCTATCTATTGAAAGAAAAGGATTACTCAAGATCAAGGACAGTGGTATTCAGCTCTCATGGTGATAAATGCTTGAGAGATTGTCTAGAAGAACTGTTGATTCATGCAAGCATGAGTAAAACAGAAGCCAGCAGGTGAGAAAATGGCCCCGATTCTGACCAAACTGAACTCCTTCCAGGGTTATAAGTATTAAACAGTGTTTTGTTAAAGCTTTTGGGGAGGACTGAAGTGTAGGACCTCTGACAAAGTCCCATTTTCTCTAGGTTTTCTTTCCAGCAGGGATGATAGGTTCCGTATAAACTACAGCACATGAAAGAGACTTACTTTTCTAAAAACTTTTTCTCCACTGCAGAAGTAATTGTGATGAATTGTCAATCAAGATAAATACAACCCATTGATGAATTTAAGGACGTGAAATTAGAGGCTGGTAGCAAGACAACAACTGTTGGAAAACACTGTGAGCAAATGATGGATGAGACCGGGAAAACAAATGGATGGATTGTCAAACACAAACCAAAGCACAAGGGAAATTGATGGCAGCTGTTCCAGCCAAAGCACGGACCTAACATGCTGCCTTAAAGCATCATTAACTTTAGTATAAAAGCTATGTGCTACATAGACTTTATTAGGCAGAATCACAGGTGTTTAAGAAGTTGATGAAGGATTTTCTCGACACAAGTGTTCTTGTTGCACACACAGATGCTGTGGGGGCCTCACGAGTACACTGGAGTTACCCAAAGTGTTTAACACACAGGAAGCATCTGGGGCACTCTGGTAAATGGCCTGCTTTGCCAAAAATGAAAAATTTTGTCTAGTCAGGCAAAAATAAAGTCCATTTATACAAGTGAAAAGACCAATGAAGTGCTTGTATTGGAAAGAGTGCCTTTTGGAGGAATAGTAAGGCAGGCAGGAAAAGCAGTAGTGTGGCTCATGCTTGTAGCATAACATTAGTCAGTGATCGAGCTTGCCACTGGCACCTGTCACACACAGTCCTCTCTGGGTGTTCCTGGTAGGCCTCTGTCTGCAGACAAGGTGGGCAAGTGCAGGTGAAATAATTCCACAGCGGTTCCCATTCAGTTACACTGGTATATAGGCACTCCAGCATGCCAGACAGAAGAAAGGCTGCTTCATTACACATCCAGGAATTTTTCCTTTAGCCTAGTATTCATTCTACTTGAGTTCAGTTTAAAATAAACAAACAATTGATCAATCCAGAGAAAGCAAAACCAAGCTCAGTCAGTGAAGAAGACAAAACTTTCCATAGCAAAGATGTGAGCTGTACAGCAAAGCTGGAGAAGGAATGAAGTCCTGCTTGCTCTTTCAGTAATTTCTTTGGCTATCTTTGATAATATCCTAGAAGCTTTTAAAGGACATTCAACAAAAAGGTCACTTGAAGTGTTTGCAAAGATTACAGGAGATCACTATGCACAGTCTGCTACATGCTCAATTCACTGTCATGGAGGAAGAAAACATCAGAATTAATCCTCGCAGAGGAAATTAGGATGATATTGTGCTGGGTCACGTTCCTGGATTATAAGATTTCCACCAGTCAATCCTGAGTTATTGCTTTGCAAATACTCAACATAATTTGATAGATACTCTGGGAAAAAAATACAATAAGAAATTAATTTCCTTGTGTTTCAGAATAAACATTCCATAAAAAAGAGAGACATTTAGCACGATAACACTGAATGCCCAGACCTTTATTAATGAAGGCTGTATTTCAAAGTAGGTCTCTATCATTCTGTTGTTATTAGCCCTCCTAACAAGCGTATTTTTTGCACAGTTAGCATGAATTATTCTAGCCAGGGGGGAACCCGGGCTTGGTTAGATAGCGGGTTGCTCACACACTTACCTGTATCACCAAGGGAGAGCAAGATGTGAATTAAGGCATCCAGAGATACAAAAAACTTTTCCTTAGGTACTTTCCTCTAGACCCCCTGTTATGCCATAGAACAGTCTGCCTCATTCAGGTGCTTTTCCACAACTTTCACCCTGAAATACATGTTTTTCCTTAACTACTTCTCACAAATTCTTGAGAACACATGCAGAAGTGACATAGGTGTAATAGTTACACAGCTCAAACAGAATGTCAAAACACACAGACATTAAAGATAGAATTTGATTTTCAGCTTTCAAGGTGACTTTGGCTCCTAATACAGGATTTTCTAACTCACCCACACAGATAAGGGCATCTGCACTTCATGCTGTTTGTGGGAATGTAACCCCACCAGGTGCTTTCTAATTCCATCACATGGCTCTTAAAAGCCATACTTCTGAAGGTCAACAGAAAAGAAGCATTTCCAAAAGCACCTGTCTGGAGTGTGGGGAACAGGCAAATCCTCCGAGTCCTTTTACCACATCAGATACTGGATATTAGTGGAAATCCTCTCTCTTCTCTGGCAGAAGCATAGGGAGCCTGGCACACTTGGTGGGATGCTTCAAGCCAAAAGACAGGCATTAAACCCATGGGAATCACACATGGGAAAGGTGTGCAGTAGAGCAGGGAGATACTGTCCTGTTTGTGGAGAGAAACCAGAACGCATCACTCCTGTGTAACTTTTTCATATCCTTTCTAGCCTTGTCGTTCATAGTGATTAATTCAGCCCTTCCTGCCATTTCATAATTACAGTTAAGATCATGTTGTCACTTCCAAAAGTCCGGGATACTCAGGTCATGCAGGGCGGGAGAATGACCCAAAGAGCCTCAGAGAGGCTGAGAAGAACTAATGGTGTCAGGGCCAACTCTAACACTTCTTGTCCCAATTATTCTGAAATGCTTGGACATACCTTGTTAATAAATAAAAACTCTCTTGCTCATGTACCAGGTGAGGTGGCTCTTCTTCAAGGAACACAGAATTGTGAAAGATCATTTAGCCTGTTACAAAAAAATATGGAACAACCAAATAAAGGCAGGGAAACAGAATCCTCCCAAGGTGACAGTCTGGGTTTGCCACTCACAGTCAGTCTGTAAACCACCCTAGCCTGGAGGCAAGAAATAGTGTGAAGCATAAAATGCTCCAGTCTCTAATAAATTCTGGACAGTCACTCACAAACTTATGCCTCTTTTCAAATATTGTTCGCATTACTGATTTAGCCAGGAATGGTGTCTCGTTGTGCAAGACGCTGCAAACAGACGCGAAAAGTGGCATTTGCCCCAGGGAGGTTAGGCTGTATCTGGAGAAGGCAGATGGCAAATGCAGGAACAGAGGCCCAAAGGCAGCTGATGGCTCACGAAGCAGCGCCACAGCTCAGAAGTCAAACCTCTCAAATATTTGCCTGATGACCAGTGCTTCAGAATTCATTGCTTCCTCAAGTCCTTGCCCTGCCTGCAAAGTGATATGCAAATACCTGTAGGACAGCACAGGGTATATTTTCCCTTGCATAAATCTGTAGAATTTCATGCATTTCAAAAATTCATCTAATTCAACCAAACATTCCTTCTCTAAGTAGAACACACAGATGTAGAATGCTAGCGTGCCTAAATTCTTTCACTTAAACCCAACATCAGACTCAAGCAAACAGCCCAGAGAAAACATATCCTACTTCAAAATATTTTAATTAGTCACATTCATTTAACTCTACATTTTCCTGCAGTACAAAGCAGTACTTATCTTTATGGTTCAGACTGCAAACTCCTCACTTTTCAAGATGCTCGCAAAAGAAATGTGGCTGCTTTGGATGGGGTTGCTGGCATCAGTAGGAGCTCAGCAGCAGAAATGGTTCACTGCCCTTTGGGAAGGACTCTGTTCTGTCACCCGGGTCTCTCTTGGTCACTTGCACAATAACACTGCACATGTCATTTCCAGGCACAACACCATCAGTTCCAAAGCAAATAATTCAGTGCAGAAAATTGGCCAGTTTCGTTCATAGCTCCAACCCAGCAGAGCACATGCACTGCTATCAGTGGGATTGCTCTCTGCTTAAGTGTCCAGCTATTCTGTGAGGTTTGTAAGAGTTAAATGTTGATTTTAGAATCTCACTGGCCTTCCCACCAGAGAATTATATTTCAGCATACCATTATGGCAAATTTTCCTAATGCCTGCCTATGGGGATATCTGTGTAATGGCACCATCTGACTCTTATCATAATTTGATTCAAACTCATATTGCTTTTACATTTTATTTCTCTTTGCCATTCTGGCTTGTAACAGCCAACAGCAGGCTGAAATTTTACCTAAATGAGAGCATTTTTGCTCAGTGAAAGAACATTACTCTGTGCCATTTGCTTAATAGTTCACATTACTGTGTAGGGAGTGTTGCATCCTTAGGCCAAGTTCCTGGCACCCAGTTTGTTAAAGTTTCAAGGGCAACACAGCAGAAGCTTCTGCATGGAAAAACTTTATTGTCTGGGCAAAATTACAGTTTCTCAGATAGACTAGAAGTCAAGACAAATCTCAGCTGTATTTATGCATGGGCAGAAATAAATTAATAAATACAAGCTGTACTCTTGCCACAAAGCGCCCACGTTTTCTTAAGAAAACAACCTTTATTTAACACTGTGCTTATTCTACAAGTAGTACAGAAATTTAAGAGATGGACTTTGCCTTTCTTGTGTTGTTTTCTGCAACAGCTTTCAGTGATACTAGTTATCCAAAATTTGAAAAAAAAAAATTAACAAAAAGGAACAGAAGGAAACAACTGAACACAGGAGCTGAGCATAAAGTGGATCAATGTCGTGGTGACAAGTGAGAAAAACTATCAGCCTACTGGAGAGTGATCCCAACCAAAGGGAGCTGCAGCAGGTGAGCCTGGCCCTCCCTGCCTCCTGGTCAGAAAGAGAGCTGCAGAGAGAAGGAAGCTGCACTGAGGGCCAAGGCTGACAGCACAGCCCTGAGTGCCTTTGCTGTGACAGGAGGAAGGGCCAGGAAAGCCCAGGGGACAGAGTGTGTATTTAAGCACAATATGCTGAAATACTGCAGAATTTCCCATGTTTCCAGGACTCCACTGCAGTGGATAGAACACCACTAATACCAACAACTGAGCTGTGGACAATAGATGTTTGTGCTTCCTTGGATCCTACAACATGTGGAGATCGCTTAGATCCAAATCACATAGATAATCTGCAAAAATAAATCAAGTTGCCATGTTTATAAAGCCTTGTGGGACACCAGAAGACACTTTACATAGTAGGAAAGGTATCACAGTCCAACGGCATTAAATTGTAATTTTAACTTGGAAGGCAAGAAGCACCCTGCCTGCCTTATCTCAGGCTCCCAACTCCTTCCTCACAGTCCAAGAGTCATACACAACTGCGAGAAGAGAAAAAAAATAGGTGTATTCTCAAGGTAGGGAAAGTGGCTTTGATCAAGCTGGAAGAAAATTTCATATTCAGATGAAGAGATACAATATAAAAGCAACACCCATGAAAAGGAGTATGAGCTGCACCACCGAGAACAGAAACCTATTTCAGACAGATCAGATTTTATGTCCCATGTTCCACATACTACATCTCTCTCCAGAAATAAGACAGTAAATCTGCAATAACTATGGAACCATTTGCCCCAGATCATAATACATTGCAAGCTCAAGCCAACTGCTAATATGCCTCAACACTGCTAAAACAATGTTGGCACTAGTTATTTACCTCTAGACGTAACTGTTGTTCACACACAATGTCCAGGCCCTTTCATACCTGCTAAAAGCCAGTCAAGTGTCCAGGGAAACTGTAAGGTAGCAGAATGTATCTTAAGTAACAATTGTTTCATCTCACAAATACATTTCAAAACTACTTATTTATGTCCAAAACAATATACATCAAATTTAGTTTCTCCTTCATTTGTAAATGTCATGGCTTCCAGTCATTTGACATCTTCCCTGTGAGAGTGGGGAGGTCCTGGCACAGGGTGCCCAGAGAAGCTGTGGCTGCCCCATCCCTGGAAGTGTCCAAGGCCAGGTTGGACGGGGCTTGGAGCAACCTGGTTTAGTGGAAGGTGTCCCTGCCCATGGCAGGGGGTTGGAACAAGATGATCTTTAAGGTCCCTTCCAACCCAAACCATTCTATGACTCAATTCTATGATTATTTCTGTATCATTTCCTGTGATTTTTTAGGCCTATTGTTTACTACTTCCCATTTGAGAATAATGCAGTTTTTATGTCAAACTGCTAGAATAAGGTGTCAAGCAGAAGCATCCACCCATATGAACCCAGAATTCAACTCATGAATATGTTATCCATCACTGTTTATATTTACAATCTTGGAATCAAGAGTTTCCTCTAAGCTGCTGTGTTCTCTTGTGTGAACAAGGGAATGCTGTGCAAAGCACTTCATGCAGCAAGGAGAACCTCACTGCTTCATGCCCAGGAACCAGGGCACTGCAAGGAACAGCAGGCAGCACCTGCCCTGTGCTGAGCTCCAGTGCCTGTGAGGGTGCCTGAACATGAACGTCTGGATGTTCAGACTCACAGAAGTGGCCAGAGGCCATCTTTTCATCCTGAAGAATATTCTGCATTTAAGCAATGAAACACACTGATTAGGAAGATACTACACAGAAGGTGTATGTGCCAATGCTGCAAAATATTTTAGCAAAAAAAGCTAAACTATAGTCTGAATTTCAAAGCATGAAAAGGTACTAGCATGAGAAAGAAGTGAAAATAAACTGGAGTTTAAAATACACAACTAGATGCATTTAAAAAAAAAAAAAATATTATTTTTTTCTGAAGTGCCAACTTCCTTTCTCCCAACAGCTGGTTTTATTTTTCCACTGAAAAGGCTCAAAGGACATATTTAACAGAATTTGATAAATATCTTAAATATCATGAGAAAGATGTTAGTTATTGCCAACCTAGGGTTGATACTGATCTAGAAAGCCAGATCTTTAGACTACTACAAAATACTTCAGTGACTTACATTGAAATTATTTCAGAAATTGTTTTTATTAATACATGTCCATCTGTACTTCTAAGTAGGTGATAGAAGTTTGATCTGCAGCTTTAAAATTCTGAGACTCTTAGTTGCTAGGAAACCAACAAATCTAATTCCTGTGTCTCTTATACCCCAAACTATAACTATATACTGATTTTCTCAGAAAAACTCATGCTATGTATTTTTCAACTTCACCTTTTGTCAGTGATTTGAAGCTTTATTTTCTTTCATTTAGGCCTAAGAGAAGGCATATCACTTATAAAGAGGTTGGTAAATATGTTAACAGAAACAGAGATGGCACATTCTTTTATCAGAATTTTTCATGTATCTCATTTCTGCAATGAGAAATGTCTGAGCAGCAAGTTATGAGGGCTTGAAATTTACTTCTAATATGAACTCACAAATTTATCTTTAATATTACATTACCATGAGTGTTGATCATTTCTGGCTCAGAAGATGGTTTTGTAGACAATCAATCTAGTGTCTTTATGAGAAACATTATTCATAAACGTATGTAAAAGGCCTGTGCTTTCCTTACAGCACAACCAGTTAACCATCTATCTATGTACGCCCATCTGACCTTGCAATTACTGCCTTATCCATATGATGCATTGTGACAGAATTATTAATTCTATTTCCTTACACTTTTATTCTTTGGCTTGGCAGGTCTACTAGGAAGAATAACACATATCCCATTAATAACAATTATCAGTGACATGATAGGAACCTGAATAATATGTTATTCAAAAAGTGGTATTTTGCCTGTGGACAGAGGTAAATATAAATAACTTGAATTCTGGGAAAGTATTTTCTCAGTTTCATCAAAGAGATGTCACTGTATGTAAGAAACAGAGACCGTGTACCCTTTTTATAAGAGGAAGAAAAACTCAATAATATCTAAAATAAAATTTATATCCTCTCCACAAGTTATCTCATATTTTCTCAATGTATGTGAATAAAAAGAAAATGCAGTGGTGAAAAAAGTTAAGACAGCCAGATTGTTCCCTTCTTCCAGAGATGACAAAATTCCGGAGGTCACCATTTTCCATTTCCTTTTCTTGGGACAAGGCAGGTGCCAGCTGCACATCCTTCCCAACCTTGGTGACAGCAGCCAAGTACCAACACCCAGACACCCTGCACATCCTCACTATAACCTCCCGCGTTTCCAGCAGCCCATGGGGAGGAAACATCCCTTCTTACAAAAAACGAGAAACCCCAACCTGCACAAACTGCTTTTCTTTGCCAGTTCTGGAGTGGGGCAGCCACAGCCCATTCCTGCTACCAGAGGTGACATGACAGAGCTGGAGAGAAGGCTCTCAGACCCTGAGGATGTGCCATATAACAGCTTCTGCAATTACTCAAAACATACTTGTTTTCTCTTTGCCTTTAACAAAATAAATAGGAAATGACATCCAGTAAATGGCATTAAAAGGTTTAGATTGAAAATCACACACTTCAGCTTAAGAAATGGCAGATTTATGCTGCCACACAGTCTTTATTCTGCCCTTTCAGGATTATGACATGCTTTTCAAATTCCATGATCCGACCTCCTCTTCCAAACACTTTGGGCAAGATCAGAGCTCAGTGTTGGAAGATAAGTGTTGGAAGAAATCCAGCGTGCATAGAATTAAGGCTGCACAAAGAATTACAAATTTAGATTTTCTCAGTTCTCCAATTCTTGACCTTGCAACAGAGAGCCATATTTTTAATGTATAACTGTAGTGAATACATCTGCATATACACTAATGGTATTACATACATATCTCAAACACACAGACAAATCCATTTTCTCTGTTGAAAATGTTTCTATTAGGGAATAATTTTGAAAATCCTTTGCCCATATAAGTAATCCTAACAGAAGGATCCTCTGCAAAGACGTAACTCTGCCCTGTGCACTTCTGAAGAGAAAACCTCTGTCCCTAATGAAGCATCAGTTACTCCCTAGAATAACATCTTTCCTTCACACCCTGCAGTTTGCCCCTCATGGTTGCAGAGCTCTCTCATAAATGGAGAAGGAAAAGATTAAGATTGTTTACATTAAGGAAAAGATTACTAAGGTAGGACCTGATGAAAGGAATGTAAAACAGATATTGAACTGGGGGCTTGCAATCTACCTAAGATGAGGAATAAAAGGCTTTCTTCTCCCTTGAAAATAAATTCTAATTCTCAGACACCCTCAGCATCGCAAGCAGCACATTCTCCAGCACAAACCTTGCTGCCCCTGTCAGGTGCACAGGGAACTGTATCAGTATCGGGATTTTCTACTCCAGCACTAATATATGAAAGAATAATAAGATAAACAGTTTCCTCCCCAAAACACAATAGCCTATTACAGCATGTATTCACCTTCCTTTCCTGTATTCCATGAGCTCTAGGTCTCCATCACTCTCATCTGGGTATTCAAGATAAAGAAAGCCACATCTGAATCAGAAACAGGAGGAAGGAAAATGTCTTGAGGACAGAAGGCTCAGCCTGGTTCACTGCATTGAAAATAACCTGCCCAAAGTGCCAGGGTGACCAAGGCTCAGCAGAAGAGAACCAAACCCCAGTCACTGCTCTCTGCTACAGCCCTGCCAGACACAATCAGGCCTGAGTTTGAGAGGCTTTGGTTACCTAAGATTATCAACTGAGCTCACTTTTAAAAGCCACTTAATGCACAGTTGAAACAAGAAGCTTGCAATAAATACATAGAAGCAGTACTTCCCAGTCAAAAGTGAAAAGAAGGAATCAGATTATACAGTCAAGCATTTCTTTGTAAAATTATTGCTTTAATTGAAATACAGTGAAGGAATAACGGAATTAAACTTCAACCATCTACCATTCAGCCACCTCCATTCTGTAATCATCTGATTTGCTATTTATCAATGAATTTAATGAAAATTAAATTGAAGGATAGAAATGTGTGTCCTTCCAAACCAAAGTAGATGGAATGATCTAAATCAAAAATGCAACAAAACACATGTGGAGGGTGGGAAGAAGTGCAGCAAGATCTGCAGATCACACCAGTGCAACAGACAGAAGATTTCTTGGTCGAAGCTAAAATAACTATACCCTCATTGCAAATCAGCTTTACAGGTTTATTCCAGCTAAGGGCCTTTCCAAAAATGCAAAATAAAATTAATAATCTTAAATAATATCTATCAATATGAGTGGTTTTGCACCATATTCTTATTAAGGAGAAAGCCTTTGCAGCTTCTCCATTCCTTGGTGCTCTCACACATCTTAATAAGCTTTGTTCATTTGAAACAATGAGTACTTCCGGCATTACCTCTTTTGACAGGGGAAAGAGGAAGGGAAGGGAAAAACAAACAGAAGATTCAAGTAAGAAGATCTTAAATCTAGAGCTCCAAGTCTAAAAGATAACTTAATCTTCTTCTAAAATAATAGCTCCTTCAGTGTCCATACAGGACAGGAGAATTATTTTGGAAGCTCTCTTGTATATATGATACATGAACAAAAAAGGCTATAGATACCCAACACAGGAGTACTAGAGTTTATCCACTTTTAAATAATTCTTTCACACACGTCCAATATTTTAATTTTTACTGATACTTATTTTATTAACAATAAAATAAGTGTTTAGTTAAATTAAGCAAAATAGAGAAAAATCAGCTGAAGCTCAAAGGTTTATTATAACAGAAGCCATATATAGTTCACCACAAAGAGAATAACTGCTGTAAGGTTAAGATTAAAGACACATTACCTTTTTCATACTGTATAAAGTAGAGCTTTTTGGTATATATTTTGCATTTTATACCTGTAGCCATAAAGAAAAGGGTAGCTCTAACCAAAGGCTCTAAAGAACGTGTTTCATATCTCTAGTGCTGTCAATAGCAATAAACAACTAATCTTCACTCAATAAATGTATCTTTCGTAAGAGTGCTTCCTTTTACAATTTCTAGCATAGAAACTGCAAGAAAGGAACACACAAGATTAGATGAGAGCAACTTGACCTAATATTGAAAAACAGATTACTGCTCCGCTATATTACAGAGGTTATAAAATCAGTTATTTCTGTGTGGAACAACTCACAAATACCTGTAAACTCACAAATACCAATTTCTTGCAGTAGAAACTGGGAAGACAGTAAGGCATCATCCCCTTTAGTCTGAAGTAATGCAAGAATGTTAGGTTCTTTTTCTCTCTCTCAAAATGCAAAGGTGACTTACAATCTACTGTGCCTCAGCAATAAATTGAGAAAAAAATAAAAGAGATGACTTGCTACCTGTTTACACATATACTTTTCTATCATAATTAATAATGATAGTTTTATTACGGCCTATGTAGCAGCTAATCAATAGGCTTTGATACTTGCACAGTCAACAACAGTTCCTATGTGCTTGCATAATGTTCTCTACAAAACTTGTAGCTGCTCAAGGTAATGCACTTACTACCAATGGCCCAAAGTCAGCAGAGGAAACTGTATTTACAGTCCATACATCACTCTTCACGTCTGTTCAGATCCAGCCTGAATGCTCCAGAGCACAGGGGAGAATGGCAGAAGACAAGTGAGGAAAACAAAAGGCAGGGTGAATAGAAGGTAAGATTACTGGATATTTAGAGATGAGAATCACAATTCTACTACTTCTGATCCATTTTTTTCTGAGTTAGCTCAGAAGAGCTATTCCATACTACCTCAGAAGAAACAATCCAGGAAATAATCCTACTTCTCTCATAAGGACAAGGTCACATGTAAGACTTGGAGATGTGACCCAAAGGCATCAGGAGAGAGAAGAAAGTTTCTCAAGAGCCTTGGACACATCTCTGTTTCAGCTACTGCAGGTTCATAAGACCTGATTTTTCCTAGTTTCAGGATATATTTCATTCATTGACCAATCCTCATTCATCTCAGTAACAAGTCAATGAGTGAGTGGGGTTCTTCAGAAGACATTGGGGCTGAAGTTCTTCTTCTAATTACATACAAATGCTTGACTTCAATTTTTTATCTTCTTCAAATTTGGGATACCTCAAGTATACTGAGAAACTGTAGGTGACCATGACCTTTCATTTGGAAGAGCCACTTTGTTTTTAAAATCGCAAAGGCTGAATCCCGTAAACCTTACAGGGCATTCCAAAATCAAAGCTTTCCATAAAAGTGTCAACAGCTTCAGTATCTGGAGTCTTCCCACTCCTTTGCTTGTCTCCTTTCTCCAGAAGACATGGTGTTGCTGAACTAATTATTATCAGAAAGGTGGTTAGCTACAAGACAAAATGCAGTGTACAATGTAATACATGTGTTTAAATGCAGAGTTCCTATTGTTTTGCAGCTGCTGCCTTGAGACTTACACTTCTCTAGTATGATGGAGGCTACAAAAATTACTGTAGTAGTGATTTATGCTCAAGGCTGGAAAAGAGATGCATAAGGAATTATGTTCTGTTTGGAAATGAGGAACATCTTTTGTCTTATAGTTTGCATCTTAGGAGCAATGACTTTCACAAAGCTTTTCAAACTGTTCAAGGACTATGAAAGGAGATTCTCTATCCTTCCTGCTTGCTGGACTCTTAAACCCCTGTAAAACACATGATCATTTTCTTCCTTTAGTTTCTACAGGAGAATACAGAATTTCTCTCCCCTATTTTGTCTTGCTTTTTCCCCTCATTCACAAGTATCTTCCACTTTGATATTCTCCCCTATTCTTCCTTAAATATTACAGTAGATACAAATTTTCTAGTTCAGATCGTCTTTCCAGTTTCTCACCTTACATCTTTCTTGCCTATGCCATCTAGTATTTTAACTCTTTTATTCTATATGCCATTTTATATACTTGTATATTCTTTCTAATGAGATGCTTTTCACCGTACCCACAATTTAAACACTACTCTGTATTTTTGTGATATTTCTACCTAAAGAAATACCCACAATCCTTTTTTCCCCCTCTCATTTCCTTCACTGCTTGTTTTACCTGGTCATCTTACTCCTGAACTCTCCATTTTCCATTCTCACCCCTTCTAATTTATGGGCTTGCCTCACACACTCCTTTGCAATTAGCCTTTGACTATTTTTTACACAGTCCCTGAAAGCACTTAGCTCTAATCTTGTTTACTCTTCCAGCCTGTTAATTCATAACCCCTTTTGCATTATCCAAAACAATTATTCAAGTGAGCACTTCTTGCAATTCCAGCACATTTTGCATCTCTGGGTAGATATTTCCACAATATTGATGCTGTTAAAGGTAATTTATTACATCAGACAACTACAGGCAACTCAAGAAGTCCATGAAAACTTGAGATGTGGCCACTGGAAGATAAACCAGTGCAGCACAAATACTTGGTAGACCAGGTCACCAATTCCACCAGCCAGGGCAAAACCAAACTCTCCTTTACACTGCCGAAACACTGCACTGACCAACCATTTGTCCACAGTCACTGTTCCTTTTTTGTTTTCCCCCCTATACTACAAACATCAAGTTTTCCAGACTAGAAATACCCAAAGTTTGTTTATTAGGAAGACATTTCTGGTCTTCATTAGAATAGGTATGGGAATGAAATAAATTGAGATATACTTTGCTTTAGTTTCACCACTCAATTAAGCACAAACTGGCCTTCATTTGAGTAATGAATTGCACAGCATGCTTTTTACACACCAGGGAAATTTTCTGGGCTTTAAAGAATTTTTCTCCCCTGCAGAGAATCAGAACAAGACTAACAATCTTTCTGGCTGACAAGAAGGATTTGACAAGAACTCTCACCTTCTCCTCCACCATCAGCAGTGGGTAGGGTTATCTGTGCCTGCCACCGCTGGGGGAAATTTCAAATGGGATGTATCAGAATGGGCACAGAAGCATGGAATATTTACATTTCTGATTTTGACCTCCGATGGCTATGCTACTAGGAATAGCTGGAGAAGTATTTCTAGACTTTGTTTGAATTAACGGAACACCAGGAGTCGTATTTCTCCAAGTCCAATTCAGAGGAACACGCAAACCCCAGTATGTCAGGTCTTTCCTGAAACAGCTCCTTGCGGAATTACAGTGGATCATCATGCACACTCGCACACTATTGACTATAAATCACCTATGTTAAGTCAGGAGGAAATGCATAATCAATGGCAGGAAAAGCAAATACTACACTTAAAGTTGCCTTGGTATTGACTTCAGCTTTACTGGAATCCAGACTATATCAGTTTGAGAGTTAGCTCGTTAGTGGGACTATTGCAATACAGGATTGGTGCTATTTTCTTTAAAACAATGACCTTAACAGCTGCCCAGCAGGTGCTGTGCATAACCCACTGCACTGCTAGAAAACAAAGATAATGGGGAAAGCAACGATATCTGATCCTTTCCAGAGTAAGCAGAATCTGAAAATAGTCAGAGAGCACAAAAATCTGTCCTGTGGCATGTGACAAGGTGCCTCCAGGACTGCTCTCATGTTTGGTAACACACAGGATATGCCCAAGTTTCCAATGGGGAATTCTGGGGTGTGTTCAGATCTACACAAGCTGGCAGATAATATGTGGGTACCAGATTGACCCCCGGATCCTGGGCACGTCAAACACGTCTTTTCCATCATCTTTGCTAAGTGATGTGTCACATATACATGAGGCCTCAGGCTACAGGCATGACAGGGATGATATACCAGAGTTTTTACCGAGGCATGGATAGCCTAACATGCAACAAGATCACATTTCCTTATTAAAGTACAAGATTTGCAGGAGACGAAGAAAGGTAACACTTGCTAAACGGTGAGAGAAAAAGTGTCTTTTTTGCAGCACATATACATGGAAATCAGGTACATTTTCACTGCACTACCTCACTACCTTAAGTCCTGGACCAGCACCAAGACGAAATATTAAATTTTATTATCTTTTTAATTTTACATTTACTATTTAATCCATTTAATAGGATTTCACCCTGTGATTCCTACATCTCTGAAGGAGGTCAGAGTAGATGATCACAGTAATGTCTTCTGGCCTGCAAATCTAGGAAATCACTGGGCCATTATAACCTCTCAAAAATATGCAATTAAGAAGTACTTTTAACACCAGCAGCTGCCTGAGATTCCAAAAAGCCTGTCTGGCTTATCTGGTTTAGGAAACTAGAGAAGCAGAAAAAAAAAAAAATCAGATTCTTAAAACTTCCATAGTTTCCCAAGATTCTAACAACAGAGGTAAAATCTTCATATTTGAGATGACAAGATGGTACCCACCAATGTCTCTTATATACCTACCATCATCAATCTTAAAAAAAACCCCAAATACTGAATTCAGTTTGAGCTGAAATGCTTGCCTAAAATCTACTTTTGAAGAGGAATATTTATGAATGCTAGAAACAGAAATTGGGTTGGATTCGTTTGTGGTGGTGGGAGGTATAAAAAGGGATTTTTCAGGGCCTGCTGCAGTTACCATACGCCTGAGAGGCTCAGATGTGTTGTTTCAAATGCCTGGTGAAATACAGGGGCTGGAGCACTAGTCACAGGGGCCTATATCCAGCCCTGGACTTGGAGAAGAGGAGGGTTGCATGCCCTGAGGAAAGAGAAAAATGAACAAGAACAGGAATGAGTTCATTCTCCTCAAAGAAGTTAAAGAAAAGGCACAGCTGGCCTATTTTGGCTCATTACCTGGTTGAAGCAGGATTTCACCAGTTTCAGAAGAGAGAAATGCAGGCAGATGCTGAATAAGAGACAGAGGCTGGGTGAGGTTCTAGTTCAGACCCATAAGAAAACTTTGCAGACACTTGGATCTAAAAGTGATTACCACTTTATGAAAAACACAAAAACTGGATTGATCCTAGAGCTACTTTCTGACTTCCACTCTTCTGGTTTTTTCCTGAATAAAACCTTATGTTTCACCACTGCAAGTATTTTCTGATGAAGTGAGGAAACAGCTTTCTAAAAGATGAGTAAGTCCAATAAGCAAGATGGTTATAAAACTTCAATTACTTAAATTTGCAAAGAACACTATATAGGAGTAAATGTCATTGAAGAACACTCAGTTACTCGAGCCTGAGCCAAGAGAGCACTTTTCCATTGCAGAAACCCCACGCAGCAATTCAGCAGCCTCCCAGCATCTGGTGATCACGTCAAAACAAGTTGTTTGGAAAAGCTGGATAACACTGTCATTATGGTGCAGCACTTTTCTCCAGTATACAAATATTGCTCTGTGCTAAAAGGGAAACACTGCTGCTGCCCAAAGTGTTTATTTTCCACTGGTTTCTAGAGATAACTGAGAGCACTTCAGTATCATCCTCACACTCTGACAGTAACAGCTGCCTCTTGCTGACCCCGCAGAGCACAGGGTTAGATAATAATGACTTGGCTTACTTTGCAGGTGAGATTTTATTTTATATATGATACACAACCTTTAACACCTTGTACAAGGTCAAAGAAGAGGCTGCTCAGAGCAGGAGGTCTGCAAGTAGCTCACAGCCCTTAAAAGCAGAGAGAGAGCCGTGTCCCAGGGAGCAGGGCAGGGTCAGCATGGCTCTAAGAGGAGTTACTGGCAGTTTTGCTACTGAATTCAGTGAGAAGGGGAAGGCAAAAGCATAAGTTCTCTAAAAGAGAGGGAGCAGCAGAAATGCAGGACAAAAAAAAAAAGAACTAGTAGAGAGCTCTGAAGGTGCAAAGTACTTAGGAGAAAGGCTGTAAATGCAGGTTTTCAGGAAAATGGAAGGGTCAGAAAGAAATGGAAGAACTGTGTGGAAAAAACAAAATTAACTTCTTAGCAATTACTTCTCATCCCCAGTAGGAAAAAAATATGGAGGAAAGCCATCTGTACAAAAGCAAATACCAATTGAGAAAGAAATTATGCTTTGATAAAAATGTGCTGGTCAATTTCTACTTCTGCAAAAGGAAACTGGAACTGAATGCACACGGCTCCTTTTCACTGGGTTCTTACATTTCAGAGGTGAGCAGGCAAAAGGCCATCTCACCTACCAACACCAACATTTATCAGCAATGTATTTCTAAAGTCTAGGCACCAGCACCCTCAATTACAGTTTGTTTTTACAAATCTCTTTGTTCTTTAGAGGAGCTGAAGCAAGCTCCGGAAGCACCACACATTAAATAGCTATAAAACCCATCATAGACTCACAGAATGGTTTGTGTTGGAAGGAACCTGAAAAACCATCTCGTTCCAGCCCCTTGCCATGGGCAGGGAGACCTTGCACTAGGCCATGCTGCTCAGAGCCCCATGCAGCCTGGTCTGTGATAAATGTCCAGTGTAGGCTTAAGAACACACACTATTTAAGGGCAAGGAAAAAGGCCTCACTAAAGGCAGCACTACGAAAAAGAAAGAACCTGCACTATTTACCATATGTTCAGACCAGTAATACATTAAAAGCCATCAAGAAGAAATTGCATGCAGCCCACATTGTTTTCACTGTGGTTTTTCTGTCTTCACTTTTTACTGTCTTGGTTCACATAAATGATAGACGAACTATAGAGTGAAAATGGTTTCTTGGGAGACATGGGTATCACAACCATTATATGCTGTTGATTTCAAGCGTGTAAGGGATGATGTTATGCAAGAAATTGCTGCAATGTTAAATTTCATTGCAATCCATTTGCTGTGAATTGATGTAGCCAAATAAAATAGAAGAGTTTATTACAAGTACTTTCATAAGAACTACTAATTAGAACTACCGTTCACTCAATTACACATACTAGAATTTAGGTTTAGTCTTAGACACTTGCATCTGAGGTAATTCACCAACTGGGGGCAGAAATTTTCCTTCCCATGTCCCTGCCTTGAAGCCAGTTTTTATACCATTTGAATAGTGTCTGTAAAAGGTAAATGAAACCCATCCCTTGAAAAACAAAGCTAGACTCCTCTACAAACAGGGATTACTTGCTTATCATAGACTGCTGCTCTTGCACCTGATGTGAACTGAAAAGGAAGAAACACCTTTTTGGAACTGTCTGTTTCCAGACATCTCCTCCATTTACGGAGGGTTCACTCAATGCTTTTTATGGCATTATATAACAGAGATAAATTAACATTGTGGCAACAGCACTGCTCTTCTTATCTTTCCATTATCCCAGAGGACAACAAACATGGGTTTTGTGAGACAACTAAAATGGTAATCAAAAGCTACTTCAGGATCTCTGGTGACTCCAGCCTTAGAACTGCCAATGAGAAATCGGAATCTAACTACGGCAACATTGCCAGGCAGTTAATCAAATTACTGCTTTGGAAAATTATTTGCTTAACACATTTGCTTCCCTCAATCATGGTGGGATATTGCTGGGAAAATTATACATATTATGTATTTCAGGTTTTAAAAATAACTTTACTCTTCCTTTTACCAGGCTGGATCTGATTCTAACTTGCTGTTTGTAGATCTCCTCCTTTAATACACCGCTAACATGATTGCATAATCAGGCCAGTTAGTTATGATATGACCATTTGTTTGCACGGTATGTTTTAATGAATCATTAATATATTCTGCGGGCACTTTAAGTAATCTGCCCTTTACCTTGGTATTTCACAATACACCCCAGGCTTAATGGTCCATTAAAAGATGCCCTGTTGAATCTTGTAGCTTAATTGATGCACTTTTGCTGTTTTGATATTATTTTCAGGAAATTCGTTTTTGTTTTCAGCAAGGAAGGACAGCACTAAATTGGAAATGAGCTCAAAAGGCCATCTATTAAATGGAAACGTGGGTGTTTTCTTTATCATTTTTTCTAATCCTCCTGGTGCTCAAGATTATGGCACATTTAGATTTAAATTACCAGATTGGTTGATCACAGCAGGAAACAGAGTAAGCACATTACTTCTGTTTTGACAGAACAATATAAGATTTTTATACATTTCATTAAGCAGAACTACTTAAAGAAAAAAAAGTCTCACTGTGTAGCATCATCTTTTATTCGTGAACATCCTGTTGAAAATCCAATTAGTATTTTCAGAAGGAAAAGAAGTCCTGCAGTTAAACTCCATTGTCACAGTAGACATCATAAGTATGAAATGAAGTTCCAATATTTAAATTTTTTCTGTGATCAACCTTTGCAGTGCCAAAAATTTATCATAAATTATACTTTAAATTAGGATTTTTTTCTTATCTGTTTTTTTAATTCATGCAGAGAAAATGGAAGTACATAAATAAGTTTAATAAGAACTCTGAAAGCATTAGCCTATCTGCAAAGAGGAACTGGTCAGGAAAAATGCTGATGAGTGGACTTTTCTTTCACAGCAATGTTTCATTCTTACTGATTCCAATAACATATTGTGAGACCGTATTTGTCTTTTTCATAGGGAGCAGATAACTGGGAGCATAGCAATTTCTGTTAATTTTAGCATTTTAACTGATCAGTATGAAAATATTAATGCCAAATAGGTGCCTTCTTGACAGTAGAAGCTGAAGGTAAAAACAATTATTTCTCTGCAAATTTGTGTAAGGCACTCTTTTTATTATCATTATTTTTAATCTGAATGTTATGCACAACAAGAGCAAATGCACTGACTGGTTACATAAGAGACATCTCATTCCATGAATGATAAAACATCAAAGCAAGTGGCAAGAAATTTGGAGGTGGTCAGTTTTACACCTACTGCATCCAGACACAACGAAGTTCCAGTAACTCTAGTATGGACGGCTTCTTCCCAAAATCCTGCTGCTGTTGTTTTGCCACACATTACGGTAATGCTGTTTGCTACCACTCACATTCAAGAAACAGAGGTGAATGTGCTTCGAGAAATGTTTAGTGCAACACAGACCTTTCTCCCTAGAGAAAAGTGTCTCATAAGGAGGTACAGCACACAGACAGTTTGGGTGCCATGGGATTTTAATTCAGCCTAATGCAGAGTAAAGGCCCTTAAAATGACAAAATAAAATACTATGCAAACTGCTAAGGCAGAGGCAAAGAAAGATAACACAGATAACAGCAGATACTTGAAACACAGTGACATATAGGGCACAAACAGTGATTTCTATTTGTTTTCCTCCCCATTTTTCTTCTCATTCATTCCCATTGAGAAACAGTTAAAAATGAAACTACAATCTAGCGATAAAGGCATTTAGTCTGAGCTGATCTTAGGCTCAGTCTTAATTCCCTATGTTGATACAGAGTGCCTCTTGCCTGAGCAAGTCATAATAGTCATAATTCCCACTGTTCCTTGTTGTCTACGTCCTAAAATTTTTTATTCCCATTTTTCCCCTCAGAGATGTCAGATGCTCCAGTACTACAGTGACAGAGACCAGAACTGTAGTACCCAGCAGGACTTACCATGGCAGGCAGTCTTTGCCCATTATCTGCTTTCATCTTCTAATGCTTTCAAAGGTGATACCTCTTCTGCCTGGAACCTAGCAGAGTCTAAGCCTAAACTAGAAAACTATTAGTAAACCTCAGCCAAACTATGTGCAGCTGACTGTGGGAGATGTGACAAACTACTGCCAGTAACACAACACAAGACTAATAAAGGCAGTTTGTCACTAAATAACACCACATAGCTAAGATAGTATGATGTGAAATCTGCATTCACTGGGGGGGAAAAAAAACCAACCCAAAAAACAACCTACAAGACTAATTGCTTTGGCAATGAATCCCACCAAACCACCCAAGTGTCACAGAATCCTGTCTAATATACATGTAGTCCAAGGTCACAAGCAATGCAGCACAGCAGAGGGGATTGCGAAAGTAAAGAGCTGGTTTTGATGGACAACATCCTGCTGCGTGCGTTCAGGGCTGAGGGTGAGGCAGCTTGGACTGTCTCTACTCTGATCCAGTACACAGGGTACATGCAGCACCTTGCTGCAGCAGCACATCTCCCAGTTCAGTTGTAGCACAGAATAATACAGTTGCTTTGCTCTCCAAGGCTGTTCTGTGAAGCAAATGAAAAAAACTGGGGATTATTGGGAGACTCATTACAGAAGCCAGCTCCTAATCTGAACTACAACTTTAATGCAAATACATTTTTGTAACACATGAAAATGCTTTCACTGTGGCATAAGCCAGCCTGGGAACTTCAGTGTACCTAGTGGCATCTTAGAATTATCCCAACAGGCTGTAAGGCAACATGAACAGCTTCCAAGCAGTGCAATAATATGTTACAGTTTGAATGCCAGGAGCAGGATTGCAGGTGAGCTCTAACATGAAAAGTTAAAAGCCCCACGTTCCAGTGGCCCAGCAGGAACATAACAGAGAAATGAATTAACAGCACCACATCCTCCTGCAGCAGCACTGGTCTTATCTTTCCAGTATCTCAGAGAACAAGTAATACGGGGTTTGTGAGGCAACTAAAATGATAATCAAATGATAGTTCAGGATCAGTGGTGACTCCAGCCTTAGGTAGCTCAATTGCAGGCTTTATATATCACTCCTAGCAAAAAGGAAAGCAAAAGGATAAAGTAGGGCCAGAGGGCATCAGGCATCAATGACCAGAATTTGGTTTTCTAACACCTGAGGTTCTGAAAGCTCAAAAAGCCCAGGCTCAATGGCATTCAGGCCATCCATCAAGCCAGAAAATGTCTTAGTGAGGTCAGCTGCAATAAAAATATGAACTTATGTCATAAGAAAGTTCATTAATATCCCTTCAGCCTCTCCCTCGTCCCCGCCACTACCACAAGCAGCCACAGCTGGGTTGCTGCAGTTCATGCCCCTGCACAGCAGCCCCTTCCCCCAGTTCCCCAGAAGCACTGTGCCTGCTGCAATCCATCCTGGCACCTGCTTTGGAAATCTAACTCGTGCTCCCTGCTGAATGCCACGGCTGGGATCAGCGCCTGCACCAGCGTGGGCTTGGATCCATCTCGCACAGGCTAGGAGAGTGCTTCCAGTGGAGGCAATAGGAATTTTTCAGCCCAGAAGCCAGCACCACACAGGAACAGCATGTATTTTACCTAGTGGGCGTATAGTATGCACTTTTCAGAATTCACACTGTATTAAAAACAAACAAAAAAAAGACCCCACTTTGTTAACAGGTCCAGCTAATGAAGTGCACACAAAATATTAAATTGAAGGCACTAGACCAAAAATATTCTGGTTTCCTCTGCCTTCCTGTTTCTCATTAATATGCTGTAGAACAAAGAAAGGATAACAGAATGAGTCTATGACACAAATTAAAATTATATATACAAAGCCAAAGAGGAAATAGCATACACACTGGGCTCAGAAATTATATTCAACAGCCAGATGAAAACTGGATACAGTGAGAAAAATATACTGCCACGTGAGCCTCCTCCTCTCCCCAAGGATAAAACAGGACTTGGAATTGCTTCTACAGCCAGCATCTATATTCACTAAGGCAGCAACAGACCTGCTAACTACCCTTTGCAATTGTAAAAGCACAGAGGAATCCACGGCTGCTCCATAATCATAATTCCGTAAATCATGCGAAATCATGCGAGCCACATGAAACTACCACAAACCTGGTGACCTACCACAAACGAGCTGGACTGTGGCATATTTTCCAGCTCAATTTTTCCACCAGTGAAACTCAAATGCCTTCCCCTCCTTCTCCTGTGAGAGAGGAACTGTCAACTTTAGCGGCCCAGGCCTGATTTAAAAACATAAATTCAATTTATATTTTTATCCTAGAAACACACAAAAGTATCTCTCTGCTCCAACATATCCTGTCTGAATTAAAATCTTTTCAGAGATATCTACTCATTAGTTTTAGCTTAACATAGCATGACCGCTCAAATCTTCTTTTTCCTTTCCTCAGTCACTGCTGACAGTACAGTGCCACTTGCTGCAATCCATAACCTGGAATAACCTGCATCTCCCATCATTTTCTCAGTCACCAAATCCAGCTTATGTGTAAATCCTACAAGTGCTCTCTACATAACAAATTCAGATACAATTTTTCTTATCAGATCACACTAGAAAAGCTCTCTCTGGGCTCTAAACACCTTTTCTCTTTATTAAAACAATATGGAGCCTTTTCCCTGAGGTTTGGCAAATGCAATTCTGTCCCTGCTCACATCCATTTGCAATATTTTTTAAAAGATCATTTTACTACTCTGTCACTTTGACCACATCAGCTGTCCTCTGTGTCATCTTTGGCATCATTTTGTCCCCCTTTTACGTTCCATCAAACAAAAAGCATCTTCATTTTCTAAGCTTTTCCTTGCCTGTCCCAGCCTTGTCATCTCTCATTCTGCACTGTGAAACAGGCTATCACTTCTCAGACAGCGACTTCCACCTTCAGCACCCACTCCCTAGAAAAATACAAAAGCAGCTTCATCCTCTCTGCATCTGCGTCCTTCGTTGTAGGAAACAACACACTTTGAACATCTCCAAAGTTACTTATTACTGTCCCTCAATTCTCGGCACGAAGATTTCCTTGCTGATACAGCTAGGCAATGGGCAGCCTTGAAGAGCTGTATACCAAGACCTAGCATGCCATCTACTGCCATCACTCTGCTCCTCCCTGTCCACTGCCTTTAGCAGCCACTTTTGTCTCATCTGTCTGTTCAGAGTTAGTGCAGCGCAGAGCACGCTGCTTTCCTGCATAGCCTACGGCTGCGCTTCTGGGCAGAGTGCAAATGCAAATAATAAACAAAACTTCTGCCTTTTCCCTGCACTTGGCTGTGCTGCTGCTCATGGAACAGCTTAATCTGAAACCGGGCTCCAGCTCTGCTGTTTCTCGGAGCACCGTGTGGACACCTGAGAGTGCCACATGCTTTCCAGTGCAGTCCAGGCTCTCGATGAGTGATAAGGGCTCAAAGGATTTTCAGATCATCGAGTATTGACAAATAAAACCTTTTATATTGGAGGAATATGAAACACTGCAGGACTTGGGCTTCTTTTAGGAAACACATGAGCCACAAGCTTTCATTTTGTGTCATGAGAGTTTTGCTTCTAAAGATCAGAAACCTGCCAAAAGGTGCTTCTTTGCCCAAGCAACCATTTCCAGGGCAACAGACTTTCTTCTACAGTTGAAGGTCTTTATGTCTTGCAGAATCAGTTCTGCAGACGTCTCAATTTCCCATCCTTGGCAAGTGATAGATGCTCAGGTAACTTATTATATGTACTCAATACAAATAAGATGGAATTTGATTAGAAAACTAGATATATCTATAGTAATGTCAATCTTGGTTATCAATTCAGACCAAAAATAAAATATCAAGAACCAAAAAGCAGGTCTTGCATCTTGAAATGAAGACTGATACACATGCCTGGGGACTAGTAAAGACACCATTAAAATATTCAGCTTCCAGTGTACTGGTACCCCAAGAGTAGAAGCAAAAGAAGAGAGGAGTTTGCATACCCCAGAGAAAGCAGAGAGAGAGAGAGAGAAAGGGGAATGCCATTAGAAAAGTGCAAGAAAGTTACAGATATTAAAAAGGAAAATCCTTGGAGTACTTCAATTTTTCTTTCCTAAGAGAACACAAAATGAACCAGAATCATAAATCTATGTTAAAAACACTTGACCTAATATACTGAGCTTTGATCTACTCACATCAACTTCCATCTTCAACTAATCATTGTGCTCTGGACTGGGTGGCAGCAGGACAGGTATATCTTTCCAAAACCTATTGGACAGTAACTAATTTTAAAGATTGGTTTGCAGTTTGCAATGACATGGTTCTTGTATATGCTCTGTATAAATCAGTACAGTCTCGCATGCTACACTGAACAAATCAATAAATCACTTACCAGTAACACTTGCAGACCCTTTATTATCAAGTGCCCTTTGAAACACGTCCTGCCCCTTTCACAAAATATTTCCTATCTTCAGTTGTTACTAGAAAGGTATTTTATCATTTATCTGTCTGTCATATTGGAGACATTTTATGCTTAACTGCTTAGTTGCTCAAAGATTCAGCAGACTTCTGTGAAATTTTTTCTTTGTCTTCCATACCCTTGAAAACTCAAGTAAAATTTGAACAAACAGTGACATATGGAAGTGTAACCCCATAAAGAGGTGAAGTCTAAGACCAGCAACAAAATACTATGAGATTTGTCCATTAACTCAAAAGAAACAAATCTTCTAGTTTTCAATGGAATTCGCTTATAACAAACTGCTTATGACCAACGAACATAAGGAAAATTATGCATCTTGCTCATCTGGTGAATAATTTTGAAAAACAAACCATTTATTTATGGTGAATTGATGAAAAAGTGGGTTTGATCAAATAAGTTACCAATCACAAACTTTGTTTTAATTAGTAAATCATCTGCAGGGGAATTTATATATGTTAAAATGATCGTTAATGCAAAAGGATTCACAGATACTCATGTAATTGTTTGTCTTCATGAACACAAACAAAGCCCTGTTCAAGAAAGGGTAAACGCGTTCAGATACCTGAACAGGATAGAAATTAGTCCTGTTACTTAAATAGCCCAGCCATACTAGGAAGTTTTCTTTTATAAAACATCTTTATACTGCAACAACCAACTCCTGATGTCTGCTGGGGAATGAGCAGAGGGAAACGGGAAAATGAGTTTTCTTTGGACATCCTCCTTTATCAGTCTTTCCATACACTCAGTTTCACATTGTGCTTCTCCTCAGCCCAAGGCTGGGTTCACAAAGGTCAAATGTAGGTCAGCACAGCTGGGACACCAGAACCAGAGCTGCCCAGGGCACTAACCTGAGCCTGCCTGGCACAAATAATGCCAGAGATTTTACCTGAAAACATGAGAAACAGAGATATCAAAAGACCATAAGCAATATAATAAAACCATATTCCTCAGATCTGCACATAATTCTAGTCCAATACATAAAATTCCAACCACCTATCTCAAAGGACAGTGTGTTTGAAGAGCAACATTAGTGGATCTTTCCATGCAGCCAATAGAGAGCATCACATGGACCTGTGCACTCCAAATTTCACACGTCATTACCAGAGGGAAGGGATTTCCATCACACTCAGCAGCAAGGACTGGATGATGGATTTTGTTACAAACTTTAAACTTTTAGCAGAAGCTAGAGCAACAAATCTGAGCTGAGCCTTCTTCCAAGAGAAAGCATGCTGTGTACATGTTGTAGGCATGAGAGACTGACTTGCCACAGACCTGCTTTGTTAGGAATTGGGCACAAGGACATGAAATTTTAAATATTCATATATTTGACCTAATATTTCACACAAAAAGCAATAGCCAGTATCTCCAAAAAAAATATATTAACAACATTAAAATCTATATTGTTTTAATGTAGTTTTACGAATACAGTTAGTGGTTCCAGCCTTTCTGGGTGGCACAACTTAAAACACTTGGATAAATGCTCAAGGCTTTGTTAGGAATCATCTCTTCCCCAACGCTTTTGTAAGATGACACAACAAACTTCTCTTCTGCAAGGTAATCAGTAACCTTTTGTAATAAGAAAGCTTTACAGAACCTATAGAAATCTCCTTATGTTATGTAAAATGTACATATTTCTAATGGGGCATTGGATGAACCAGAGTGTGCTGGGATGTGAAAAAAACATTCATGACAAAGAAGGTGTAAGGAATAATGTTAACTAGGCCTTATCATTTCATCTGAAGAGACATGTGCATGTGTAAAAGGTATAAAATGCATAAAGTTTTATAACATCTTGCCTGCTCAGAATCGCTAACATTTATAATACATTTCCATTATTATTTGCTGTAAATTGCCTATGTCTTTTACACTAAACATAAGTGCTTCCAGCTAGACAGCTAAAAGTTTTGATTGCACTTGTAGTTGACAAAGAGAAAAAGTTTAAAACTTTGAGTTTAAAGCAAAAAAGAAAGATGCAACTTTGCGAAGATGATCCCTAGTGAATGAACCCTGATCTATTTTCTATCCCATTAACGCTTTTCCCTAATTTGGGGGATTATTCCCTCATATCATTTTTGAGAAGCAAGTACCACCCTCTGTCCTCCTCACTCACCATAGAGCTGGAACAGTCAGCAGCAGTTTTTAATTTGTTTCAGTTTGTCAATAGCAACAACTGTAACCCTCCAGAATCAATCGCACATAGAGCACAAAGAGCTTCACTGGCTTTTGTTTTATTGGCAGGCAGGGGCCATACTTCTTGCAGCTCTTGGTATTGTGTGAGCAAAAGTCTAGAAACCAGCCTAGTCCTGCTTTCCTGAGGAGCCCTCTCCAAACAGTGAAAAGAGAGAAAATGGAGCTACTGGAGACATCAGCCCTTGCTTGGTTCATCTTCTCCACATCACACGCAGTCTGCACAGGGTGCGCAAGTGCAACCAGCTCTGTGGGCCAAGGCCTCTGCAAACAAGGCAACAAGTGACCCCATCACTTCTTGATAAAAGGTATGTGTAAAAGCTGAGCATCCACTGTTCACTCCTGCTCCCCTAGTTAAGCTGGGGACTGCTGCAGCACACTGTGCCCTCCTTCACTACTCCATGTCAATCACCTGAAAGCAGGAGGAAGAGTGGAATGCTGCCAAAGGAAGATAAATAATTGATGTTTACATGATGAACATATAGCAGCACTCATGTCAACAGGGAGCAACTAAAGCAAGAGTTCAGCAGTAAATATGCTTTTGTAATCTCCTCTTATCGTTTGTTCTCCCTCATGGGCATGACGCGGTTTATAACCACTCCATGGACTGGAGTGAGTTGAGAGATCTGACACGGAGCTGACTGGGAAGTCTGATGCACAAGTCTGATGAAGTTTTAAGTAGTTTTATGTATTGTAAGGTAAGAAAAAGTCTTTAATGAGGGGAAATTGAATAAATCTTATCAAAATGCACCAAAACCGGGTTTACAGGACAGTTATCCCAGCAAACTGGCATACTAGCCTTACCAGGCTCCCTCTGCCATGACACATCATTGCTGACATCAATTCAGCAAACAACTAAAGATCTCACAAGTACTGGAAATAATACAGAGATGTGCAAGGAGTGTTATACTCCTAGAGCAGTTTTCAGATCTCTGCAGACTAGAGAAAATGTCTGGATTTTGGAGATCAAGGGAGACAATAATATTTTTCCTGTAACTCTTGATGTTTGGTCACTGCCACAACAGGACAGAGAAGTGGATTCCCCCACATATGATCCAAACTACCTGTTCTGAAAACACTACTCTTTAAAAGTACTGTTCAGGGGTAACCCCAAACTTTTTTCCTTCCCCTACTGAGCAGGCTAGATGGATGTGAAAAATTTTTCAGTTGCATGACCCAAGAGGTCCTGCTACAAGCAGAAGTTTAGAATCTTTATCCTGTAGCAGCCCCACCATTCAGTAATGAAATATTGTATTAACTATGTGAAAGAAAAAAAGACTCATCTTTCCAGGTTACACAGAAATTATATGGGGTTTGTGGGTTTTTTCATTACTTGGCTGTTAGCTGCTTAAATTCTTATCATGTGACCCCCAAGGCTGCCAGCATCCCCCTGCTGAAATCTCCATGGAAATTGGAGTCATCTCTTGTCACATTCTGCCTTTTCCTTTCCCTACTGAATAAAGTTAAGTGTTTCATGACTGTTCCTATCTTCACTGTTTGACTGACAATTAAAAGAGGCGTCTGTAATTGACTTATATTGGATTACACTCTGCAAAGACAAACAAAGTCTTGATAACAGGTGAAAAGAAGTAGTTTATTCAGCCGTCTACAAGCTTCAAGAACAAAAGCCCTTCACACTTCATGCAGGAGAACAGTGGAACTATGCTGCGTGTCTGCAGCAATTCAGTGCTCAGTGTCTGGAAAACTTCTAAGATACATATAAAGGATAAAATGTGAATTACATAAATTTAGAGCCTAAGAGATGAGAGCAATTTATTGCCAAATAATCTGTCCTTGCTCAAAAGAACTGTTAGGTGGAGCAGTGAGGGGAGCCTTTGATTTATACATCCCACAGCAGCTCAGTCCAAGCTGAGCACTAAGGAAGTAGCATGACCAATGGTGTCCGTGGGCTCCCAGTATCCCGTGTGCTCAGCTGCAAGGACAGACTCTGCAGTGCCAACTCCCTCAGCTCCTGGTCCTAATCCCAGTGACCCAAACCACGTGCAGACACCCCTTACTCCCTGCTGAGTGGCACAGGGGTCCATGGGACCTTGCTGTTAGTCTGAGGGGCAGTCCTGCATCCTGACATTCTTTACAGATAAATACATTCTTTTAATTAACAAGCAAGTGCCATTTGTATGCCTTCACGCACTACAGGCACTGTCTAGCAGGTGTCCTGTCATCAATACATATTTATTTGGCAGCAGGGATTCTATTTCTAGCTGTGTCTGAATTGTTCTCCATGCAACATTCCAAACAGGAAGCATTGAACCTGAGTAAGCAAATACTAATATCACAACAAACTCCCTTAACCTATCACTGTGTGTGCACATGCTCTTTGACGCCAGGTTTGAATGTGAGGTGTGGTGACAGCAGATGCAGTCCTGAAATAGCATTAAAAATACGCAAGATCTTGCAGTGGGGCAGAAAGAGCGTATGCACAAATGTACAACTGCCACCTTTGTCAATTTTATTCCTAGATGGGTAATGCAAACAATGCAATCATAAAATATTCTTTTGGTAACTCTTTTAGCATTCACAGTGTGCTCATGCAGTCTAAAAACAATTTAGACTGAAGGAAAACTAGGGCTGCTTTTCTGATTCTGATATCGAATTCTTTTTCTCTTTGCTATCCCCTCCATGAATACACAGTGAGTCAATCTGGTATGTCTTGTTGGTTGAATAAGCTCTTTGATTTTTGAATTATTTTGAGATTAACTGAATTTGAAATGTGTGCTGCATGCAATGTCTTGCTGACACAAAAAGATGAGCTTTGTTATTGACAGAGAAATGTTGCAAAGCCACATTTTTCATTACTTGTCTCTGTTGCTGAACTTGTGTTACTGTCAGACTGCTGCCTGCTAAGACAGCAGGGGCCACCAGGTTGGAAAGTTCCATTTCCAATATTCTCTCCTGACCTCCCTGAACTTCAGAGAATAACTAAGCAGTCTTTTCCAGCATGATAAAAAAATCCCCAAACCTCTTTTGTAAATAGTAAAAAATAGTGGACATTACATTAGGCTGCAAGAAAGCTGTATAATGCCAAGAGTACATCACGCTCAACCTGAAAAATGTGTTTTGGTCAGTGTGATCTGTCACAGCATCACAAAAATTTACTTCAGTTTCTACAAGTTCCCCCTACTGGTGCTCCATCAGGAACCCTGAAGAGCTGGCTGGCCACCTGAGAATTTCCAAAATCGTAAAATAACATAAGCATAGGACAGAAGCACATATTTCCAATGTTAATTTCCATGCAAATTGCAATTTGTGTTATAATTGTGCTTGAAAAAACTACATGCCAAGACTAAGAAGTTGCCAAGCTGAATGCAGGAAAACACAGAAGGAAGAGTCTCATCAGATAGTCCCCCAAAACCCACAGTCTCCAAGAGGCTCTGTCCTTGGGAAGAAGAGAGGGAGGGGAGTGCTGGAGCAGCTATTTCTCTGCAACACTCCAAGTACAGATTGGGAACAACACTTCTACCAACAGTCCTCTTTCCTGTCTTGAAATCACCCCAATTTTTCTGCACTGTTCTTTCCAAGTTGCTGCTAAGGGAATCTGCTGCCCACAGTCACCGCTAGGGAACCTCAGGTCCGTGAGTGCCACCTTTGACTGCCACCAAACCAAGTCAGAGGACGAGACTTCAGTCTGTGTCCCAGCAGAACTTGGGTACAGAATCCAGAGGGCCCCAAAAGAGACCATCAGGCACTAGCAAGTGTGTTTCCTTTTCAGCCTGAGCTACACGAGCTCCAAGGGCTGCTGGAAGGGACAGTATCACTCAGACTATGGACTATGATACCAGGGCATGAAGTAAAGCTGCAGAAAGCTTGGGAGTGTTACATTTCTTGAGAAGTGCAAATTAGGGGAAATTTTCTGTTAGCTCACAGATGTAGGATTCAGAGGAAAAACAGCTTTTTGTTCTCATCTGTTTATTATTGCTTTCCATTCCTTTTGTCTGGCCAGAAGTATTTTGTGCATAGAAAATGCATTTGTACTTTTCCTACTGCTTTTGCAGCACTTTACACCATCTCACTTCCTTAGCCTTTGTTCTCTTCATGACCTCAGAAACTCCTCTCACATTTCTTCTCTCCTACGTGCTCTCTTTCAGTTTCTCATTTCTCTCTCCCTCCTTCATCCCCCACTTCTTCATTTTAGATCAAATTCCTGGTACTCAGGTTGAAAGTATCCTAAGCCATCAAGATTAATTTTCCTTGCCTATTTAGACCTGATCAGCAGGTATACCTGGTGCGTTTTGAAGGCAGGAAAAGAGCTCTTGTACCATAGAGGATTGCCCTGTCCATTTCCAGAAAATCTATGGTGGTGCAGTAAGAGCAGCATTACTAATATCACATTTCACTACCTTCTCTGATGGCTGGTTTAATTGAAATAAATTATGAATCCCACATGTGCCACACTAACAAAAAGCAATAAAACACAATATTTATGAATAAAGATAGCAATTATCTTATTAAATCAGACAGTAATGTTATTCTACCAGAGGACTCTTCATCTCACATTCTAATCAATACAGATTATGAGTGTAAAGAAAAGGCTCTTGCCATTACTATAACTAGGTCCCATAGATTTGAAAAAGTAATGAAAGATTTTCTGTAGAAAGTAAAATTTGGCAGCATTATAACTGAGATTTTGAAACAATCTATTTGGTGTTTGAGGTAGAAAGTCTTGGATATCACACCAGATTTTGACATCATTGACACAAGTATCAGGCTGCTGTAATTATATTGACATCAGTATTGTTATCCAAGATTGACACCAGCATGACTGGGAGCAAGATCTCTGTAGCACTGGGTCAGGCCGGCTAGGCCGAGGAGCCCAAAGGAGAGCCAAATAAAAGACCACACAGAGACAGCAAACGGAGAGGGCAAAAAGAGAGAGAGGGCAGAACCCTCTGCCTTTATTTATATGTTTTTACAAATCACTGTGGATTGGAGGTAGAAATGACCACTTTTTAATTCTATTAGTCAAAGCATCAATCTATCATATTTCTCTACTCAAGATAGTAAATTGATAAACAACACAGACAGTTAGCAAAACATAGATAGTTGTTAAAAAGCCATGGCCATGTTTACAGAAAAAGTGTAAAAAAGTATTACAACAAAGAGAAACTGCAAAACTCAAAACAACAGATCTCAATCTTTTAAAAGCTTTTATTTTTAAAGGCTGAAATAACTTAATAAGACACTCAGATATTTTTGTAGTTGTGTTTCTGTAGGTGGCAATTTTCTAGAGGTGTAGCACACAAGTTTGATTAAAAGAGAGTGATCCAAAATCTACGTCTGTTTCTGGAACAGCTATTTTACTCATTAAAGGCAAAAATTATCCCCAAGAAACATATGCTTTGTGCCTCAGTTTCATTTCTATATTCAGGGACAGGTTTGACCAAGATTTTAAAAAACAAGTGATTCTGACAACTCAACTTTGTGCCTATTTCCTCAAGATTTAACCTGTTTTTTCAACAGATGCACCCATTTAAAGGTGTTTTACACAGCTTACTGAAAGCTACAACAGTGTTATTAATGTAAGAGGCAAATGTATTTATTAAAATTGAGCAATCTATATGAATTATTTCACCAAGACACTGAATATTAAATCTGTATTTAACACTACTGATCTTAGTCAAAAGGGGAAAAAAAGTAATTCTAGGACAAAGTAATTCTTTTCGAAGTTATTTTCTGCTTATTTTTTGTGGAGAAGGAAGGCAGATGCAGTCACTGATCAAAGTGAGCATTTCTCCCCATGATCCCGGTACAGCCATACACCTAATCAGTAAGGAAACATCTATTTCAATTTTAAAATACTCCATAACCACGAATGCAAGTAGTTAATAGAGACAACACTGAGTCCTGTGGCATGGAAGCAGGGAATGACACTGTCCACACTTCCTTGGGTTGATGCTTTCAACATTTCTCAACAGGAGATTTGGAACAGCAGTTTCCCAAAACACACAGCACAATTCAGGGCTTCCTGCTGATGTGAAGACTAAGAAGGGCTAGAGGGAGGGGAAGGAGAAGGGGGACTTTCTAGAGAGAAATTCAATGAACCCCAAGAGGGGTTTAATCATCCAACAGTTTTGTTTTTGCTAGAGGAATATGCCAGAATTGTCCTGGCTACCATGGAACATGAGAAAAAGTTTCACTTAATCATTCTATAAACTAAACACAAGCATTGCAAGAC
The DNA here is from genome assembly GCA_013400735.1 of Pomatostomus ruficeps. Lineage (NCBI taxonomy): Eukaryota > Metazoa > Chordata > Aves > Passeriformes > Timaliidae > Pomatostomus > Pomatostomus ruficeps. The sequence continues at coordinate 286,900 of VYZT01041552.1, forward strand.
AGCCATTTAAAAACATTTCCTGGGCCATTTAAATAGGGAAACAAGCAGTTGCCACTACATGCAAAGTAATAGCAGAAAAAGAGCTCAAGGAAATGTGTCAAGGTAGTGACACTGTAGCCTCAGCCAGCAACCAAGAATCCTGACTCTTGGAAAACTTCCACTCCACCACCTGGTGTGCAAATACTCGCTCCACTCCCCTTGCTCTCTCCTTTTTTTAGTTTGCAACCATCCTTATAAGCACAATTCTACATTTAACATTTTTGCCTTGTTTTTATTCTCGTCTTTGAAATCAAGGGCATTTTAAATAACAAGATTCATGAATGTTCCCTGCTGTAAATTCAGCACAAGTGTTTTGACCCCAGACAGGCACCTATGATGCAGCTGGACACAGACTTAATAACAGCAGAGCTCTGAAAAATTTTCTCAGCAACTTTGAAAATCCTGGAAAAGTCTCCTGACCTCCTGCTCCATTACTTTCAAGTAACAAGCTCAGCCAAAGTTCTCTGACATCTTTTGGAGTTCGCAATTCTTTCAAATAACCTTTTACTGAATTCTGTGTGAACTTACCCAGATTTACAGCTTTAGGATTAAATCACTCAAACCTCAATAGGCTCAGTGTAAAAATGAGGTGAAACCACAATGGTTTTGAGTTCTACTTGCAATTTCAGGCTTGCTTTGAACTCAATGCACAAAGCAAAATGCACTTTAAGCCCAAGCAAGCAGTCTTTTGAAATCCTGCTCTCTTGGAGCCACGGTAGACAAGCCACCTCTGCACATTACTGGGAGCTTTCTTCTGTGATAAAAGGTCAAAAGGAGGGAAAACACATTCCTGCCCTTCTGACTGATAATTTCCATGTCCCAGTTTCAAAGATATGTCCATGTCCTTTCATTAGTTTTCTCAGCCAAGCTCAAAGTTTTACATTTAAGAAAATTTCACTTTCTGCAGCCTGATGTCAAAAATAACTTATTGTGAAGTCTTGAAAGAAGCACTCATTTCCTCCAGTCTTGATATCTATTTCCTCCTCCTTTTTCAACAGCCTACAATATATCATAAATCCAAAGAACAGATTGGTCATGTCATTTATATTCCCATTAAACAGTCCAGCATTCAAAAATTCAATACACCTCTCAGCAGATGCCTACAAGCAGGGTTTAACCTATAGGTTCCAACACTTCTTTCCTTTTGCAGACAGACAAAATAGAAATCTTTCTGCTGGTTCTTTTCCACTTCCACTAAAACTCTAAATTTAGCATGTATTGATCTAACCTGTCATTGATGACTTCTTGACCTTGATATTTTAGCCTAACTAAATCCTTTTCTCCTTCCCCTTCTCCCCACCCCCNTTCTTTTGTCTTTCTATCCTGAAATAAGCTTTGCCATTATTTTCAGATTTTCATATCCTAAGTCATTCTCCAGATCAGTTCACAGTCCAAAATGCACAGGCCAAATGTAAAAACAACAGTTGTTAATATATGTAGTAGCTTGTGATTGCAAAGGATACCATAAACCCATCCAACTGCTCCAATAAGCCAGTTAAGACACCTTTGTTCTTTACACACACAAAAACCAGCGGATGCCAATCTTCAGTGATCTCTTTAGATACTCTGCTGATGTACATGAAAGAATTAGGCATTTGATAACTCATTTAAGAACAAGCATGATAACAGGATCACCTTCTTGTACCAAATCTGGGTTCTTCAAATTAAATCCCTTTCTTAAAATACTGGCACATTCCTGTGACTCCTACATAAGAGTGTTCAGTCTGTGAGACTGGTTGTAGCTGTTTTACTCTTGCTTTAACTATAAACTAGAAATGCAACCTGGGAACTGAAGATGAAGTGGTACTTCTACCCTATTTCACAAAAATCACTACCAACAAGTATTTAGTCAATAATAAAGAATTAGTACTTAACTCATGGTTCCATTTGTACATGAAGCAGAACAGAAATCACCTCCCTCTCCCAAAACTATATTGAGATTGCAGTGTTAAGATTACCCAAGTGCAAAGTAATTTATTATCAAAGTCTGTAGATATGAGTTGAAAAGAAATATATAAAACCTGATCTAATTCCCTTAAATCAGTTAAATGATTCCCACTGACATTGATAGCTAAAGATGGGGATCACAGAGCAAATACATTTTTAAAAAGTCACACTTTAAACATAAAGAACTAAACAGCTTAAAACAGACTCTACGCAAAATTAAATGCTATCCAATCACTTTTTTTAGACTCCATAGATTGCTTTGAAGCAAATTAGCTAAGATAACTCAATAATTCAGCATCACACTAGGTCAAGAAAAAGATTCTGGTCATAAATAGAAGTGCACAGAACATGATCCCATGTCTGCCACGAGTATTTCCTTGTTCCAACATAGCCATCCTTTCTCTAGATATTCTAATTGTTTCACTTTGGTAAAGATACATTTTTCAAATTAACTTTTACTGACCCTTGCCTTCTCCACCAGCTTCATAATTCTCATCATCACCTTCCAAATGAATAATGCAAAAAATAAAGGAAAAAAAAAACGGGAAAAGCAAAGTCTTTCCATCCAACATCTGTCCCAAGAATGTACTGGCTGGAGCAGATAAACTACGTATTTACCCTGTTTGCAATTTCTCACCAGCAGTCTTTCCAACAGGGAGAATTTCATGCAGCCATGCAGGCTGTGTACTCCGGGGGCTTTCTGCAAACACAACTACATCTTCCAAAACCCCTCTGCTGCTCAAGGGATGTTTTTGTGTCCCCCCCAGGTCAGAGACAAGCCTTGTCAGTCTGAGTTGTGCAGCTACCAGTCTGAAGTTTGCTCAGCCATCAGTCAATTTCCATCCAAGCACTCATAATTATTTCCTGGAACAGGTACAGTGCTACAGCTACATGATCACTAACGTTTCTGATGTGGAAGGCTTAGATCAGCGAAGCAGCAAGAAGTCAAAGCCTAAGAGGGGAAAAGAGACTGCAGTTCTGCTGGTGAAGTAACATGCTTCCATTAGCACAGTCTCCTCTTCTGATTTCCAGTGTCAGGTAAGAAAAGAGGTGTTTATAGCCAGAAGCAAGCACTTGATACCAATTTCCAGGACACTATATAGACCATACTATAGACACTGACACTGGTCACAAGACCTTATCAGAATCCAAGAGCATTTTGCTTACTGAGATGGCTGCTTAGCCCAGTATGAACACTTCATCTGGTGAAAAAAGAAGAAGAAAAAAAAAATCTTGGTTCTGCTCCTCCTGCATTGGAGCTCTGCTCTGTCAGGGGAGACAAGAGTCTGATATAGTGACTGGTGAGCCTGCTAATATACCTGATGCAGAGACTACTGTCTGGGGAATGCAGATTTCATGTACTTTTGACATCTGAATGTTTGTGAATTTGAGCAAGCTTTGGGAGCTTTGGGAGATGTTTTGCCCTAGTCAGAGAAGCAAAGAGTGTAGAAAGCTCACTAGGCATTAATGATGATAAGTAGTCCAGCATGTTTTTTTGTAGACGCAAGACTTTAAATGAAAGAAAAGCAAAGTGCTATGCAAAAGGGGGTGGAAAGATCAGACAAAGGGTGCAAGAAGGTGCTCTCAGTACAGTCCCACCACAGGTGTACAACAGCAACGGCTAATAGGAACTGTCAGGGTAAAGAAACTGTAAGTGAACAGCCTCAAAGCTGAGGAGGAAGCAAAAGAATAGAGAGTAAGAGAAAGCACAGGTAAATAGTGGTACAAAAGTGCCATCTACACTTATAACCAAGGACAGCACTTAAAGTTAACAAATGCATTAACATTCTCAGGTGATAAGCTTGTACACTCATAGAATTAGAGCACTTTAACATGTCTTGAGTAGCCTGTTAAAGGAGGACAGGTAGTGCTCCATAAATTAAATCAAATACATTATGTGATCACATTTATTTTTATCTGAGCCTACACCTCTTGAATTTTTTATCACCTAAAAAAAAAAAGAATATAGACATGCCCTGCAAACCCATCAATTCATCAAGTTTAGATTTTGAAATGTATATAAAATTTACACCCACTGAGCATATTTTTATACCCACATAAAAAGTTATTCTGGAAGTGTTTTGCCAGTATGTCATCTATAAAGTTTTGTTTAGACTTATATATATATATATATATATTTATTTATTTATATTTTTTTTAATTTGGGCTAAAGTTGCCTCTCTGTTGAAGAGCTTTCCATCTTAGTCATATGAGGCATGCTCTAAGGATCACTCTGCTCATGTCTGAGATATAACCTCTTCCATCTGAAGCGAAACAATGACCGCAAGATCACTAAACTGGATTTCAATTCTTACTACAAAGTCAAATGCAGCTGTGCTCTGCACAGTCCTCTCTGGGCAGGCAACTCTCAGGCTCTGCGTGGCGCACAGGGGACACGGTGCACAGGGGACACGGCTCATAGGCAACACGGCCACCTGCCCACCCATCTGCTCCATCTCCCAACATAGGAACACAGAGACTGGGCAAAGATTTCACTGGCCAGATTACTTGTTCATACAAAACAGATGGCAGCTGAAGTCTACAGCAGCCTCGGCATTACAGCTATGCCTCCTTCTCGAGGCAGGTTTAAAACAGGGTGACTCCAGACTCCATGTCTTCACAGCAGAAGTCATCACTGGAGAAAGATGCAATCTGCCCTCCTGGCTGCTTAGCACTGCAGCTGCACCTTTCCCCATCCCACCACCTCCCTGCAAACCTCTCAGGAGGATTCTGTGATGATGTGAAAAAGCAGTAAACTGCCAAGCATATTGAGTGAATGCTGTGTCTGCACCCAGAGAAACTGTCACAAAAGCTACTGACACCTTTTCATGTATCCCTGTACATTTCTGGTCCAGAGCCACAACACAGACTCATATCTCTCACTGGGCACAAAGCAAAACATCATCCCTAGAAAACAAAAATCCACAACCATACCAAAATGTAATAGCCAGAAGATAAAAGATAAAGGAGGCAGCTCTTCCTGATGGTAACTTGGGGGGAGGACAGAGTGTGGAAAGGCTTAATAATAAAGATTTCCTACTTGAATGTAAGGTACAGAAAAATACCTTTTTTAAGGTTACTCTGATTTTTATTGTCTTAGAAAACAATAACACAGACGTCCATTTTCTTCTTAAGCTAAGTACCTCTCATATTCTGCTTGGTTCTTTTCATTCCCTCGCAGGTTCTTCCATTTGATTAGTGAGAAATAACTTACGAAAAACAATTTCAAAGACTGTACAGTGCCACACTCATTTTTCCAAATGCTGCTTTTAATGGGTTCAGCACACTCTATGGTGTCCCGGGTTTTGTATTAAATAGCCACAGAAAGTCACTGTGATACAGCTTCAATGATCAACTAACACAGGTTTGATTATATGATCCAGGGGAAAAAAAGCTTTTATGCTTCCTCTGGGCCATGGCTCTATGCTCTGCTTGCCTTTGCTGTTGTGTGCTTTGTACTCCTGTCTGCTTACTACCACCAAGATAGTAATTTCACAGAATCTACGTGGTAGGTAACTTGGCAACCCTACCAGCCAGTGAAAACTATCTTTGTGTTACGATTTGCCTCAAGCTGGACAGATGCATATGACTTTAGGGCTAGAGTTAGAGCTGTGTCCATGTGTCTCCATTGACTGTACACATACAGAGTTGTTTATCAGCTCCCACAGAGGCCACCTAATTCCCATTGCACCGCCACCTAATTCCCAGGAACTTATTGCCAGCCTTTAAGCACTTAAACTCCTGTTTTATCTCCTTCTCTTGTAGTTAGGATGACCCTTCACACATAAGAAAGGAAAACTGGTCTTTGTCCACAGAATAAGCTAATACATGAGTTAATATATGGAAAAAGTCACAAAGAATGAGAATATAAAATCCTTTTCACTTCCCTGTAACTGGTCATGCTGTCATATTCATTTTTGGCAGAAGTAAAAGCAGGACTGTTCAGTTTTGGTGTTCAGATTTTGATGTGCATGGTGAGTAGTGCATGGCAGCATCTCACCTTCTGTGTTATACCAGCTTCATGCACAGAAACAAGGAGAGCTCGGCTCCCCAAGCCCTGCAGAGCCCCAGACACTCCCTCTGTTCGCATCCCTGTGTCAAGAGCCCAGGCACTGACGAGGCAGCCTGGGGCAGGCACTATGCTGGTGGGCTGCGTCCTGCATTTCTGCATTACACAGAGACAGCGAGCTAGGAAGGGTGGGACTGGAAACAATGCCTTTCCTTAGAGGGGGAGATCATGTCCTCCTCAGACATTGGGAGCTCAGCAGAGTTGGAGTCAAGCCTGAGCCCAGAGCTGCAAACAGTCTGTCACAAGGCAGTCCTTTCAAACCCTGACTCAGCAAGCAGACTGACAGTGCCTTTCACTTCCATATCTCATCTCTATACATTTTCAGATCTGGCTTTTAGAACTGCAGTACAATTTCACCTGGGCAGTTTTTATGCTCCTTCATATGTGTGGTCTCTCAAAGGGCAGATACGTATTAGGCAATTAAATGTTCAAAAGCAATCAGAATTGTGTACATAAAGTGACAAAATAGCTTGAAGCCTAATTTTAACTGGCTGTTGTAGTTTTAGTAGTGGGGAGAGGGGCATAAAGATGGCTCCTGTGAGAAGCTTCTGGAATTCTTCACCATTTCCAGCAGAGCCAATCTCTGATGGCTCTGAAGATGATGGACATGCCACCGGCCAAGCCTGGGCCAATTAGAAAGGTTGGTTATGCCTCTGTGATGACATATTTAAGGAAAAATCAAAACAAAGTGTGCACGCAGCTGTCTTTAGTTAGAGAAGGAGGAGGATGTGAGAACATGTGAGGGGAAACAACATGGAGATAGCAAGGTCAGTGGAGAAGGAGGGGGAGGAGGTGGTCCAGGCGCTGGAGCTGCGATTCCTCTGCAAGCCGTGGTGAGCCCGTGGTGAGGCGGGGTCACCCCCCTGCACTCCATGGGATCCAGAGGGGATGCAGAGCCACCTGCAGTCCGTGGGTGAAGTGCCAACATTGGACCAGGGAGATGCCAGAAGAAGCCATAGCAGGTGCAGCCCAGTGAGAGANGCCTTCATGCTGGAGCAGTTTGTCCTTGGAGGACTGCACCCCGTGGACGAGTAAACCCACGCCACAGTTCACAGAGAACTGTCTCTCATGGGAGGGACCCCATGGCAAAAGCAGAGGAAAACAACTCCTCTCCCTAAGCAGGGGAAGAAGATCCTGGAAATGGATTGACCTGAACCCCCACACCCTGCCCCCCTCGCACTGTTTGTGGGAGGGAGGGAGGGAGGGAAGGGTTGGGGGTTGGGGGGGGGGAACGGTGTCTTTTAAAGGTTTAGTTTTACTTCTCATATCCTCCTTCTAACTCTGGTAGTAATAAATTTCAGTTTGCAACTTAAGTAGGCCTGTTTCATCCTTGGAGCGTTTTCTCCCTGTTCCTTATCTCAACTTATGGACCCGTGTGTTAATTATTTTCCCCCCTCTCCTTTCTTCCTCTGCCCAGCTGTGGCAGGGGAGGGAACAAGTAAGCAGCTGCTGTGGGTGCCTGGCAATTGGCCAGGGTCAAACCACGACACTGGCCTCTAAGGATGCACTATGAATCCAAACTTTAATTCTTGAAAAGGGGACTTCTAGCCTAAAGTTAGACAAATTTAATAGCCAGCTACAAGAAGAGTTAATTCTGCCCCCATTTTGTCCCTTCCCCAGTGCACTCTCTGATCCCACAAAGGTTGTGCTCATGGAGCTGAACAGGAGACAACTCACTGGTTTTTCCCTTTCCCCTCCAAGACTCATTTTTTTCCCACAACTTCGTTTGAGGTATCAGACAATGACTCCTGGAAGAGCAAGGAAATACACAGGGAAGAGCAAGACAACTGAGGATTACAGTAATTTAGGTTCATTGCCAAAGTGAATGACAAAAAATCAAGGGCAAAACTACCTTCAATTAGAATAAAATCAGGCCCAGCAGAGGGCTTTCAAGCATAGATCCACTGTACAAATAGCAACCTGAGAGACAAGAACACCCGCAGCTCATTTCCACCAACACTGCTTTGACTGCATGTTTCTATGGCCTCTTCCCAGTGTGAAGTTCACCTGCTTTCCTGGTATAACTTTTGAGGCTGTTACAGAGGCTCCAGATTATAAATAATAATTAACTTCTGAAAGCAGAAGCTTACAAATGGCATTGTTTGATTTGCAATACATTTCACTCAATTTTTCTTCTGCACAGAGAATTCTTAAGGAGAATGCTGACAAACAAGCAGCATAAGGTCTATGTATTATTAAAATTTAAAACACATGCTGCATACACAGAATGTCAAAAGAATATGTTAATCAAGTACAAGCAAGCCAGCTTGATCAGCTCTTCTCTGTGATGGTGCGAAGCTGGGGAAGTTGCCAATAGAAGAGTTACCCTGGCTCCTTGTAACCACAGAGGATTCATCCCAACACATTAAAGAAAGCATACACATATACTCTTCAAACTCGTGCACTTCTCATATTCTAGTGGATTCATGCTGATAATTCAGAAAACAATGTAAACCTTCAAATTTTGTTCCACTGTAGGGCATATCCAGAAGTAGGGCATTCAAACTGTAACCCCAAGCTATGAGAGAGCAAGGAGGAAACAAATCGACCATGAGCTACAGCTCCATGCAGAGCTTACCAAACCATATCCAGAGCAGCCTTCAAAATACCCATCATTAATGACAGTTCATATCTTATCCCTCTGCTCTGCTGCTTTGGCAGGAAACAACAGGAATTAAAACACATATTGGTTTCTAAGGACTGGATTCTTACTTGAAATCATTTCGCCTACAGCAACTGAAACTGCAGGGTTTTGTTTCCAACTTGAATTCAGTTTCTCTCACTCAAGCAAGAAGCAGGACCTAGGTTTGCATTTTCCTTTGCCACATTTCTAATATTGAGGTCGTTGCTTACCTGCAGTTAAAGGTGTTTGATCACTGAAGAACAATTTTTTTTTTATGAACTGAAAACACAAGAAAGCTTTTCCTAGGTTTAAAATGCTTTACTCTTAGAAGAACCCCAACAGCTGACTATAAATAATATTCATAGCTACCTCTAGTGTCAGTTTACAGTCATTCATTTGTTGGGTCTAGGGTTGGTTTTTCATTTGTTCACTTTTTCCCCTAAACAAAGAAACCTCAGATTAATAGAGGCTTAGACCCAAATGAGAATTTGTGGATGTCATTGCTGTGCAGCAGCAGAGCTGTATGTCACAAGTGTGACTCCCATTGATAGCAGTTAGCAGCACAGAGTCACAGAGGTGGTGGCACAGGCAGTGCTCCAGCCAGAGACAGACATGTGTCAGAGGCAATTCCCTCTACTGCACATTCATTCCGGGAGTAAATGAAAATGGATGGAATAGCATTTTTATACAAATACCATGGGGAAATCTTGTTCTGCTGAAGCTAGGCATGTTCTGTGCCATCTAACAGTGGAATTAATTTAAATTTATAAATTCACTGCAAAGCTAGTATGTTGGGGGGGGGGGGGGGGGNGCGGAAAGTTGTGGGGTTTTTTCTTGTTTGAGTTTGTTTGTGGGTTTTTGCCTCCAAAGGGTGAATAATGAGCAGTAATGTAGCAGGCAGGTCAGTGCCCTTTCACACTCATTTACATTGTATTTACAATGTGCCTCTTAGAGTGGCATTTGCTTCTTTTAATCAAGTTCTTGTATTGTAAGTGTTCTATGGACTTCAAGGAATTTTTGCTAAAATTCTCTTTTTTTTCCCATTGGAATGATTTGCTGTGCAGAAACTGGTTTTGCTGACAGCTACTCTTTTCACAGGAGTTCCCTTAAGTGGACCCCGGTGAGTTACTGCTTATCCCCCTGACCTGTGACATGGGTTGGGAAAAGATGCACAAAGAGGCACAAAGAATACTAAAAAGATGTGATCAGCTAGTTTTACTGCATAAATCCCTTTCAGACCTCAAACATCTCACTCTGTTGACATAAACTGTGCACAAAGGGAGGCATAAAAACTTCTTCAGCAATTCAGACCTTAAATGTTACTAGTACAGGGAATTTCCACCATGTACTGGCAATATACCAAGCAGGAAAGCTGATGTAAAGAGAGACCCTTATAAGGGAACTGGTGCTTCAAGCATTACTATTGTGTTTCTTTAAACAGTATTACTTTCATCAGGACTGTAATTGCTTCTTCTTTTTGAATAACTGCCAGAAAATTCTCTATACCAATAAACTCCATTGTCAATGTGAGATTGATATTACTTTTGATAACAGCTTTAAAAAATAAACACGATTTATTCATCAAAAAATTTCAGTCAATACATCCAAAATTTATATTCAGAAGACATCTTCACTTTGCTTTTAAACAAATAATTTCATCATAACCTACTTCTTAGTAAAACTACAATAAGTTTTCACATTATATTACAGGAGCAATGGCTATTCAGTTCTAAATAATGACTCCTTTTCTAGACAAGTCAATGGAAATTGATTTGTTTCAGCCTCCTGTGCTCACACACACAAAGCCTGTGTACAACAACCCTATTGACTTCAGCAAACAGTATTCAACCTTGCATCCTCAAGGACTTGTGGCAAAATTTTTAAATCATTCCCCTCCTGTATTGTACCCTTTATGGAACAAGACTGCATTTAAATGTCAGTCTCCTGCAATAATGTTATAAAGAGAAAATTGGTCACAGAATTGAAAATCTACTTTATATTGAAACATACAGCCCAGGATGGATATAAGAATGAAGAAAATTAAGATGCATTGAACTTCAAAATTAAAAGCATTGACTGTACATATGGTAAAAGGAAACAGACTCCTGCACCCTGTCTACACAAGAGAGTTTTGGCACACAAGCCACCCAATGGGCAAGCCAGGCTGTCTACCATAAAGCTCCCATCTGCACACAAAGTGCTCTGCATGGCACACAGGCTTTTTCAGTCCTGGATGTACTGGGTATTTTCTCTCTTCTATAAACAAGAACATTTAAAAACAATTAAAATAAAGATTAGGGATATTAGCATGGTAGGAGCATAAAGTGCAGTATCAGAGACAAGAGACCATATGGTCCGTCAAAATCTGTGTTTATAAGCCTTGGAAATACAAATCAAGCATATTCCCATCCTTTTAATCCATCTTTTCCTATTTAAATCTGATTATCAACTTTAGCCCTACATATCCAAAAGTAAATGCCACATTTTACATTTCAAGCGCATCCATAAACAAAAACAATTGTGAAAAGTCCGTATGTGAATGTCTTCAAGGCAGGTGCTTGACGTCAGGCTCTGAGCTAGTCACCATCTCACAGAACGTATTGGTTCCTACTTGTTCCACTTGCTTTTGATTTTTTATGTAATGTTTAAGAGAGCACCTTTGGCACCTGAGAGATTGCATGGCAGCAGCTTTGTTCACACACATCATGGCAATATTTTCACACACATTTCACACAATGCCAAGAATGTAGTCACTATTCCCCAGCAACTATTCGGAAGTATTAACCCTAAGAGTTATTTATGTGATAAAAACCTCTGAAGTGGGCACTCGAATATGTTTTATGTTGGTTAACTTTCACCAAAAGGCATGACCAGGTGATTTTTGTGTTCTTGTATTATACCAGAGTGAATAGCACATTATTTGCTAGTTCACTGAGCTAAGTGATCAAACTAAAATCTGAAGCATGGTAGAAATCCGTTCTGTTCTATTTCTTAGGCTTCTTTTCTGGATTTTATTTTAAAAGCAGGAAAGGATTTGCCATGCATGGGTAGTACATAGCACACCATGGTATGGGTCAGGTCTTGGTGAGACGGTATCACACATAAGAATGAGTAACAGTAGAAAACAAAAATGAACAGCTGATGACAAAGTTTTGTTTTACTTGAAAAGAAGAGGTCCAAAGTGTTTAAATGCAATCTCATTAGCACGGTTTATCTACATTCCTTAAAATGAAGGAGATATTTGAATTTCTATACATACATTTGGACATTGGTTTTGGGATTGGTGTTTTTCTCTATCCACTAAAAGTCACCTGAAGTGTTTCTCCTCTAACAAACAATTCTTATATCATTATATCAGGTGTATTAACATTTTAGCTCTATCTGTATTTGTTGCTATGTTCTAAAACTCATTTTTTCACCCAGGTTACAGAAGCTTCTATTTGCTTCTCAAAAATAGCCTTAAAGCTATTTAAAATTACTCTTTCCCTTTTCTGATCTAACCTTGCCTCCCTGTCAATCATTTCTTGATTGCTTCATTAAAACAGAAATGTCCTCTTTTGAGTGATCACCTGAAGTGAGATGCTCATCAACTGAAAACACATTAGAAAACAAAAGATGTGACCACAAACCACAAATACCACAAAAATCTTTCATGTATCAGAAATGCTATTTCCAGCTCTGAGTGAGAGGATTTAAAGACACCTGCGTACAGTTTGGAGGGTTATGTTTAACAAGGAAATAGGGGAATTTAACAGCAAAAGCTGATTATAAAAGAAAAAAAATAAGTATTTGACTTGTTTACCTGATTAAGGACATAAAAATCCACCATCGGTATATCATTAGGACACACATCAGTACAGAAGCAAGATCATATAAAGACAAGAACTGAGTAGGAAAAGCATTCTTGTTAAAATTACTAAAAGATTCTGCATCACTAGAGGAGCAGTAAGGATACAAAAATTTTTTTCTTATTATTTCCTTTTAAAATTGAGGCTTGATCATCTTAAAGAAGCAAATATATCATACACCCTTGTAATAGCAGAAGATTAGACATGGACATGGTGATCAAGATCCTTACCCAGTGTTTATATGAAGATGTTCAGTGTAAACATGGGGTTTGTATAGCCAGACAAGATTATCCTATTTGGTGTGGAGTATTTGCAAGAAGAAAACAGATCAAGAAAGATAAAAGCCATATATTTGTAAGGATGAAAGCTTCTGCTCAGGGAGAAATAAATGCCGACTACTTCAGAAGAAAACAAGAGAGAGCAAGAGAGAGAGAGTTGTTATTCCCAGCGTGCTGGTTGTGTTTCTGAGCACTCCAGCTCTGACACAGCTGGTGGCAGCCAGTTCTGAGGGGCAGGAATAGGATGGTTGGCTCTACCACAAATAAGGCTACCTTTGAGAGGGATGCCCAACAAGAACGTGCCACTTCTGAAAACACAAACTATCTCCCAAATGTTCTGACTAAGGTGTGACAGGTTTCATGCTAGTTCTTCAGCATTACTGTTTCATTACTGCAGCTAAGAAAAGCTTAGGACAAGCAAAAAAATGAGAAGCATGGCTCAAAAGTCCTTGCTTCAGTACCCCTCTCATAGGAAAGCCCTGGATAAAGTGAATTCTGAATCTATCTGTATTTAAAAAACACCAAAAAAAAAAAAAAACAACCTCCAAAAAACCACAAACTCTGAGCTGCACTTCACAAAGTATCCTGAAAAATGACCAAAGGCTAAGAGGAAAAAATCTTGATCTCACTGAACTCAAATAACCAAACTCCCATTAACTTCCAAGGTACAAGACTCAGCCCAGGAATAATAGCAAGAGGCAGTGAAGGAGAAACAGTAAAAATGGGCATGGCAGAAGCACAAAAGCTGAAACTAGGTCTTAAGCCCACAACATGGCATCACTGTCCTCCACAGAACTTCAGGGAGTCTGTAAATAACTATAACTATGCATCACAGCTTTCTTCATCTATCTTTCTGGTGTTTGGGTTAGGATTTTTTTACCATTAGAAATTCAAAGGAATAAAACCCTGTTTACAATAGCTGTGAAAAAAGCAGCAATCAGTCCTGAATCTCGTGTCTTCAACTCATCTCCTTGTGGACCAACTGTTTCACAGAATCATCTGCCATTGCCTGTCATCTTTAAGAGGCTTCAGTACCTGAAAGCTGCAGCAGAGGCTTTCTCTAGTGTCTCAACATTTAGTATTTCATGAAAACATCAACATGAATTTATAAATTAAATATTCAGTCCTTGAGTTGGAAAGAGAACGATGGAGACAACTGTAACTAAAAGGACCTCAGTGTAGAAAATAAGTGTGAATAAACTCACTTTAAAAGAAATAGGAAAATGTATGTTTGATTATGCAGAGCAGACTCAAATCTTGGCTTGGATAGCACTGTGCTAGACTAGAGCAGAGAGTGGAAGCACACATGGCTAGAGGGCTGCAGGAAGAAACAAATCTCACTCACACGTATGAAACCAGGCAGAGCAAGTGAATAGAAATTGGGTAATTAACAGTATGAATATTAACAAGAGCAACAGCAAAATCTAAAACTGCAACTGACAATAATCAGTAGGAAAAATGATAATACTCAAGTGTACATATGCTTAATTTTCTTTCCTTCTTTTCTGTGGTGAAAGATAACCAATCTTGAAATAAATTTTAGCTACAATGTCACAAACTGAGTAGCATGTTAGCCTTAAGAAGAGGGAGGCAGCTTTTCTGTAGCAGCTGCTCTGTGCCATCACACTGCTAATTACTTAAAACCTAATGATAGAATTCAGGGTACAGTACAGTTTATCAGTCCACAGTAATCAACAAGAGACATGCCTTGACCCTAAGACATGATGAACAATCTGGGGAAATGTTACTTCTCTCATTCTCTGGGGTATTTTGGCAGTGTGACATGAAAAGGTGCCTTGTGCCATTTCATCCTGATAACAGACAGGCCTCCAGGGAGGGATAACTGGATGCTAATGTTCAAATACCCATGAGGAATACAACATTTATATTGGATGGTCAGGACCAAAACACTGCTGTTCGCACTTTGTACGGTTCTCAAACGTAAAATGCAACCCACTGCTCTAAAAGTATGAACCCAGCATGCCCAGTGAATGCATAGAACATTCCACCAGCCTTTATCATTTCACACCTCACATTTCTGGCGCTGATGAATGAAATACAAACTGCCCTGCACTAGTAATGAAGGAGTTAACAACCCAGCCACCAAGAAAAAGAAACAAAAGGCTTATTTTCCCCCTCCACTTTGTAACTGTTTTGCAATTTAACATTTACCATGAATTAATTACTGGAAGTCTCCATTAAGACTCTTAACATTTAGAGTGAAAGTTCAGCATAAACTCAGGGTCACTGTTTACAGTGCTCTCTGAGCAAGCAATCCTATTGCTTGGAAGTAACCATGAATGTTAAAAGGTACCAGGCAAGTATAACGAGGAAATGAAATACAGAACTCTAAAAATATCCCCCTGATCTATGCGTGTAGTGTGGTGTCTGACAAATTCAATTAAATATGTCATACATCATTCCTACAATGTTATTGATAGAGACATAGCAGTATTGAATTTTAATTATTCAGCTGGTATTGATCCCACAATAATCTGGTGAAAATCATTTTGGGTTGTCAGTACCCCTAGGAGACAACAGCTATTATCTAATTATAAATCACACTGTGTCATTTGACAAAAGGTTAGGGCTTTCTTTTTACACAATTTTGCAGTCAGATTCTCATGTATAAATCAGAGTGACATGATTGTGTGCAAATGCTAATTATTTTCTTCCCATTGAGCATCTATTCCATTACCATGATGGACTCGTAAAAGTGAGCTCTTAGTGCATGTAGCAAATTCCCAGACACGCAACAACAATAAAGGAATTGGGATTTCAGATTTTTATTCCATACTGACCTTGAGCAAGCAATTGTAATGCTCACAGGGTTGCATTTCCCCCAAGGAGAAGAGTGGGACAATATTTGCAGTGGCCACTCTTGTTAAACGCTTTCAGATCCCAGAGGAAAGCTGCAAAGCAGCAGCAAAACACTCCTTTTCAGCTTATATGGAGACAAATAGGCCAGCTAGTAATCCCACTAGTGTTCTCTTCCAGAAATCTAGGTTTCCCTCTGCACTGCACTGCCATCATTAGGGAGCAGGGCAGCTGAGACTATCCATCCCTTTTCTTTTCCCCTTCAGACACTGACCTTTTATCAAATCTTGGGCCCACAGGAGGGAGCACACATTTCCAAATCATGGAGCCAGTCCTAGAGACCAGCTTTCCCCTCTGATGAGAGGCTCAAGCACCCTCCCCTGACCAACAGCAGCAGCACAACCACACAGGGAGAGCCCTGCTCCGCTGAGAGCCAAGGGCAGCCAGTGCAGCTCCCTAGGGAAGGCAGGCAGAGGGAATCTTCGCGGGCAATCCAACAGCCTCTGACAGACGCTATCCCTGCAGGGTACATTTATGGATAAGGAAAGAAGGTGATAAAAGTGCCTGATCATTGCTCCCTAAAATACAATGACTTAAACAACTGCACTGATGGTCTGCAATAAACACAGCCTTCAGTGCCATTCTGGGACTCCCTTTTTTCCCCACACATGCCTTGAACTTTATGATACAGAAATAAGAATAAAATAAATGATCAGCGACAAATGGCCTAAACCGAGAACATGAAATCTGAAAGGGGAGGTTAAATATTTGGAAAACTGTAAATGTCCTCTTTTAGATTTGAATTTTATCTGATTTGAAAATGTCACTATTGAGTCAAGGACAATTTAGGGACTAAAGAAACTTTTCAGCTGAAACAAGGGACATTTTGAAAAATCAGGTTCAAATGAGAAACATACACATGAAAGCCATCACTTGGCACTCACTGCAGTCTGCAAGCCCTGGGTGGGCTGTGGGACTCACTTTATTCTGTGAGACAACGTTTTCACACTTGCACCAGAGACCTCCAATATTGTGACATTTTCTGCAGTTCATGGATTTCAGAGACTCCGCAGGGAGAGTGACTACAGCCCTTCATTCCCTAGCACACACCTGAACTGAAGGATCTCTCAGAAAAAGGAAGACACATTATTAGCAACAGCTAGATTAGCACCTAGCCTATGCACTTTTGCAGGAGTGAGGGACTGCCAGGGTCTCCCGTGCATGTTATTACCAGAGAGTTTTAACAATACAATAGGTTTTAAGTACTTGGTGGCTTAAGTTCTAGTTTGAAGGGAGAATTGCCATGGAATAACCCCAAGACTTCCTTTCATTTCATTTCACAGAAAGCAAAAATATTAGGTAGCATTAAAAGCTCCTCTAGCTAACCTTTGCAAATTCTCTCTTAGTACATCTAGGTGAAGTCAGGACTGTGTTCACTCCCAATTACTTATTCACTCTTCATTTTCATTCTTTTAATTACCCCAAAGCTCTCCCACATAAAGAAATTCAACAAGGCACTGCCAAAAAGAGAAAATCCTCAGTGTGATTCACTTAGGCTACCACACAGTTCTTAGTCACTTTTCATACCTGAGTTAAGTTCACCTCAGCCATCTAAAATAAAAAGCTGTATGTCCTAAGATACCTTGCTGCTTTTAAAATACTTTCTTTTATTACTCCTTTCTATCATTGTATGTCCTTTCTATTTTCAGGCTTTGCTTTATAAGACGTCAATCTGTGACCAGTCCTTTTTCATAATTAACCTCACATATTTATAACTACCTCTGGGTTTTTTTCACTCTGAACACAACTTCTCATTTTGCTTCCTCTTTAGAGTATTCCATGTTGAGCCCAAAACTTCATGAACAAATAAATGCCCTGGGAAGCACAGAGTCTCCGCAGGGTGTACAGCTGTGTGTAGCTACTCTATGAGCATGAATAACACAAAGCCAAGGGGAACCTCCAGAACACACCTAAAGGAAAACAATGCCAAGAAATGCCAGGCTCACCATACACCATTTCTTGCCCTTCTGGCTGCAGAAACATTTGTCTTGCCCACCACAACTGAGTTCTACCAGTCCAAGCCCATCTAGAACTCTAGATTAGACTTACACACCCATCACCACTGACTCACAGGTGGTGATGCAGAAAAGCGTCATTTCCCCCCCTGCATGGCAACCCAGACACCTAAGGAAAAGACACACATTCTCACAACTTACCACCCAAAACTGAGGTGCTACCTAGCAACAAGGGGAAAATTCTGTGAACAAAACACAGAAGAAAACCTACCTGATAATTTTGAGGTAAATACAAAGTTGTAAAGGAGTCCATATTTTAAACAATCCAAGGGGTTTTGAGAAATTGAGGACCTGTGTGGTTTAAAAAGGTTACAAGCTACGATGCTTGAATTATTCCAGACAAATGACTACATGTCACAGGCAGTGCAAAAACCCACTGACTGGGTAACGGCAGCTCACAGGCATACAGAAAATCTGCATCTGATCAAAGGTAAAAGTAAAGGCAAAATTAGAGCAGGACTGTGAAGCCTTTGGCTTGGAGAATTTCCACATGGATGCCACCCATCAAATCCCCTACTATGCATGAACATGATATCAGACCCAGGCAAAATGGAACATTTTTTCACCATTGAGCCACTTGGCTTTGTCTCCCATGTCTGATTGTGTGATTTCTTCCCCCATGAAATTTCAGCTGCTATTCAGTCATACATCTTTTAGATCTTTTAATTATAACACCATATTTCAATATTCTGTAAAGTGCAGTGTATATTTCAGGCTGTGCATCTCATGGAGTTTGGTGGGGGAAGGGGCAAGCGCTGGCCAAGCTACCTCTCTGTCCCGCTGTGGGGAGATAGAGAAGGCCAGCTGTGTCCCATACACAGCAGCCGGCCGCTTCCACCCACCCGTGCCTGGGAGGGCACTGAATCCTCACCCACGCGTACCGGATAGTTCACGCACAGTCAGAGGCAAGGAGTGGAGGGCCCTCTCATATGGCGAATTCCAGCAAGGCTTTATTTCTGTCGCTGAAGGGCAGCCAGGGATGAAAGAGGGCGAGGCCAGCATGGCCTGGACTTATAAAGGGTACAAACCAGGGGTGGGGACAAGGTGTGGGGTCAGTCCAGCAGGATGGGGAGAGGGGTGGGGTCAAAGGTCTGCCCAAGTAGACAGGGTCAGGTTACAGCTGCCTTCTCAGGCTTTGGAGTCAGCCCACCATCGAGAGTCACCTTCACCCACCCCAACAGTGCAGTATCAATGTTTTAGAGATTAACAGCACAAATAATACACATTTCCAAATGGCATATGTTAATGTTTGGTAAATTAAAAAATGAGACACCATCAGTGCTTTTGGGTCCTATTGTATAAAAGTAATTTGTGCATTTACCCTAAAAATTTTGCTGCTACATCGCAATGCATTTTTATATCCACTTGTCATCCTAGAATACGTGATATGATCACTTAAAAACAAGGAAGGGCTCAGGAGAAGTTATTGAGTGAAACATTAGGTGTGACAGACCAGGAAAGACTCATCCCGGTCTTAGCTGCAGTACTCAAACTGTTCATAAAAAGCTTTACTTCCTTTTTTTTCATATGTATATATACTTTTCTCCTGAAGACTTCAGCATTAATGAAAAAAAGCTAAACTAAAAATTTAGTTTGTTTCAACAAAACAATCCTTACATTATGGAGATATAATGGAAATAACCAGAAAGCTACTTTCCACTGAAATAAAACACTCATCTAAAAGATGTAGCAGAGTTTGCAAACTGCAGCAGCATATTTCTAAACTAACACCAAACACAAATTGAATTCTAGTCAAATCTCATATTTGCTGGTAGGATGTACAAGCTTTTTCATCTGATATCTGTACTATCAATTGATCTGCTTTAGAGTGGTGCATATTGAACAAGTAATAAGATCCAAAAAAAACCACAGAGCTCCTCTAGTAAATCAAGTGGCTTTCTGATGTCCTTGCTGACAGTGTTTCATAAGAATTATGAGAAGTGATGAAGACTCACAATGAGAGACGAAGACAAAAGTTGTGGTTGGATAGTAATAGCAGCTCCTCCTCCCTTCCTGCTGGACATGCAGGAAACATTAACTAGACAGAGCTGTGAACCCATCACATTTCAATCACTGAATTAAAAAATAGTTGTTTTCTGAGAAATATCCCAGTGAATTTATTCCTCTATACTAGATGCTGGCCAGCTCTCCTGGACTGCCACAGCCACACAGTCAAAGCTTCAGGAAGAAGATCCAACAGAATCAGGAACATGTGCAAGGTACAAAAGGGATGATCAGGGCATAGCCCCAAGCCCTTGATGTATCTCCCTGGATATTCCACTGTTTTGAACAGAAGTAAAAGCATTACTGGATGAAAAATTTGTCCCAATTCACTGTAGGGCCATGGGGAGGTGGAGAATGTTTGTTATCTGTGCCACTGATGGGCCAGCCTCATCATCCATGATGTATCATTTCTCAGTTTGCTTCAGAAGGAAAAAGGTTGTTCTCATGGTTAAGTCATGCCTAGTGTTACTAGCAAAAGATGCCTGAAGAGCTTGCAGGGGCAGGAACATGCTCTGGGCAGAATGCTTTATTGGCTTCAGTGTCTCAGTGCAAGAGCCCACCAAATCAAACAAAGCTGATTTCAGTAAACACTTCAGAATGTTCTGTGATTACAGAGAAGGTTTTGAGGCACCACTAGTTTTACTCAGGATGGGCCTTGAGCAAGGGCTTTATGAATTTTCATAGAGTAAACCAGGATCCTATCAGTGCAGTAAGCAAACTGATGGCAAAATTCACCAAGCATAAAATTGCTTTCAGCTCTATTTATCTGGAGGCAGAGTGGACTAACCTGTGCTGGAATCCAGGTTCTTCCCACACCGTCCAACAGGTTGCTGAAGACTCACACTAAGACACCAGCTCCTCTCTCTGAACTATGCTGTAATTTCCATTCTACAACTAGCACTGGATTCAGTAGTGCCAAGATAATGTCCACAAAAAGGGACACCAAAATTAAAAATTCTCTATGGGTCAGATGCAAGGGTTGCTGCCTGAATTACAGCAAACCACCATTTTTCAGCATCTTGTACTGGTTCAGCCAAAGGAAAGTCTCATACTCCAGCTTTATTCACAGTTTGCTGGCTGAAACTTATGTAAGACTTCATAATTCCCTTATATTTTAGCCCACATCACCTGCCATAAGATTCATACTGATGCATAACAGATCAGGCAAAAAATGAAAATACAACAAAGGAGCCAGACAAGATCTTTGCTCTAAATTCTTACAGGGAACTGGTTGTGAGTTTTGACTGATCCTCAGAGCCTCACCTGTATGATCTACAGGGCTGCTTTTCACTCCTCTGATAACTACAGCTGCTGGGAGATTCTCTAGGACTATCCTGTGTACCACCAGATGCCCTGGTCCTGCTGCACCTGAGCATCCCTTCCCAATGCCTCAACGGGATTTTCAGAACTTCGCGTCTTTTTTACTATTAAAACCTTGTGAGCCCACACACATTGTACAGTGGGTGAATGTGATCTTGTTTACCATCTTGTGCTCCAAGAGTCTTCCACCATAGGACAGGATAAAAAAACACACAAAAAGCAACAACCTCGATCAGCCCAGGATGGACAAGGACAACACAGCCTTGCGGGTACCTGGGTGATGCTTTATGACACAGGACAGGAAATGGAAAGGACTCCATTTCAGGCATAATGATAAACTGCATAAACCGGCTGAGCTGTTTGCTATAAAATGACTCATTTCTGTCTCTAAGTCCTTACCTATAAATAATACCAATGCCATTCATGGGGTTATTTTTCCTCTTGGCTTGTGATACTATCGCACTCAGTTGACCCATTCACCTACCCAGCTGACCTATGCAGGAATTTCTGCAGTGACCCCAACTTCTCTGCCTTTTCCTCCCAGACCCCCACCAAACTGCAACATGGAAAAATAGTTCTGTCACTCAGCTTACAGGTTCAGCCAGAGATCCAGTTACTCTGAAATCCTTGACGATTCCTTTGCTCGATCTGTTTCACTCCAGGGGTGAAGAATGCTTTGCATTCACGTTCTTTTTCCTTTTCTATATTGAAGGAAATGAAGCCACATCCACTCCAATTATTAGCACTATCTAAAACCTTTCCAGTAACAAGGCATATGGACAGCTAAACATGCACAAACTAATCAGCTTTTAACTGCCTGATAAACTGTCACACTTATCGTGTTCCCTGATCAGCCGAGCTTATTAGTTCACTGCATATGACAGTCACAAATTTGCATCTATTATCCACTGTCTGGAGATTTAAAAGTTTCCTGTTATGCAGAGATTATCCATCAATGGAAGCAATTCCTGAGGGAGAGAAAAGAATATGTTAGTTCAGTGCTAGCTTTACTAGCCAGGCCTTGTTGGATTTATCATCTTCATCTGTTACATTGACTGAAACCATTGCAGCTGTCTTTATCCAGCTATCTCAGAAGTGATTGGTAGTGTATTAGTAATAATTTTACTAAACATTCTTCTGAATCCCTAAGAGTATAAGTCAAATGGAGCTTCTTTTTCTTTGCTTTAGCAATTTTTCAGTATGTGTTAATAAAATCAAAAATGTAACTGAGCGGGTGTTAAGTACTTTTGGGTGGTGCAGTGCCTGGGAAATCAAAGAAACTGCTTCACCCTGCCCATGAGGGAAGGAGGGAGCACAGGTGTCAGGACTGGGGAGGCTCTCACCCCTCTGCAGATCATGGAAGGCCAAAAGACTTTAACCTTGCTTATTCACCTTTTGAAGAGAGCAATTAGGTCTTAATTCTTTATTTACACCTTAGAGAAATGGAATAAAGGTGAAAAATTGCTTTAAAGACTTGGCTGGAGCTTCTTGTTCTCCATCTCCTTCCCCTGAAATAAGAGCCTACATCATCTCTGCTTTTCCACTGTAGTCAGTGGCTCCCACTGCCCACAGTTTTGGTGAAGCAAGCTGTCCTCTCCTCTTCTCAAGCACGTACTTTTACATCCTAATGCACAAACATGCAGTCAGTCTCCAAAAATAAATTACAGATAATCTTTATCTAGTTATATATATTCCAAGCAGAAGAAGAAACAACTGGAAATTGGAGCCAAATAGTTTATCTTGCAAGCATCAGGGCTAACCCACGTGGGTTCTATACTGTTTTATTTTCTTGATTGTGCCAGTCTGCTCTCCTCATTATTACTTTCAGTCGGGGGGGGGGGAGAGGAGGAGACAAGAAAAAGGCTGGTACTCATTCCATCCATGAATCAGCAAACAGAAGATAATACATGAGCATTCAGGCTGGCATCTTCCCTAAAGAGAATAATTGTGGCAAGCTTACTTGGCCTCCTGCCACTTCATATTCCTCTGTAAGAGTCTCTGCATGGCATTTCCGTTTGCCATCCTGACCCTCCAAAGGAGCACGGATAGTTAGTGTAATTGTGCTCTCTAACAAGCCGAAAAGAGGGAATTAGCTGCCCTTTACTTTCTGCTCAGGTCAGCTAATCCTCAAGGCGGTCAGGCAAGTTGCAGAGAGAATGCCACACAGAACTCAGAACAGGCAGAGGGGCGAGTCCAGCAGCAGTTGCACAGGCTGCCTCCAAATGCGGAGTGTGAGGCAGGAGTGGGGGCACAGGGACAGCTGGATTAACAACGCTGAGGGATGTACAAGCAACCCTTCCATAGGCCCACAGCAATGAAAAGCAAAGCTGAAAAATTAAACTCATTCTCTCAATCTGCTCATAAAGAATTGGACTACAGACCAAAAGTTTCAAAAAATGAGATGGTAACTGGCAATGCAATTCTCAGTTCTATGTGCAAAGACTATAAAACTGCTGTTCATGTCACCATTTCCTTTCCATATTTCCAAGCTGATTTGCCTAATCAGGATCATATTTGAGTAAAATAACATATAGATTGCAAAGCTCAACATGCTTAAGGTGATGTCTTTCATAGATATGTTAGAGCATCTAGTGATGTTTATTCAGGCCCTTGTAACATTAGTGCTGCTGCTGAATAAACACCTGCTTGGGCTAACCACTCACCTCCCTCATGTGTTCCAATTTCACAAATGCTGATCATCACTGAACCAAAACAGAAGCTGTAGCAGTCACAGAGCACCTCTCTATGGCAGCCAGTGAGAGGCAGGATTTCTGGCAAAAGCATGGATTCTCAATAATGGATTTTTGATAACCAGTAACAAAAAGGAAAACAGCAGAAACACCTACTTAAATCTCAGTGATCATATACTTCAAGATTGTGTTAAAGAAATGGAGAGAAATGAAAGAAATGGTGAAAACAGCAACACCTTTGTTGTGATAAGCAGTGCTTTCATGCTTTGCAAGACACCCTCTTGCCAACTATGTCTGTCATTCATAAAGGCACAGCCAAGTGACTGGTGGCAAAAGAGAAACCTTACCTGCACTGCACAGGTTTAGCTGAGTGGTCCAGCAAATAGTGCAACAAAAGGTCATTACTGCTTATAATCCTGTTCCAACAACTGGCCTGTGCGGCTCAAGAACTGCCATCCTTGAGCACATGGGACTTAAGAGTCACAAAAAAATTACTGTAATTTTTCTGGAAAATCTAATCTAAACCCACAAACCAGCCAGGATGAACCAGAGCTGTCATATACCACCATTTTATATGAAAACTATAAAAGATACCACGTGAAGGCATTAATCCTCTTCAATTTAGTAACTGGGAAGGTGAGGCCAAAAAAAAACCAAATAAAGACTGCTTTGTGGCTGCCACTCAGGTCCAAACAGCAGCCAGTGGCCTGGTGTCTCACCCCTCTGCTTCAGCAGTTTATTCTTCACATTGTATTGCCCCTTGAGACTAAGCAACTAAATATTTATAAGGAACTAACAGAAGTATTTAGAAGAGGAAAACATTAAAGCAAGGGGAAAAAAAAAGAAAAAGAAAGAAACAAAATCTTTTGCAAATTAGAAACAAACCACCCCTGCTGTTAAATAGTCTGTAACCAAGGGTACTGTGCCATTCTCTCTGGTCTTTTTCACCCAAACTATTTCTTTCCAGGGGGGAATCAGCTTTACAAGGTTTAATTCAGTCTGTGGAGGTAACAAAAGATAAGGCATTCATTGAGACCATTTCCCTGCTCTGTTCATGAGACTTGAGCCAAGTTCTGCCCTGGAGAAGAGACACACCAATCTCTATTGATAGTAAAAATACAGAGAGATGCAAGTTCCAATTTAATTGTGACTATTTAAATCACTGCAAAATGAACTGTTTTCCCAAGAGCTTCATGAAAGAAAATGGATGTCAAAACTATTTTTTAATTGAGTAAACAGACTGGAAGAGTAGACAATCTTGTTAATGAAACCCACTGAAAATAGCTGAAAGAATAATGCCAAGAGTTGCAAAGAAGACACGCTGTAGAATGTGGAGCAGCAGCTGATTAGCAGTCCCGTCTTTATTTTCTAATTGTATGTAATTAGCGGTTTCTTAAAGGAGATGCACATGGCATTTCTTCAAACTAAGCACAGGCTGTGTTTGCTAAAGACACGGGGCTTCATTCTTATCTCAAACGGGTTGCAGTGCCAGGATGTGCCCTTTCTTAAGGATGTGTTCTCAAATAACTACTCTACTGCATTTCAACACCACTAGGCTCATTTGCTGAAAAGTCTTTTAGAATGACACAGAAAGGAGTATCTTTTAACATTTCGGCCGTTATCTTTTAGTAAAACGGAATGCATAATACCAAGAGTATATTTGCCAAGGAAGCTGACTGATTTATTTGAATATTTGCACAGCTTTTGCAGTAAATCTCCTTCACTGTTTCTTCTGCATTTTCAGATCAGAGGAAAAAACCCAAGTATTTCAGTAGCATATAAATGGAGCAAACAATACTAGTCCCAAGGGAGTGGGGAGGGAAAAAAAAATTCGACAAACACATGCAGGAAGAACAGAAATTAACTTTTTAACCAAGTAAGGGAACAATTTCATGCAACCATGGACCTTACTGCAACAGAATTAGTACAAAGCAACACAATATAAGTTGTCATGCAGCTAAATTAAACATCAGCAAAAAAGTCATGACATAATACACCTCCCTGGTGAAGAGGGAGCAGAACATTCAGAGTTACAGTATGGTGTGCACTTAAGTCCATGTCCACACAAGTCATCTTACTGCTCCCATTACCAATTATCTCAATCAATACAATGTTTTTTCCACCCCAAAAAAGGGCTTTTGCATTTATGCTGGAAATGTCACTGTGCATCCTAATGCCTACAACAAATAGAAGGAGAACATGGGCACCTGTGACTCACTATTCCTCCAAGGGCACATTTGTTTGTGCAACAAAGGCACTAAGCCTCCACATCGAGGTCCTTCAGAATGATGGAACTATTGCTATCCAAATTCAAACACTTCAAAAGGCATGGAGCAAAAGTCACAAAAATTAAAGCTTGGAAACATCCCACAAAGAATTAGATTCGGAATTAAGCTGGGTCTAAACAAACCAACGAATGAAACATGTACAAGTCTCAAATTTTTTTCTCTCCATAACTCACTAGGCATGCACACCCCTCACCTCACCCAAATATTTGTGAGAAGGAAGAGCATGAAGGCTGAAAAGCTTGAAGTGTCTTGTTCTGCCCTATTTGCAATTCCTTTTTCATTTGGAAGTGTCAAACCACCCATTTCCAACAAATTGCAGGAAAAGCTATAGGAACAGAATCAGAGGAGAACTGCTTTGTTCCACCTTGCTCCCAGAAAGAAGCAACCAGCCCTCCTGGGCAAGCCTGGCTGGGAAAGAGCTGAGATTACACCCATGGCATGTCACCTCCTCCAGACCCTTTGCCAGGAAGCAGAGGCATGCGGCTCTGCTCATGACACTGTGCTTGCCATCTCCATGCAGGAATGACAGAGACAAGTAGAGGTTCTCAGGGACACAAAATGCTTTCTCTTGTATTCCTGCACAGACACTTAAATCCAAACCTTGATCCCCAAAGTTTCATGCAGACAAGCAAGAAAGTCAGCAGTTCAAATCATTTTCATAGGTAGACATCAGAGCAGAAGTGAAAATACCAAGGCCAACACAGAACAGAGCTGAGAGATGGGAGACAGAAGAACTGAATGCCTTGGAGCTATCTTTTCCACATTCCCTTTGCAATCTGTATTACCAACTTTTCTGTTGAGATATACCAGAATTTTGCATATTGTCAGGTATTTGAGGAAGCAAAACATGTCAAAGCACATAATATCACATTCTATCTAGCAGAATACTTTATTCTACTGGCAGAAATATGCATTTTCTAACTTCTTAAATTGTATGTGCAGCAGCTGATTAAATGTCTAACTAAACTTTTACTTCAGGCAAATGGAAAATGCTCTAAAAATCAGCCATCGAAGAGATGCAGTGAAGGACAGACAAGTGCAGTAAAGGGTATCCACATGTGCACCCAGCAAAGTCTCACCTGATGGGAAGAGGCATTGCAGGTTTTTCAACAGTGACAGCATTTGGGCATTGGGCAGGGACCTGGTTCTGTATCAATGGGACCCCAGGCATGTAGGCCTCCAAGCTGCTGGGCAAGACACACACATTCCTCAAGTCCTGCTGCAGCACCGTTTTGTTCACTCTCCTTCTTAGAAGATGAACTTACGACACTCATCCTCCAGAGAGCAGAAGCAAAGTTAGGAGGAAAAGAGGTTGCTCTTAGTGACATGATCCAGTGAGGCACAGCCAGCGGTGCCCAATACTGACAATTTCTCAGTTTCACCTGGGAACACAATGCAGCTGAGGCCCTGCAGGTACTTCAAGAAGAGAGTCTTCCTTGTGACATATTGTGGAAGAGACTATGACAGATAAGAAACCACTACCCCTTTTCAAAGGTGGGGCTTAAAAAAAAAATCAAGACTCTTGAAACACTTTCTCCACAGACACTCCTACCTTGGGGGTTCTAGCAAAACTTCTGGAGCCACAATTCACAAGATGGAAAGCATCACAATGTAGAAGTAGAAAACAAATGGATCTGATGTTTAACTTACCTTGTTAGTGACCCAGGAAGCTCATGACACTTCTGAAGGCTTTCCTTTTGACTCTAAGCAGGTGCCTTAAAAACAGCCAAAGTGGACTTGTAGATAAATCAGGTACTGCAACCACATGCTTTGAGTCTTGTGCCAGACTCAGGATCCCATCCTTTTTTAAACATTGCTTGTGCAATACTCAGAAAGAAAGACCAGGCCACCATGGATTTTTACACAAAAAGTTTTCGTTCACTATGGACTTGTCATGTTCCAAGAGCTCATAAGAAGTCACAAATAGAAGGACACCTACCTTGATGACATACTTCACACAGAAGCAAACTGGATACACCACCTCATTCAAAATTCTGTGCTGAGCCAAAGCAGAATTCTTTGTGCTGGAAAACAAAATTAAAATAAAGACATGAGTCAACCATAAATCTTAACCATCTTCAGGGTTAGGTGGCATTTAAGCAGACTTTCAGCATCATAAGCTTGGATGGATCACCTAACCCCTCACTAAGAACTTATTCTGAGCTTGGGCTCTAGTCTCAATTCTTTGTCTGCAAAAGAGGATGAACAGAATTTGCCGTGGGGATGGGCATAAAATATTGAAAGAACATCAGTCATAAGTACCTATGAAATCTGGAAATCCAACAAACTGAATTAGTGCAGGAAAAAAAGTTGCATTGGCTTAGATATAGAGTATCCTGCTGGTTAAAATGATTTCTGTTTTACAGTGTTAAAATCTCTCTCTACAGCAGCATATGAATTTTAGGACTAATTATTTTTAATGACTGTTTGCTTCCAGATATAATATAACTATTATTACTCTAATTACCCATTATTACTGTAAGAGTATTCAAAAACTCCAGCACTCAAAAGCCACAAACCACTTAGCAAACAAACATTCTTTTCTCGCTGGGCAGTGGCTTTCATTATTTTACCCTTCATGAAATCACTTACTGCCACTGCCTCATTCTTCACAGATACCTTCTGCAGAAAGGAAAAAATCCAAACAAACAGTTAATCAGGATTAAAATTTCTTCCTCTGAGTTTCAACCATAAGGATCACTCTGTTACTACCCAGACCAGGTTGCCCTACCTGGCCTTCCAGGCTGTGCTTGTGGCATTATTCTGCCTATGCCATACCTGAATCAACAGGAGGGAAAGTAAAGCAGGGTCCGAGGCACTGATGGAAGAGAGGCCTCCTGCCTGTGGAGCAAAAGCTGCTGCTGGAAAAGATCTCAGTGAGTAGCTCATGTACTGTGTGCTGCAGAGCCATAGGTGCTCTCCATCAACAGCAGGACACGAGGCAGCATGAGATGCTCTGCTAGGACTGGGGGATTTAAATCCTGCTTTTATCATAGGATTAGATACTACAACCACTGTGGGCCAGCTGTTTTTTATCAAGAAAAAAAGAGGAAGCACAGCACTCCTCTAGGAATACACTTAGCATGACAAACTCATTTATTCCCAGCAGTTGTTTACCACTCTGTACCTTTCCTACAGCAACTGAGAAAAAAAGACAGGATCTGAATGTGGAAATGGCTTAAATGTTACAGTGGAAGTGGAGGCTGGGGTCTGGATTCACTCCCCAAATCTACTGCAAGAACTTTTGTTTCTCTCCTGCATCTTTGCAGGAAGCAAAGGCATCAGTGTGCAGTGTGATAATCTGCTAATGCCAGGATTAATATTAAACCTCATCTGTGTGAGACTTCGGAGTGAGAAGAGCTAACGACCACAGTTGTCCAATGTTACCAATTTCATTCCTTTTCACCAAGGAAGCTTCCAGTCATCCTCCTTCCTGGTACAACCAACCTACTGGAGCCAGTGCTCTGCACTGCTGAAGTCACCAGAGCAATGAGCACACACCTAAAGCCAGGGTTATGGCATGATATGAACCAGACTAAAAGCACCAGTGTCCCATGGCCAGGTCCTGCCTCTTAACTCACTGCAAGGCTCTCCCACCTGCCACTAACATTCACCTGTCCTGAGGAAAGGAAATCTGGCCATGAGAAGAAAAAATAACAAACAACTCAAAACTAGGTGGCTTGGCCAGGTCAATCCTTGGCTCCGAGACCATCACTGGATGCAATCCTGGAAAGGGGAGAGGGTGCAATAGCCCTTGTCCTTAGGCACAGGGAATAGATAAATCACAGACCTGAAATGGAAGTAGGAGAAACCCACTGGTAAAAAAAAAAAAAGTATTTAAGAGCAGGAGTTGGTGAACTTATTTTCATTCATTTAAATCCAACAAAACAGGTGGTCCTGATTTTCAACATTGTGTGTCCATGAGGCCCTTATGTGTCCCTGCCTTTGGCTGGAAAAACAACCCCATGCTCAGCCTGTCGAGACTGGGATCAGCACAGCAGCCCTGAGGCAGTGGGTGCTTGATACCCCTTTTTCTAGAGAGCCCTCAAGTCCCTTCTTGATAATTTAGGCATGACTGCATAATTCCATTTCTTTTGTACAATGATGTAAATCTGCAATTTAATTTCTAAATCAAGTGTCTTTGTAGTGTCAGCCTGGCACAAGGGGCACCACTAGGCAAGGCCTGACCATTACCAGGAGAGGCTGGTCATGCCTCTGACCCAGCAGAGCAGAGCACATTCCAGTATTCCCTGTCACTGCAGCCCCACAGCTGTATGGGAACCTTCACCTTAGACTGTATTATTTTGAGTAAATTTGGGTTGGTTACGTAGTATGAAAGAAAAACTGTTCAGTCTGGATTTACGAGAGGAGAAACTGCTGAGGAAGCTGAGCAGGTCCCATCAGGGCAGCTCAGCTGGGGCCAGTGCCCAGGAGGGAGCCCACAGACAGGGACACGGCTCCCCTGGGGGCAGAGATCGCCGCCTGAGAAACGGCCTGACACTTGTTCCTCTCATGGCTGCAGAGCCCCGAGTGCATTTGCACCTCAAGACATCTTCCTCTCCTCTGGCATGTCCTTTAAGCAGTACCTAAAACCTCAGGGAGGAGAAAAGGATAACGGCTTCTGGAAGTGCAGAGAAGTAATAAATTATACTTGTACATATTCGGTATGCATACATATATGTATATGGATAGATTTGTCATAGATATTTGAGCTGTTGTAAGACTGTTCCCCCTAAAAATAACTCTAAGAGGCACAGGGGTTTCACCAGTCACCTTGCAAGAAATCACATGCTTTGGATATAGAGAAGGTGGATTTATAGAGTTGTTTTATTTTCACCAAGTTTTTTCCATGTTTCATAAAGCAGAACATGGTGTAATTTATTGCTTGTCTGGCATCTTCCACACCAAAAAGATTACAAAAATGTTTCACTGCCAATTACAGTTAACCAGCCTCACTCAAAGGCAGCAGAGGTAACACTGAACTCACACAAGCTCCGAAGTTCATGGACAGATGAAAGACCTCAAAGCTCAATTACTTTTCAAGGACAGAATCCTAAACATCTTCCTCCTAACCATATCCTTCTCTGGAAAAAGGATCTGAAAGCTGAAAAGCTCAACAAAGATGGCTTGAAAGGAAATCTCTGAGGCAGGCGGCTCTGCAAAAACATGTAACAGTATTCCCAAGCATAGCATGCAGGGGGGGAAAAAAAGATAAGGAAAAGAAAAAAAAAAAGGAAAGAAAGCTGTCCTCGTCCCTCAATATGGCAACGATGGACCAGAACAATGAGCACAGTTAGAGTCATAGGATAAGAAAAACTGGCTAGGGCAACACAGCAGGGAAATTTTTAAATGAGCAGGATCATTTTTATTTGACTTTGAAAAGAGAGGATATGACTATCCTCGGCCTGGTGTGGAGATATTTTTATTGCTTGACTTTTACATGAACCTATCAAGCTAGTATTTGGACAGTAGAATATATTTCAGAGATGTATCAGTATGTCTATAGTGTGGCTGGCAGGGACTTGCAGCTCCTCTATTCCAAGCCTCAGGCAATAATGTCCTGGCTGACACGTGTCTCTGTGGAAGCACTGAACATCCGTCAGACTAAGGCAACTCACAATGCTCATGTGCTGACTTCAAAATTCATGATGTATAGATGGCACTGAGACCTTTTTCTTCTAAATAAAGGGTTATTCTTCTTCTTTTAGAAGATTGTTGAAACCACAGACAATACATAATGTTTTGAAGTCTCAGCTTTAATTAGAGAGTTAAAGAAGCACATCTTTTGTTAAAAGGAGAGGCTGCATTGAATGTGTGACAATGAACCTGCTTCCAGGACAACCACCAGAGATGTTCCTGCAAGGAACTGTGGAGAAGGATGATAAAGAGCTCACTCTTCACAAACATTGCCATCTTTGCACTTTTGTGACTCATCTCCTACTGATTTTAGTAGTAAGCAGAAAACCTTAAATGCAAATTGTATTTCTCATCCAGTTTTATCAAAGACAACGTTCAATGTTAAATCCATAGTTAGTCAATATTTAAACATTTTAAATACTGAGGAAAGGAAGAGATGTTCCTGTGGAAACTCATGGGGCCTATTGCCACAGAAGTAAAATATTATAACCCATGAAAGGTATCAGGTCTTTGGGCCAGGACCGGTTTAGTCCTCACAAGTGCTGATGCTAAGAGTTAAAGCAGAGACTTCTTTATTTAATAGAGTCCCCTGCAAAAATATGCCAGTCAAATACTGTGCCTTACACTGAGAGATGCCCTTGTCTAGCACTGTCAGAGAACAGTGTAAACAGCACAATTCAGTCTTCTTCCTTGGCACACAGCAAACTGCAAGCAAACCCTAAAACAAGGGCAAACAATCCCAGCGAGCAGCATGATTAGGTTTGCTCTGAAACACCTGCACATAAATAAAGACAAAGAGAGTGCAAGGTTCTATTTCCCTCTCTGGGAAAAAGAAAACACAGGATCTGGCAAAGTCCATCCCTAGTGTGCTGGTACACAAGGATGAAATGACCCACGCTGCAAGAAAATGTAAACAAGCAAAAAGAGATGACAAAAAATCTTATATTTAATACCACAACCTAAGTTTTCTTGACTACAGATTTCAGAGTGGGTTTTCAAAGGCTGGTGTCTAAAAGAACAAATAATGATCTTGTCAATGCAACCTCAAGGACTATTTCTGAAAAATAATGCAAAGAGGGTTTGGCTAAGGACTAGCATGGAAATGCAACCTCTGGGGGATCTGCTTTTTCATGAAATTTTAAAGATGCACATAAAACAGCGGTTTAGGTTGTGTGCTTAGAATTGTGTGGATTCAAGTAAGAGTAAAAAATGCTTTCTTTGTACCCATTGTTACTTAAAAAAATGAGCACTGGCAATCTGGATATTTAAAAATGACATTAAACCAAACCTGTGCAAAATTCCTTATCTTCCCCCTCTTCCAAGGTGTTTGCTGGTTCTCCATTCTAGCAGTCATCTTTAACTGAAGGTGCCCTGAATTTCCGAAAAATGTTATTTTCCTTGAGTAAAATACAAAATTGTACTTAAGGATTGGAGTTTTCAGAGTTGGAGGCACTTAACTTCAGGGCAAGCAGTCTTGGATGTGCTGGTTCAGATTGGAATTGGCTGCTGGAGAATGCAAGCTGGAGTTTGTAACAGCTGCTGGGACAATCCCTGGGCAGAGCTGGGTGTCCCCGGGTGCTACTGGGAGCTGACAGCAAACCAGTGTTACTCTTCCCAAAGGTGTTGTTTCTTACTGTGCCAGACCTTCCCACCCCTGCCCTCTCAGCAGTTTCTGTTCCCTGCAGGGACCCCTGTGCTTTGGTAGTCCTTGGACCCAGAATGATGGGCTGGAGCAGAGGGTATCTCCAGCAGAGCTAAACTGGTGCCTAGACTGAATCCCAATGACAAAACCAGCACAAATCACTCTACCTTGTGAACATCACTGTCCCAGTCCCAGCATCCTCAGGATTGTTTAATTCTCACATTTTAATTTCACTATTCCACCTAATCTTGTCATTCTTTACCCCCTCCCCCCCCCAAAAAAGAAGCTCCTCAAATAAAACCAGAATATTTCAGTTATTCCCCTTTGCCAGTTAGTGCATCACATACAGCCTTGCTTTGATTTCCCTGACTTTAGGACCATCCAATTTGCTGCAATGCTGCACAAAATAAATCACTAACCTCATAGAGCAACAAAAGGAGGACATTTAATGACTCAAAGACAATATTGCATTACCAAAACAAAGATTAAAGGAACTAAATTGTTCATCTAAAATAAAATTTGAAAGCTTTACAGAGCCCAAGAAAACAAAAAAGCCATTCATGAAGGAAATACAATAATTCTAACCACAGAATACAAATGTTATTGGTAGAAAACATAACAGGGCTTTTTGAGAGAACACCACTGAATGAAAGCAAGAGAAGGCAAAAACTGGATGAAAGGAAGAAAGGATGAGACAGATGAAAGAAAAGATGAGAGCTGGGTGAGAAAACAGGAAGGTCATTTCCTTTATCTAGACTTGCTAACTTCAGCGTTCAGAAACAAAGGCAGCAACTGTTCTTCGCAAAATTGTCTCCAAGGACCCTGTAGCCCATTTGGTGATATTTTTTAAAAATAGTTTGAAGAAAAAGAAAACTACATTCTTTAATGTCACTCAGCAGTAGTTCTGCAGCTGGGGATTTCTGTTCATACAATGGTTTAAAGTTTTTCTGCTCTAGTTATTTCATTACAACCATAGGATTTATTACATGGTAATTCCCTGAGCTCTTACAAATCTGTTTGGGATAGGAGGGGGGTTGTCTTATGATTCCAGTCTGGCAACAAATTTTCCATACAAAATTTAATCTATTGTATCTCACTTTTGTATAATCAGATCATTAAAATGCATTGCTAATATGTAAATCTGAGCTAACCTCATTACCATAATTATGCTCCATAATTATTGAATAAACAAGCATTTCAGAGTTTCTGAAGTCTGCTGAGAATGCTTTTCCAGTTTGGGAGTGGCTTTAATTATGTGCTTCCTAATCATTATTATAAACCTTTGTGGCAATCCTGCTATGTGATTGTTTTAAATGCTGCTCCTAATCTGACTGGAAAGGACCAAAGGTTCGTGTGCTGTGAGCACATCAGACAGATCCCTCAGTCACAGCCTGCCTGCCAGGCTCCACATGAATTAGTATTATTGTTTAATTTATAGACAAGGCTTTGCTCACAAGCCTTCATGCATTTTAAGAAATTATAGGCAATGAGTCAAATTCTGCTTTTCCCTCTGGAAGGAGAATTAGTGAGTGAACATCTCTGTGTGTGACACAAGTTTATTGAATGTAAAGTATTCTGAAAAAACATGCTCACCATAGGTTTTACACCTGCACAGCACAGATGTCCAATGAAACAGCTTTCAAATGTGCTGCCTACTGGGTATTTATTCTATTTTTATTTCCCTTTTTTTTTTTTTTGGTGGTGGTGGTTTGTTGGTGGTTTTTTACAATGCGAAAATGTTATACAATAAATGAGGCATAGGGTAAACATCAGACCCCCCAGCCAATACAAGCAGCTCCACTGAAGCTAATAAGTTTTTGCCAATGTATGGAAGATTCAGCCCATTACCTTTGGAAGCCATCATAAGCAGAACCCTGCTGACTTCTACAAGCCAGTTTCATCTTTAATGAGCAGCACATCGTTCTAGGACTACCGTTGTCAGAACATGCTGCCACATCTTGATCTAAACAGAAAATGGATAATTACTGTCTTTGCAGGCCCCCAGGAAAAGAGATCCACAATCTGTGACAGATCTGACCTTAGAACAAATGACT
This sequence comes from Pomatostomus ruficeps, assembly GCA_013400735.1. Lineage (NCBI taxonomy): Eukaryota > Metazoa > Chordata > Aves > Passeriformes > Timaliidae > Pomatostomus > Pomatostomus ruficeps. The sequence continues at coordinate 322,231 of VYZT01041552.1, forward strand.
CATAAATTATCAAGAAGGCCTTGGAAACATTTGAGTGTTCTTGACCCACAGCGATATACACAAAAATACCCAAGATATTGACCTTTTCTCCTTTTATATGAGATTTTGTGTAGGAGACCTAATTAAAGTTTGTCAGACTGTAAGAAGGTCAGTAAGATCGATTCATACAAATTTTCAGAGTGAAAATGTTATTAAAATGTGTTTGATCTATACATTAGAAAAAGCAAGTATAAAAAGTGTAACAGGCATACTAACGAACCTGCTAGAATAGAAGAAACAACTGATTAACACTACAGTTCCCCACAGCTCAATAGAAAATACAAATCACATACACTGGCAAAGGTCTTTCGATCCAAAAAAAGACTCTCTAACAAACAAACAAAAAAAATCTTAACTAAACAGCCCAAGAATCAGATTACTTCAGTGCTTTTTAGAGAGTCCCAGAGCTCAACTGATTTTCTAATAGCAAACAGGAGAGAGACCAAAAATGTCCCATTCCTCAGAGGGCAGCTCTCTTTCTCCAGTTCTTTGTAATAACGTTTCTCAACAGCCTGTCCTCTACATATTCAGTCTCTCAGGTCCGCTTCCCCAGAAAGTGAACTAGAAAGGAAGCTCAAATTAGATTCAGGCAGTGATGAACATTACCATTTTGGTGAGCTGAAGCTTGTCAAGCTCTCTTATCCTTTAGGTGAGCATCACATTACGGGACCACAGGACAAAGATTTCATGTGAAATTACACTTCACTGTGCATTTACAGGACAGACAGACTGTTTTATCTTAGATGGGGGAAGAAAGATCAGACCTTTACAGAAAAGAAAAAAGGATTATTCACATTCACTGACAATAGTATCACCTTGTAGGCAAAGACCAGCGCTTTTTTCTTCTATATATGGATTTTGTGCCCTTCTGCACAACCTTTTTTTAAGAGCATTGGAAAGAAAAGTGACAGGAGTAAATATCAGTGAAATAAATCATTCACTCTTAAGGAATTCAAGATAGAGAACAAGAGGAAATTCAAGTGATACAAGAAATATATTCACAGAAACACATTAACCTGGAAATTAACCACAAGAAGCTGGTTAGCAAATAAGTCTCAAACTAAATTTAAATACCATTTAAATCCCATTAAATCCTGAGTCCATCCTTTCCCCACACAAAAATTTCCAGTACAAGGAAGCTGGTAGGAGAAAATATAAGATCCATGCTTTGTTCAGTAGAAAATCTCAGCACAATGCCAGGCTTAGAGCCCACACCAAGAATGACACTGACTAATAAAAATAATGCTTTTCATTTCTGTAGTGCTTTTCAGCAGGGAATCTGGAACTACTTTTAAGTATCCATTTATTACACTTGACGATTGAAATTATATGCGTGTGCGCATTTTCTGGATTAAAAGAAAAGGCATATAAAGATCTGGGGCTAGATTCCCGTGTACGTGTGTGTGTGTGTATGTGAAAAAGGCAAAACAGCATAGTAGTTTCATGTTTTTCTGGCAAGAATGCTCTTCCTCCTATTCCCTTTTTGTGCAACCAGAATCTTCGATCTCCACCCGCATTGTACCACAGCTTAAACAGCCTGGATTGGCACACTTATTTCTTTGGTGAGGGGCAGATTTGGTCTCACTGCTCCTCAAGTAAGCCAAACTCACATCTCCTGCCACCTCACACAGCCTGGGAGCACCAAAAGAGCACAAGATGCATTCCACAGTGATAAAGATTTTTTAATGAACCCAAAAGCCCCATGACGCAAGAGACCCACTTGCTACAATTATTCAGAGACAGGCAGTGATCCGTGGGGCAAGGAAGAGTAGAGAGAGTGAGCAGGATTTGCCCTCCTCTGGAAGCAGGGCTCAGATCCCTGCAAAGCTGCCTCTTTGTGGTGGGAGGCTTTGCTGGAACTGGAGCACTGAACTAATCCAGGTTAAAAGAAAACAAAGAAACAAACAAAAAACAAAACCAAAAAAACCCTGTGCTATTTAGATGTTCTTTTTGGCTAGTCATTGCAGACCCAGCTGCAATCCCTTCACATGATGAGGAAAGCAGCAGAGAGCAGCTCAGAGACAGCAGCCAGTGACCAGCAGAGGAAGGGAACCTCCTACATCATCACAGAACATACAGGGATCCTCAGCAAAAGCACAAGGAACAAAACATTATTGCCTCAATGCATCATCTTAGCCACTAGATCAACGTGTTTTAGGGCACAATTTCACAGGAAATGTAAATTAGGGAGGTGACAGGAATGGCTCCAGCAAGGGCTCAAGTGGCCTGGCTGCTCCCCACCTGCCTGGGTGCAAGTGGAGCCAGAGGAGTAGGCCCAGCTGAAGAGCTTTCTCACACTGGGATACCGACTTGTCTCCTCCTCCTCTGCTCAGGGAGCTTGTAGGATCTTACTTTTCTCTGGAATACTATCCCTGTATCACTATGGAGCCTGTGTGTGTGACAGCTTTTGTCACAGATAAGATGTAGGCATGCAGGCAAACACTCACTATCATCCCATACACTTCATTTTCTTAAGTGAAAACCAGGGTTGAATCATCAGTAGAACAGCTGTTTTCTTGAACTGCAAATCTCATTATCACTAGGTACAGACACATCCAGCCACTGAAACAAGATGGGCCATTCTTCCACCTTTCTTAGCCAATCTTTACTGCCAGAAGAGAAAAAAGAGGGGAGTCTGCCTGAGCAAGAGCACTGTACAGGGTGGAAAGCCACCATAGCACCTCCCATCATGTGTCTCTCCTACAGTCTTCAACCAATAGGACATGGGAGACAGCAAAGAAACTTCAGGACACCGTGACACCAACTCACAGGCTTTCTAACAACCCTCCTTTGGCTTCAAGCAGCAGATTTCACAAACTCAGTATATGCCATGAGTCACTGGGATGAGAATCATGAGCTGGCCTTTTCTTCTGCCTTCATCTCAGGATGAAATGTGCTCCTTTATATTGGATGTTTACTGACTGACCCTAGGATGACACACACACACACAGAGGAACCTTCCCACTGGCCTGAAGATTATTGCAAGATGATGTTCAGAGCATCAAATTCTCTGTTTCACTGGCATTTTTTTTCATCTGACAGCAGATTTCTTTTTTGGAGGGGTGAAAAAAAAAGAGACGTTATAAAAATTAAACGACTGAAATAACCCTTCTGTCCCAGATGAAACCTTCTGTTTCCTTTCTGAAGTAACCTTCTGTCCCCACCTTCTTCCTCTGTGTATTTCCCAAGTAGTTTCTCAGTGCAAAAGAGCTGTTATTGCACATTGCACATGTTTGTGACACTTGACTTCAAAAAAAGAACTGCAAACCCCTCTTCCTGAAGCAGCACTAAAACAGTTAATTACACTAAGCTAGTTAATAGCCTTTCATCATCAAGGACTGGTTCTTCTGCACACACAGGGACAGAATCCATTTATTTTTTATGTATATTCTTTTATTTATCTCACTCCTACCAGCTGTATGATAATTTATTCTCTGTCACTGTTCTTAACTCATGAGTTCATTTAAAGCATGATAACAGAGAAAATACATTAGCAGTTGCAGAGAATAAAACCTTTCTGAAAATGGAATCCAGCACTTTATTTTTACAAATACAGAATTTACACATTTGCACTTGGCTTAATTAATTAAATCCATACGGGAATTACCGGAGCCATACAGTAGGGCACAGTATATATGCTGATACCCAATTATCATCAATTTAGGCACAGCAATGCCAGAAAACTGTCTCAATATGAGAGATGTGTTGGGACTGGCCAAGGAATGAGCAGAGAACCCCATGGTGACAGAAGCTGCTTTGAGGTGTCCAGGATGTGGGCTCTCAAGCTAAGACTCCGCTGCAGCCAGAAGGAATAGACCCTCCTGTCTTATCCCTGCCCGCACAGCACACGGGGCCCATTTAGGTCATGGATCCAGCTGAAGACTGGACCAGTTTAGGAAAGGCTGGCTGAGCAGTGCTGCAAACAGCCAGCAGCCACAGGAGGGCTGGGGCTGGTTTGGGAAGGGCCTGAGCAGCTCACATAACTATACCCATGGGATTCGTGGTATCCGTACAATGTGGTTGGTGGACGGTTGGGACAAACGGAGATCTCTATGTTTGGGTTTTAGAACATGAGGTTTATTGTAGAAGGCGTGGGGAAAGAAAGGCTTACGAGGAGCTGCAGGACGCAGCGCCAAGCAGGCCGGAGAAGTGAGGAAGAAGAGAAGGAAGAGAGCAGGATAGAGTAGAATGCGGAATAGAATGCAGAGTGACCAGAATGAGCATTTACAATACAATAAATCATCTTCTTTGTTGAATATTCTAATTTCCATTGACCAATCTAGAATAAGCTACAAATCTTACAATATTTGCCTACAGCCTATAAGAATCATTGCATTAGCCTATGGCGTTACACTTTAAACTCTAAAAGTTGCTTTTTGGACCCTCTGATGGGTTTGCAGGGTCTTCTTTGACCCTTGGACCTGTTTGCAAGCCGAAGGCATTGTTTAATCAAATGGGGATTACCTCCAGCCAGCTATACCATTGTTTTCCAGTTGTTCAGTAACTGGGGTTGGGTAACTCAAAGCTTGTCTTCATTTCAATCTCACTTATAGTTTTTGCCAGGTAATCATATCTATACGGTTTTCCTATTCCAGCTTCCCCAACATCTACCCTTAGAAAACCTCAGATTGCTTTAAATCACAAGTTTCTAGGATCTCAGAAAAAACACATGGGAGCCTTTTTGCCATGCCTTTCCACTGTGTGAGTGCAACAACCGTTTCTGTCTTTTGTCTTGGGAAGTGAGTTTGCAGAGGAACGATATCCTTTAGCCCACCAAGGATGCTGACAGTGCCTCGCCCTCAGCAGCAGCTCCATGGCCCAGGCACAGCCCAGCTCAGACCCAGGACCGCAGCTGCTGCTCTGAAGAGGATGAGCTGCTCCTGCCTCAGAAGATTAAAAACACTGAGCTAATAGATCAAAGGGATGGGGGTTACTTTTCTTTTTAAATGAATAAATTTCTCTACTCCCCATTCTCCTTTTTCTTCGGCTTCTTCCATGTAATTAAGAGCAGATAGAAGAGAATTAGCCAGGAAAAAGCCATCAGATTCTTGGGTAAAACAGCCACTGGACAGAATAGCTTCCAGATCTTGGCATGAAACATCAGCTGTTCTTTGTAAATGGCCTTTCAGAAGAGGCAGCTCCGAGAACAGCACCACAGAGATGGCACAGAGCTCCTGGCAGCAGTCAGGACTGAGGGACAATCTGACGGGAAATGCCGCCAAATTGAGAACACATCAGGTCTGTCCCCAGAGGCAACGGGCCGGCTGTGAGGCAGCCTTCAGGATATGCAAATCAGCAAAGGAAAACAGGAACTGGGAAAAGTTAGGGAAAGACATACACGTCCACAATCCATTGTAACAATCATTATTATTGATTTTGCTGCTGTCTTTAAGGGAGGCATCTATTACAGGAACCAATACTTAATGAAATTAGAAAGAAACACATATGCTTTCCCATAAACACGCCGGAGACAATTGCCCATCACCACTCATTTGTTACAACTCCCTGGATTCAACCACAACCTGGAAATAACATTTCAATACTGATGCTGCTCTTAAGCAAACATGTAGAAAAGGGGAAAAAAAAGGAAAAATAATTGTCCTTATTCCATTTCTGCTCAAATCTGATCAGTTTTCACCAGGTGCACTGAATAGAAACATTTTCTTTCCACCAAGAAGCATTACTTGCACAGCTACTAATGTGCTCTAGTCAATACCCCAGCGGAAAAATAGGAACCCCAAAACATATAAAAATTGTTTCAGTCTTCATGTTCACCTGTCATGGCCCTGCTCATACACTGTTAATTTGATAAAGCACTTAAAAGGCAAATGCTTCTCAGTTTTAAAATCATAGTTCTGCTAGTCAGCATCTTGTAGCTAGAAGTTCCTCCATATATTTAAAAAAAGAGATGCAAATCACAGAACTGAATATACAGAACATAAGGGGTTTTTTTTCTGGAAAAGAAATATACATGCTTTTCCTTACGTTTCAAAAGTGTCTGTAAAACATATCTCTAAAACTTGCATTTTTATCCTCTTTTTTTTAATTGATATGAAACATGGTCAGAAGTTACGCCTTTCCAGGTAATGCCAGCGGAGCTCATTACTGGACTCCTAAACCTGGAAATCACCTGCCACGACCTCAACTCAGAAAGAAGGTAAAGTGCACAACCTGGACTCTTTCACAAAGGCTTTTAGCTACAATCCTTTCAACGCTCCTGCACACTTTGTCCAAAACAAGGTCAGCTGTTATGCAGTTAAACAACATAGCTTCCCAGAGAAACACTGATGAGCTTTTTTTAGATTAGCTCTGTGTACCAGGTAGAAGACCAAAATGCAAAACCATTTCATTTGATTTACTCCAAGATCAGGGTCCTAGGGCTTTTCAGGTTAAAGAGGTGATTTCTGAAGTTCTGTTTGTATGTAATAGAAAATTGCTGCACTTTAGTGTAATTCTTATTCTCCAAAATACAGTGTCACAAACACAGAGCTGGCACTATCATGAAAATCAGGCTGTAGCACAGACCTATCAAGCACTATATTATACTGCAGTTTAAGCAGTATTGTTGCAAACCTCAAAGGAATTTTATAAAACATAACAGGCTTTTTAAAACAATACTTTAGAGAAAGAACATTCTTCTATCAACAAGTACCATACTATTTAAAAGTTACAAAGAGATCCCACAATCTATTCAGTTCTAGTGGTTCTCAGAATCACTTCCATAAAACCATTTTTAGATTCAGAGTCCGCCAAAATCTTATTCAAGCACCAGGTTTAAACATATGACGTGTATCACCCCAGTTCCCCAGAGCACTTCGGCCTGTGATAATTTTAAGCACATTTATGTCTCACTTAGGTTGATGCCAGTAAGAACTGTGAGGTCTTAGCAATGGGTCCTCCTTTCCTTTCAAAGCACCTTGACTACATTTGTACCAACACACTGAAAGGAATGAGAGAGAAGTGTCTTTACAAACAAACTGTGGGCCTGCTGGTAGATAAAGCCAGATGCTTAGAAGGTGAAAGAAGCAATGGGAGGAACCATAAATTCCAAAGGAATTCCACTAATTGACACAGACTGTTACTCACCCAAGGCTGTGCTAAATTCCTGGACTTAGAGAAAAAGAATAGAGACACAAGAAAAACGAAAGGGGGGGAGGAGACGCACATTAGAAGCGGGTCTGTATTAGGCGATTTGGGGAATCTGTACCTCTCAAGTACCTCAGCCAATGGGGAAAGAGAGAGGGAAGATGCAGCCGGGAAATTAGGATAAAAAGGAGACTGCATCCTCCAGCAATTTGAGAGACCCTATGGGAAATGCCCATGATCTCTCCCATTATTCAAATAAAGTAACAGGACTCTGATTTACCAAAATATGGGTATAGATCTAATATCAGTACCCAACTGAGACGGACAAGACTCCCTAACAACAAAATTAGAAAGTGTGTGTTTTATTCGGCCAAGGTCAGCTGCGTGGAATAGCTTCCAAATATGCAGGGCCTGTCACAAAGTGTTACAGGTCTATGTATCCACAAAGATTCAATACAAATACATATTCATAAGATTGCCACCTCCCACTCCCCGCTTCATATGATAATTAGCTGAAAACTAATTAAGCATGCACATTTGACTCCTTTTAATGAGTCAGTGGTCCCGTGAATTGAGGAGGGGGGTTTGAAGATGAAGTAATCCTCTTCTACCTCGCTTTGACCTGTCTACCTTTCTGGATCACAGTAATTGATAGAGTCTCTGGAAAATTTCCAGTCCCTCCCTTCACCTTCTATAAACGGGAATTTTAATTGAAAAATTAGCCATTGTCCAAATTTCTTTAGATCTACTGACCAGCAGTGCAGCTGAACAAACAGAATAGCTTAGATAATTAATATTTAGCTAATCATTTCCTTAGTTAATTAAGTCCACCTGCGCTTGTTGCTTTGCTTAACTTTTTACTAAAATCCTAGTGCTTTACTATTTAAACTCTACTTTTCATCAAATTTTTAAACTTCACGTTTCAACTCCTCTGTCTCCTTTCCGGACATAAACCTCAGGTGTTTGTGGATTAATTTTCCTGACAACAGCAATGCAAGTCCTACTGCTCTCTCTCAAAAGAAAATTAAAATCCTCATAGGAGTTGTGTGGAAGACACTGACAGAGGCTGCTGGAGGTCCCAGTTCAGCCCCTGGCTAGAACTGCCAGAGAGGGTGGCTTTGTGCCAGGCTGGAGAAGGAACGGCTGCTCCCTGCTGCAGCCCAGCACTTTCCGAGCCTCAGCTGCTGCACGAGCCATTTCCCCACCAAGGTTCTCACACTGCAGCTGCATCTCTCTGCATAGAGATTAGATGAGCCATGGCAATAAAAATGAATCAAAGTTTAGGAGCAAATAACATAGCTTCTAACATTTGGAAGCTTTAATATTTTGGATTTTACTTCATCCCTTCACAAAAGCAGTCTCTGCCTTGAATAGCTTCATAGTGCAAAACCTTTTGTTTGAGCTGCCCCCAAAATCAGCAAGCAATCCAGGTTTCAGTTTCACCTGGTTTATAGCACAGTGGTTGATCACAACCAAGGCTGCAAAACTGGGCTGCTCCGCACATGCCATTTTATAATTTAGGAAATGGGAAGGTGGGAAGTGGAGCTATACACATCCATATTCCATCTCTGTGCTGAAGCAGAACAAGCCCAAAACGAGGCTACCAGAAGACCCTATGCAAAATTCCCATAATGTGTGCGCTTCCACGAGTTTTAAATCATGACAGCCATCATGACATCTGTGCCAGTGAGCGTGCAGGGCTTTGTCAGAGTGTTGTTGGCTTTCTTCTTTCAGCAGCTCCACTTATTTGTGTGCTTCTGTGAAGAACTCCAGCATGTTCTCCTGGGCAGCAGGACAAGGAGTGAAGAAAGCCGTTAGCAAATCAATCCTAAAGTGATTTATTTCCAAGTGGCAGACACCAAGCAGGCAGCGTATATTTATCATTTGGACAAGGCCTTAATAAAGATAGATTCAAAGTATAAGTCTTTCTAAGGAACAGCTCCAGCTGCAGACACATGCCAAAGCCCTCCTCACTGTTTAGACTCACATGCATCAGCTGGGGTTTAATATGCATGATGTTTGCTTTCACTTATGAATATTACAACTAGTTCTCTAAAACTACAGGTTGTCCAGGCCAAATAGCATGAAACCCTTTTGAGATATCTATTGATTATTGGTGTTGGAAAAAATATTACAAATCAAAACATTCTCCCTGAGACAGTTATTGATGTATTTATTACCTCAATAAAGGTATTTTAAAATATCTTGTTAAAATAATATGAGCAATACTGAATCCTGTGGAAGACTCAGACTAAATGACCAATCTAAGACAATAAGAGCATTGCTTTAAAAGCATTTCTTCTCCTCTTTGGACACTGAGCACTGTAAAATTGGGAAAGGGGGAGAAGGAAGGAGCACAGTTTCTTTTTGTCCATAAAAATGCACTAAGCCTCCTTTTATCTATGTCTAGATAGCCATCCATCACATAAATCATCTGTTATTTACTGTAATTTACAATATTTTCTGTGCTGCATGGTACAGTTTCCCAGTTTCTTTGAGACTAACCTAGAGCCAACCCCATCTTCTTGCACAAATGATATTTCTTTCAAGTCAGTAGGAGCACACAGGTTGCAGAAATGAGGTTGAGCTACTCAGAGGGATTTGGATACATATTGCATCAAAATGAATGAAAAGTAAACCTTCTGCATGCCTCAAAAATCTCATTTGCTCCTCTGAACTTAATTCAGCTATACAAGTTTAGGGGCTCAGTAATATTTTACCTATTCCTTTATACAGAGCTGCCACAGGATAGTGTGCTCTGTGGCGGTGTCTATTTCCTTTATGAAATACAACCATAACAAACCTGAGGCTAATGTCAAATTTCAACTATAAATAACTCTATACTACCAACTGACTGTTCAGCACTCCTGCTTCACATATGTAATGTGAACCAGGCACTTTGCTTGAGCACTCTGCCATCAGCCAGGAATAACCTTTCAGAAGTCAAGGGAACCATGTGGAACAAACCCACTTCAAGTGCAAAGAAAAACACTTCAAAAAAGGCTAGGAGGGAATGTCTGATCTGTGATTTCTCACAAACCCACTATTCCACTGAAGTCAAAAATCTGCCTTAAAATCCCTCCTCTCAACAGTAAGGTTAGAAGAGCCTCTCTTAGGGACACAACCTGCCAAAGCAAGGATGCCAGTTCACTGGAAAGGAGCACAGAAATAACCCACGTCCCTCTCCCATTCACTCAGTTCCTACAAATATCAACACAATTGCCCAAATGGAAAGCAGAGCCATACTGCATCAGGCAGTCACTATCACCCATTGCTGTGGATGATAGGAACATCTGTATAAACTGGAAGCCACACTGACATCAGGTAAGACTTCTTAAAAACCAAGACACTTGAAATATATTTTCAAACCATTTCTAATGAAAAATAAGCTTTTTGCTGGCATTCTTCTATTCTTACATATTTTCTCCAACCCCTATTCAACTGCAAAATCCAGCAAGAGATCCACACAAGGACTACCCACAAATGCTCTTTGCACCAAGAGCCTCAAACACTTTTTAACACCCTGTGTGTTCAAAGCAGTTATCCAAATGTACAGCCCTTCTTCGAGGTGACTGCCTGGTGACCATCTCCAGCCCCCAAAAAATCCATGTTTTCCTAAACCTTTTAGTGCATCTCAAAGTATGACAAGTGTTAATGGCTCTTATCGATATTATGTTGTGGTACATCTATTCCCTTAACAAAGGGCTCAGAAGAGGCCAAGGAAGCCTCAGAGGAAAGTGTAAGGCTAAAACACACATCTTAATCCTCTCATGGGAAAGGAGAGGCAAAGGAAAATACAAAGGATGAACTTCCCTGCGAGGTAAGAAAGGGGATCAGACAGTTCTCCATATTTCATATTATCACAAAGCCCACACAGATGCACAAAAACACACTGAAATTAATTTGTAGACAACCCAGCCTGTGCTCTTACCTGTGCGTTGCTCAATAGTTTCCCCGATGTTTCACAGCAGAAAGGGCTGCTGGAGTACAAACGAGCTGACTGAAGTTAGGGTGGAATTTGACTAAGGACCTCCACCTGATTCACTGTGTGACGATTACAGCTGAAAGACTCTAACACGATGGGTACTTTGCAGTTTTGGATGATGAGATGTCACCTGACAGCTTTTTAGCTTTCCTTGATGCATCTGTGTTAGACAAGTATGGGAACACAGGTTTGCTAACTTAAGCTAAATGCCTCAAGGTAGAACATTATTGAAAACAAACTTTTACAAAATCCTTTTTATTTTTCTCCTATTCTATAAAAAAAAAGAAATATATGTTATTGAGTCAGCACTGAAACTCTGTAGCGTTTATCTCAATTTGGTAATTTTAGAAATTACCTTGCCCTTATTATGAACCTAGCGTGGAATATCGGGGTGAGAGATCAAGAACTATAATGCTTTATACAGAGAGTTTTTTAAGTCAGCTTTTGCTAGGCATTACGAAACAGTTCTTCCATTACTAAGTCTGTATCTTAAACATGGTAATCACCACCTGGCATACTCCATCAACACTTAGAAAACCAACAAAATGAGGCTGAGCTTTGCATTTAGGCAGCACATTAGTAGGGAGGGAACACATCCATGTGCTAATGTAGGCAGGCACATGGAAAGAGAAAGACATTAAATAGTTTAGAGGACATTATATAATAATTGTTGGCAAGTGTTGGCTTTTTAATAGCAATGGCTTTAGAAATTGGGCAGCAACCCATCAGCCTGCAGGTGCTGAGTGGAGAATAAATTGCTTATCTGTCCCTGCTGCTCAGTCTCAGAAGAGATGCTGTATTGTGTCATTCAACTTGCTGATCTCTTCAGACAGGTTTCTCCAGTGACAGAAATTTAGTGCCAAAAGTGTTGGTTTACTAATAAGGAAACATGGCTCCTCTGAATTGTTATTTCTATATGCTGAGCACATAGGGATACCCTTGGGTAGTCACAAGGAGAACCATTTTCTAATTAATTAATCCACACATCTCCTCTTTCGGCTACATCTGTATACATCAGTACTGACATCAAATTGTCTGTTAACTTCATCAGAAGTATTTCCTTTCCCCAAATTTCCCAGGGGCTATATCAATACCTCTGTCCTAAATAAAAGTGGCAGGCGGATGTAAAGTGAGTATCAACTGACTCCCCTATTTGGCATATCTCCAGTGCAGCCAACAGTTCAAAGTGGTTATTAAAAGGTCAGGGATCGTTCCAATTGACAAGGCACCAACTTCAAGTGACACTCATCCAAAAGTGCTAATGGAAATGGAGACAGAAATTGGAAAACCTGTAGGAGACATTTTGACAAGCTCAGCTGAGTAAAGATCCCTGAAGGCAGACTAAGAACTAACACAAACCAGTGTTTTAAAAGACCTAAAAACAAACAGGGAAACACACAGATATAGACACTGACAGACCAGTATTCAAGAGCACTTTAAAAATTATTTTCATGTTTCAGGACTATAAAAACCAACATTTCTTCAATTTGATACTGCAAGCAGATGGTATGTTTTCAAGAAAATGCAAGTTTTCCTTCCTTTGCCACCTCTACACTCTATGCCTTTGCATGCCTTTGCTTTCTTAGCGGAAAAAAAACCAAACAAAACACAACCCTGTTAAAAGGATCACGTTTAATGAAAAGGGGCTGAAAAAGAATTCTGACAGCATCAGATGTCAAGAATTGATGCCATTCCTTATATATTATTGTATTCAGAAAATCCTACAAGTCCTCAGCCAGAGAAAATTCCCTGACTTAAAATCAATACCCAGCTAAAGTCCTTTATCCTGCCAGTAATTGCTGTTTGCATGTAAAGCTGCTGCATAGGCCTTCACTGGGAGAAAAACTAATAAGAGTTTCCTCATATTGGCAGAAAAACAAAGAACTGAGATGTCTGCTCTTAGCACTTCTGCGCCGGGGTGGATTGGGAAGAGGTGGTAATGGCCACATCTCATGAAAGTCGCGTGAAACAGCTCTCAGTTCCTTCAGTGAGTACAAATCTCCAGATGGAAACTGCCTGCATAAGTTGTGTCAGACCATTGCCATGCAATTCCCGATGTGCTGCCCAATATAAGTCGTTGCTGAAAGGGGATGCCCTGCTGCCTTGCAGGGAGGGGAACACAGAATGGATGGACATAGACACTCTGTGTCAGCAGCAGGGATCAGAATGTAAAGTATCACAAATACCTATTTAAAGACAAATTCTTCTGACAGAACCTGATCAGGCTGAAACAAAGACATGAAAATTTTACTCCTTCTCTGACCTGCCAAGACCGCATGAATTTGGAAAAGTGGGTCAGGAAGTTATTTTACTCAACCCTATATCACTAAGGTGATATTGGTTTGAGAGTAGCAGTCTTTTCTGAAATCTGCAAAAATATCCAAGTTTCCAGTTCTTGCCTCTTATATGTCTCAGTCTTTTCCTGCTGATATGCCTGTCTCATGCACTGAACCCTGTGGCACATCTGTGGGGATACGCATCTGCACCACACCCCCTGCAATGGACTAAATCCCATGTGCTAAAAACACAGTTTCAAAGCAGCATCCTGGTGATTAGCTGAAAACATCTGCTGCAAAGCCACTATACAGTTCCACGGCCTCTCTTCTCCTTCTGGCTCTCCCAGCAGAGAGGTGGTTGGTGAAGCACAAACCTACTGAACTAGGAAAGTGGAGTCCCATCAGAGGGGAGTGGCCACATGCCTCACACGTGGTGCAGCGAGAAGTGGGTAAGATCTATTTTGCAGCCCTACACAGAGTCTTTTGCATCCATTTTTCCCATTAGTTGCTTTGAAATGGAGAAACAAGAAAAAAAATGTTGTCTAAAGAAGGTCAAAGGACATTTGTTCTATGTTTGTTCTAACAAAGTGACCAAATATTCGTTTGCCAGCTTTTTCCAGGTAGACTCAGACTTCATCACTTGCAATTAGACAGAAGGTGAGCTGTGTTATCCTGAAAGGATCCTTGCATGGAAAGGCCATGCTCATCAAGGTCAATATATGCAGACAGTCAACTGACTTTTCATCCACCTCATAGCTATTTTCTTTTTTTGCAGGAACACCTGACATTTATTCCTCCCCCAACCCTTCCATGCTCTTCCTTTGAAATCGACTGATTTTAGTTTAATAGAGAGTAAAAATAAAAAGCACTGAATTCTGCAGATCACATGCATTCCAAAGCTTCACAGGATGTGTGCTCTCTGTGTTGAAACTGCAATCTATCCTCTACAACATTTTCACCTGACCAGGTAGTAGCCGGTATTTGATCACCTCCATTTGAAAGATCGAATTCTACCTTTTGTTCTCTGGGGTTGCAGGGCCATTTTAAGCTGTATTTCCTAGCCAGCCTATCCATAACTTCGTCAGAAGCAGGTAATTTCCACCAGCACCTTTAATGCCAGCATTGTTTAATCCCCTCCTGGAACGCAGTGAAAGGGAATTTAGAAGCAAGTGGAAGTACTGGGATGAATAAAGAAAGAGCATATCCCAGTGTCAAAGCCTGAATTACTTAATGTGCCTGCATGCATGTTGTTTTATTATAGCCCTTACTATTAAAAATGGGCCAGTTGATCACCATGGTGGAATGAGAGTTTGAGAACCTTGTAAGCTCTCAGTGAATCAAAATCATGCAATCCCTTGTGCTAAATAACTGTGCTGATGTGCTCTGGAAATGCAGAGACAGTCTCTGCTCCTTGCTCAGTCCGTTTATCACCTAAAGTGGACTGGTATGAAAAGCACATCAGATTAGCAATACTATGAAACAATGTCCAAGAAAAAGCCAGGGTGACATGGGAAAGCAATTAGGCCTGTGGTCACCTGCGCTCCCAGACTGACCACTGGCATTCAGATTTGGGGCATATCTGATGTGTTTGGGGCTTTTCCCTCTGTTTGGTAGAACGCAATTGCATTCTGTAGCTTTAAGATCTGATACTCAAGTAGGTGACTTGTCTGTGTGTGGCCTTTCAGCCACCAGACCACTCAAATTTATATTACAGAATGTGAGACAGCAAAGCTGAATAGGGGAATGTCCTGATCTGAAAGACAGGTGTCTGACAAGGAAGGCGGGAACCTCTCTTGGAATGGAAAATATGACCCCCTTCCCTCCCCATTATTATAACTTTGAAATTACAGGGCTTTTAGGCAAAGATATGGAAAAAGGAATAACAGTTCTTTACTAGAATGTACGCGTATATAACAAGGCAAACAAACAACAAGGGCAGCAACAGCAACCAGACCCAGAGCCCAGTGACTGCCTTCTCTGGGCTGCGGGCGCTGTCCCTGGGGTGCAGTTCCGGTCACGGCCGGCAGGGGCGCTGGGGGCTCCCGGCCGGGCAGGGCGGGTGCGGTGACTCCCCCCGGCCGCCTCTCTGCACTGGGTGATGGCAGCGCAGGTGGCGGAAGGGATGGAAAAGGGGATTCCTTTACAAACCCTCGGGGCAGCTGGTCCCAGTGACTCTCTGGACAGCTAAAGGAGCTGCAGCAGGAACCTCGGAGTGGCAGTTGGAATGGCAGAGGAGGGCACACCCTGGGAGCAGCGAATTGAAGTATAGCACTGTTACAAATATTAAAAAGTTGGCTTTCACATTGTTGAAATTTATTCATTAAATTAATTGGTTATAAACGTTTAAGAAATGTTTCACCCCAGTTCTGTTTTATATTGTTGTTAAGTTCTGTTTTTCCACCTGTTGGCTGTCTGGTTAAAATAAGGTTTTGGATTCGTAATTGGTTTCTATGTTCAATTAACAAATGGCCGAACCTGGGGTTTCTCCAGAAACTTCTTTGTGGGTGTCAATTAGGACGTCAATCAAAATTAATTTCATAATTCAGGGTGTTCTGAGTGGGCAGAATTAATCAACCCAGCACAAACGGGCGTACCTGAGTGTGGGTGAAAGACCCCAGAGCGCGTGATTGGATTAATGTAGCATAAAATCTGCCGCACGAACCCTGGGGGCTGTGCCTCTGGCTACCCCGGCGCGTGGCTAAGCACCAGCGCTATTCCCCTTTGTTTTGTAGATTATTTGGCAGACCGCCAATTTGATCTCTGATTGTCACCTTTTAATTTATTTTTAATAAAACCCTTTTTAATTATTAATTGGCTAATCGTTTATAACAAGCACTAAGCCCCAAGCGGTGGCAGAAGCAGCAGGGGGTCCCGGCGGACACCGGGTGTCGAACTGAAGCGTAGTAAACAAGCCCGGAGTAGCGGCAGAGAAACTGCGGGGTTGGGCAGTGGCAGCCGCGCTTCTGCAAGCAGCTCCCGCACCCAGCCGGGAGACGCGCTCTCCGGGAAAGGGGATGGGGTCAGGGGACCCTTCCCACTGGGGTCGGGTGTTGGAAAGGTCCCAGCTCAACAGCTGCTCTTGCGAGCAGAAGCTCACCCACAGTAAGGAGAAAGCAGTGCAGGACAGAACTCCGCGGTGGCACCAAGTTCTCCCCGCAGCAGCAGCCCGACCAGCTCACTTCTGGTCCCGAGAGTGAGAGACTGAGGAGCCGAGCCCAGCCCCTCA